>OY101440.1:61795912-61928714 GCA_956483585.1 Gymnocheta viridis | reverse complement strand
ACAATCGATTTCGTCATTTAATGCAGTCACATCAAATTAATCATTATTCAACATATAGTAGTCTAAAAGCATCTATTGTTGAACGATTTAATAGAACATTAAAGGGTATGATGTGGAAAGAATTTAGCTACCAAGGAACATACAAATGGATAAACAAATATCAAGAACTTGTAAATAAATACAATAATACATATCATAGAACAATAAAAATTACCCCTAATGATGTAAGCTCCTCTAATGAAAAATATCTTTTAGATACCGTCTATAATAACTTGAAAGTTTTAAGGAATCCAATGTTTAGAATTGGTGAAAATGTACGAATAAGCAAATACAAACATTTATTTGAAAAAGGGTATACACCAAACTGGACTACAGAAATATTTAAAGTTAAATTTGTAAGAAATACTAGTCCTAACACTTACATTTTAGAGGACTACGAAGGACATGAAATTAAAGGTGTATTTTATGAAATTGAATTAATGAAAACTAGATTTCCACAAACGTATTTAATGGAAAAAGTTTTAAGGAGACGTGGAAATTTGTTGTTTGTTAAGTGGTTAGGTTTTTCATCTGAACACAACTCTTAGATTAACGTCGATGATACAACAGTATAAAATGTATAACAAAAATCTTACCAGAATTTATTTATAAATCAAACGTCAAGATGACTATAACATTAACGTTAAACGGAGACTCGTCACTACTTATTGCCAACTATTTTCCACCTATTGAACTTAATCAAAACTATGTTTGTGGATTAATAAGCTTCGATACATATCATTCAATTCCTAATGTTGACATTGGAAACAATTCATTTCATATATGTAGGTAATCATGAAATAGAAATTCCTGTTGGATCATATGAGTTTTCTGATATAGCTGATTTCATTGTTCAAAAATATAACAAGTTGAATGATAAAGGAATTCTTAATATTCAAGCAAATTATAATACACTACAAACGTATATAAAAAGCTCTGTGATAATATATATTTTGATAAAGAACGAACAATTGGATCACTGCTTGGTTTTAGTAAGAGAGTTTTAGAGTCAAATGAAGAACATAGTTCAGATAAAACCATAGATATTACAAAGATAAATACTATATTAATTGAGTGTAATGTTGTATGTGGCTCATATATAAATAACGTTTCTACGCACACTCTCCATCAGTTTTCTCTGAACGTCAGTCCTGGTTATAAAATATCTGAAGCACCCGTAAGCGTAATCTACTTACCTGTAAATACAAGATTAATAAATACACTTGTTTTAAAAGTAGTTGATCAAGACGGAAATCTTATCAATTTTCGAGGAGAAAAAATCACTATAAGAATTCATTTGAAACCGATGAAGGAATGATTATATACAATAAAAACACCTTAAATAATCAAACAACCTATACAACGTCATCAGTGCTACCAACATCAACACAACAAACATCAACATATATCGAAAATCGTAGATATCAACCAATAAGGAATCGAAAAACTCTAAGCAAACTTAATCAAGAGTTGTTACAAAATTTGGGCTATAAATTAAAGAATAATTATTGAAAAAATTAGAATGAGTGGTCTAATTAACATATTAAATAAACCACAATTTGATAACTCGATTATCAGAAAAGAATATCATAGATATACATTTTATTTGCAATCATTTAAGAAAAATGATGAAATCCAAATATCAATTCAAAACCAAGTCAATTTCTAATAAGACAGAAATACAACAAAAATAAATTTATACTTAATTTCACTTTATCAAGAAACTCTTTGCACAAAAATGTTCTTGCGAATTTTGTTTAGATGAAAACATTGAGAATATTTTATATTTTTTGAGAATATTTTATTCCTATTTGGTATGGAAACATTTGCATCTACCACATACTGTAGCCGATTTTTCATTAAACATATTAACTTCATTAGGTCGTTATTCGTTAGAATTTTATGCCACTCTTCTAATATTGCTGTTTTAAGCGATGTTATATTTTTTGGATAGCTTTTAGCAACATATTTTTTATGTTTTGAAGATGTTAAAGGCTGTCGCAACACCCATCGTTGGTCCATCGTTGTAATACAACATCTTCGTTTCATCACAAAAAAACACATTGTCCCAATAGTCATTCGGGTGTAAAACGTTCAGAGTAGCGAAGGAAAATCGCTTCTCTACATTTGGTGCTGCCAGTAGTGGTTTCTTTCTTGCTGCTCTTGATAAGTATTTGAGGTGTGACGCACTTTTTCGTGGCAAACAACATCGAGCTCTTCCTTTAGCTCTGCCGCAATTGTTCTAGTGGAAATTTGTGGGTTTTGAACCACTTTTCTTGTTTTTAAACGCTAAGCACGTTACTCATTTTATTTTTTCGCCCACCTCCTTGTTTTAATTCCAGTTTACCCTCTTTTTCAGCTCGATTTATAACGTAACAAAAAAATGCATGCAAAAGAAGTCTGCATATCAGTAGCTGATTTTAAAAAACGAACCTTTCTTATTGAATCATCAAGAAAATAATCAGAATTAACTAATAAGGATAGGATTACAAATAAATGGTTGTACAATAACTTGCATGGATTACATTGGAATAGTGGCAACTCTACCCTAAAAGAGTTTATAAAATACTTAATAGTAACTATGAGAAAAAGAGGAGAAGAATACCCTGTTGTATATGTTAAAGGTCTTGAAAAAGTGAGATGGCTAAAAGAACTACTACTTGAAGAAGAAATGGAAATATGTATAATTAATTTAGATGATTTGTGCTGTCCAAATATAAAAACTTTGTATAAAAATAATTTCAATGTGAATATTTGTAAAAATCATAATAATAGTAATATTAATTTCAAACAAATATGTGCTGAGAAGAATGTGATTTTATTTAGAAATTTTATAAATTCATATTTAAATAAAGAAAATCTTGTTAATCAGTAATAAATAAAAAACATTTAAAGTTTTTAATTTTATTTTAGTTGTTCGTTAACCATTATAAAGACTGTAGTCTCAATACTGTTATTTATTTTAAAATGGCATCACCAGCAGAGTTAGCTGAATTTTTAGTAAAATATTATAATTAAATTGATGAGCAATATGAAAATTTATTTTTTTTAATTATTGACGAATTGAGAATGTATTCTAATACAAACTAAACTTATCAACATACATTCACAACTGGAGTATGTCAGCAACTTAAAAACTATAAAAAATAAACATGGCGAACATTTTGAGGATTGTATTTGGTCAAACGAAAACAATACAATCGGACCCGACACCTGCCAATGCTGCTACAATAAACTATGGAACAACCAAGCCGAAAATGAAGCTAGAAATATAATTAACTTCTATAATCTAGTTAAATGTAAAAATTGTGCATTTAATAAATAAAATTTTTATTTTGTTTCTCTCATTTCTTTTCATAAATAAAAATTGTGCTTTCAATAAATAATATATTTATTTAGTTTCTCATTTCGTAATTGTTTTATTTGGTAAGTTTTATATTTTCTCAAACCAACATAGCTTGTTGATTAAAAAAAAATATAAATACATTTCCTATTGGTTTTTATTTGTCAAGGTCAAGATTTTTTAAATCAAATTAATCACATAATGGTACAGTAGAAACTCGAATCTTGCACGTAATGAAAACCGGGCTCGGTGCAAGTTTCCAGGTTGTCGCAAGTACCGAGTATTAATTTCCCATACAAAATAAAAGGCACATACATCTGTTTAGAATGTAAGTTTCGAATCTTTCCATTTTTGGAAACTCCGAGGATTTAGCGTCTTTCTTCTGCTAGGGCCGGATTCAGAATGCGCCACAAATTTATTTATGGTGTTTTCATTTCTCTTAACACGAGTTATTGTTGATCTATGCACATGAAAACTTTTGTCTAAGGAACTGGTGGAAAATCTGGCACTTAATTTCTTTAAAATCTCAGCTTTGTCTTTAATTGTCAGCAACGTAAATTTTTTCTTTGCCATTATGACACCGCACCTCTCAATAGTCAAGCTTAAAACTGATTCAAATTACAACATCTCATCAGCAGCATAAAACGACGGGGATTTCCCGAAATGTATTCAGTCTAAGAAAACTTAAACAAAGCAGCACACAAGAGTAATACAAAAATGTTGCAAGTATCGAGTTCAAAATTTTCGGATGTCGCAAGTACTGAGTGCGTAATGAAAAATATTTCTATGTTGCAAGAATCGAGGTGTGCAAGTATCAAGTATGTGCAAGAATCTAGTTACTACTGTGTATTTATTTTTATTTTATTCTCAAACCATAAAAAAATGCTACTGCACTTACAGTACACATATTTGTGGTTAATAAGTTCAACGTCAAACATTTCTTCCAGCAAAACATTTCCCATTACTTTTTATTAGGCAACGACCAAGGCGTATTTAATCAGGTGACATCAATACAGCAGCTGACTATTCGTTGCGAATGTCATAATACATACAATATACTTTTACTTTTTTTCTGAATCTGTTTTCTTTGTTTTATGGGTTAAGTTTTTGACATACGCAATGAAAATACACAAACAAAAATGTCTGTTGTTCTTGTATTATTGTAATTTTTTCCTAATGCTGTCACCCCTACATAAATACACCTTGGCAACGACAAGTTTTACGTCATTTTATTAAACCTTTCCATACAATATTTTTGCTTCCATAAAAAAAACAAAAACCACAACAACAATTGCACCTGCTTCTATTAATCAAAAACTCACTGGGTTAGGTTTTTGACATACGCAATGAAAATACGCAAACAAAAATGCCTGTTGTTCTTGTATTATTGTAATTGTTTTCCTAATGCTGTCACCCCTACATAAATACATCTTGGCAACGACAAGTTTTACGTCATTTTATTAAACCTTTCCATACAATATGTTTGCTTCCAAAAACGAAAACCACAACAACAATTGCGCCTGCTTCTATTAATCAAAAACTTGACTCTTATTACGCCCCCCCCCCCTCCGTATCACCCTTATTTTTATTTTTGTTTTATTAATTATTATTTTATTAAGTTTGCGGTTTTTATTTCTAAAACACCCTACCATCGACAATGGTCGCATATCACCTTTTTCAATACATCCAACGTATCAAACAAATCAAATAACTTAAATTCCGCCTGTAGCGTAGGCATAAGCCAAATTTTGTATGGAAAACACTGATACAGAACCATCCAATATAACCTACTAAAATTGTGTAAATAAAAAAGTCGAGTGCCATTACAAAGTCGACTTAATTGTAGCACATGTGGTGGAAAGCTTGGTAATCAAGCAAATCCAAGAATTCGATAGGATAATTAATTACATTCTCAACATTCGTTGCAGTATTGATAGATTTATGGATGGATGGCTTTATTGTAACTGTTTCCAAATGCTATGCCATCGCACACTGGGGATTTCGCGGAAAAAAGTAAAATTGTCAACATACTCTTCATGCAATATGCAGTGATATTTCGAAATTTTAGACTAAATGGTACAATCAAATCAAAAAGAATTACTTCGATCTGACTGCTAGTTCTTTTTTATAGCCGTCTCAAACTCAGTACTTGTATGTTTTACCAAACAAACTTCATTTCAACCTAAGAATTTCAAAATGAATATTATTTTATTATGTGAGCTAACGTTTTTCTCTTTATTTTTTATTTAAAGTAGGATATTTCAGTATACTAAAATTGAAAAAATAAACTCTGCAGAGATCGATGAACGCGTTTCGCTTTTATTCACAATTAAGTAAAGGTATGAATTTCTTTAGAAAAAACATTGATGACTTTTTTATGATTCTCAGAATTAAAAAAAAGTAAGAAACAAAAGGTTATTTGACTTTTATGATTGCAGTAGCAAAGTAATAAGCGCTAACAAATTTGGAGGCTCAATTAAAAGGAAAAAAGGAAAGTGCACTTTTTTAATTATTTGTGTTTTTCCGTTAGTGCTCATAAGTACCTGTCATAATGTACAAAATTTGTACATGTAAAACTTTGGGGATGTTTACAAAGCTTGAACTCACAAAAGAAAAATACGAGTATCAAATGCATTGGTTAGAAAATGAAGGGTACAAAATACTCGTACCATACAAAGAACTCACGAAAGAAAAAACTAACAGTTATCCTCAAGGAATTTCTATTACTGAAAGTTCAGGCAGTGTACCTCTGCAAAATCTGTTGGATCATACTGCTAAAAGAGTCCTAGAGACCAAGTCAGTAAAGGAAATAAATGAAATTGAAAGCGGAAATCTAACAATGTACTACACGCAGAGAAAAGATATGGTTGTGGCATTGTTGCGTTAGCAATGTCATGTTTCCTTATATTGTTTATGGTTGTGGCAAATAAGCTATTATTATTTTAAGTTATTGTGAACTTTAATAAGTTTACATGAAGCAGGATCATGTTTACATTTAATCATGACATTATTAGCATTCATAAAAAACGCAAAATGGTTGGATTTAACAATATCTGTTTTTAAAAAAGTGTTCACTACAACCATAGTTTCTTTCAAAAATCAACAATAGTATGATTCAACAACAAACTATAACAAGAACCATACTATTTTAAACTACTTTTCTTTTCAATAAAACTATGGTTATAAAACAGATATGGCTACTTGTTTTCAAAAAAGTTTATGTTCTTAACTTTGGTTAAATGTTTTTCTATTAGTTTTGTATTGAAATTTCAAGCGTTCGGTTCGTTGGTGTGCGTTTTATCGAAGATTTATTAGTTAACTTTTCTGAGCGTATGGACTGGTCATAATTCGTTACACAAAAGAAAACAAATAAGTCTGGACTGCTTCTTTAAACCACAACGCACAATTAAAAATATAAATATATTAAGTTTCCGGACGAAAATGATCAAGCGTGACTGATAGTTCACCAGCTAGCACAAATCAAATCTAAATTTCTTTTTTGTAATGATAAAAGCTGTTATCGTATAATTTCCGAAAAATCTATATTTATTATTGTATTTTATTCAATTTGGAAAATCGCTTCGAAAAGTTAATAGTTCGAAAAAGTTGATTACACTCGACACATTTTTGGTAACTTTTTCGAGATTCTGCTGTATATATTTATGTACATTTGAGTATATGCATGAACTTGGATATGTGTTTCATATATATTGAAAAGTTAATGATAATATGAACATTTCAGGTTTTAGAAGAATATATGGACGGTTAATATCGAAAAGTTGTATCCCAATTCCCTTTAAATGGCGTTCTTAATATATTCTGGATAAGCACAGATATTCTACAGTTAACCAAAAACTGCAGCTGATTTTTGTCCTAAAAACCAGCCTTCGTGTTCAAAAAGTATATTTTCCCTAAGTGAAGACTGATTTAATATTAAATTACAATTATTTTCATCGTTGTGTATTATTTAGATTTTTTTTCCTATGTCAATAAATAAAATTATAAAAAATTCAATCCTTTATTTAAGGATTAAAAAAAGGAATCAAATGTGTGGTTAATTGGAACCATATGTATGGCTAATTGGAACCATATGTATGGTTAATTGGAACCATATGTATGGTTAATTGGAATCATATGTATGGTTAAATTGAACCATATGTATGGTTTATTGGAACCATATGTATATTTAGTTGGAACCATATTTATGGTTAATTGGAATCATATTATTACTATATAGGTGATAACTTCAAACAACTTTATGGTTATAAAACATTATGTTATTGTTAACTTAGTCAACATTATTATGTTTAAAAAAATTTATTTTTAAAATAACATGGTTCAACTGGAACCATATATTCAATCATAGTATGGTTGCCTCAACAATGTTTTTTCTTTGCGTTTATAAATGAGGATGTGATGGGGCATCTAGTCAAAGCGAATACCAACAGAGGTTTTCAGATGATAAAGTTTCTGACTCTCATTTATATATGACATCAGTTGTACCACTTAAATTATCATTAAGTGATGACATAAATAAATTGGTATGGAACAACAATAAACCATCTTCCACACAAGTTATACGAGAAGAAAAGAGAAGAGTCGATGAGCAGACATCTCAACTAAAAGAATTTGAGTGAACAGTAAATAATCGTAACTTTAAAGTAAAACATGAATTATATTTTACAATCAGGGTTGTCAGATATGGCGATTGCTCGCCAAACGTGGCGATTTTCTAACTTGTTTGGCGTCTTAATTTTTGATTTGGCGATTTTTTGGCTATTTATGAAATGGTTGGCGATTTTGTTGGCTATTTTTGAACAAAATCCGAATTTTTTTTTAAATTTTGCGATTTTTTTAGTTTAACGTTTTTTTTATTTTAAAGTGTAGATTTATAAATCTGGCAACCTTTTTAATTTTTTGTTATCATTTTAAAATGAATGACACACAAACGTCAAAACTATTTTTTTACTCTGTTGCAAAGCTTGGAAAAACTAACGGTAAACAGAAAATATTTTCTTATGAAGTTTGTTAGTTTTCATAGTTTTCTTAGTTTTCGTAGTTTTCTTTTCAACAGTTTGTCATTGTTTTTAAAAAAAGTTGGCTTACAGATTGCGAATATGATCGCAATTGGAACGGATGGCGCCAGACATTTATGTGGTAAGAATAAATCATTATTCACTCTTTTGAAAAAAGAAAATCCACAACTTATACTCGTAAAATGCACTTGTCATTCCCTCCACCTTTGCTGCTTAGAAGCTTTTAATAGTATTCCAAAAAACGCAGATTTTTTGATAAAAGAAGTTTACAATTATTTTAGCCACAGTCCACTACGCACGCTAGTGTATAAGCGTGCTTTCGATTTAATTAACACTGGTGTTGACAGCAATAATTTTAGAAAACTTGTGCAAATTTCTGGAACTCGTTGGTTATCTTATAGAGCGGCTATTAGACGAATTTTAGAGCAGTGGGTGGAGCTGAAGTATCATTTTTCCTTAATTTCAACCGCCGAAAATGACAAAACAGCCCAAAATATATATAAAGAAATGTGTGACGAAAAAACAAGACTTTTTTTGGTATTTATAAATCCAATTGTTAATGAAATGAACCATTTAAATCCAGAGTTTCAATCGGATAATATGGACGCAGGCAGCATGCACCAAAAGCTGTATAATACTCTTCTTTTATTTTCTTCAAAAATTTTTAAACCATCAATTTTTAATGATACTCAAAATAGTGAAAAATTTGTAAATGCATTGAGTACAGCCATTGATATACCAAGCTCATTTCTCCCAATAAATGCAATTGATTTTGGGTCAACGTTAGAAACTGAATTAAGCAATGCTGAAATGGATGAGGATGATATTTATACACTTAGCGAAAATTGCTTTTCATATTTAAAAATGCTTTTAAAAGAAATGATCAACAGACTTCCGGAGAATATGAATATTTTTAAAGTTTACGAACATTTTTCTATTTTAAAATGTGGTAATCCACTAGCACAAACAAAATTCGCTGTTGTTAAAAGAGTCTATGAAGGTTTTTATGAACCCTAAAGTACCATTAGACGTATATGAAACACGATGGGGAAAATTACCTTTCGTGAATTGGAAAGACTATTTTAATGATGATATTCCATCTAATCTACACGAGTTTTGGCCAAAAGTTTATAATTATAGGGACACGGCTGGTACGTACCATTTTAAAGAAATTGCATTGGCTGTACTTTATATGTTGGTTATTCCAACTAGTAATGCCTGCGTTGAAAGAGTATTTTCAATAACGAATTCTACTAAAACTCGTTTGAGAAATAGAATGCAATATGAGCTACTTGACGCTTTACTAAGAGTTATAAATTATATGAATGTTAATAAGATGTGTTGCACATCTTTCACACCTTCTGAAGAAATGTTGAAGAAATTCAATTCCCATACTATGTATTCAAAACAAGACGATGATAATGAATGTGATGAAAATGAAGTATACAGTATTTTGGATATGTGAATGTTATATTATAACCACATTTACTGTTACTTAGACCTCAACCTTTTAATATTAGTCAGAAAATATTTTTTTGGAGGAGTTTTTAAGTGTATATATAATAGTATATAGTAAACAAAGTACCTCTTTATGTATTCATAAATTATATTTTTTTTGTTTTTAATAAAAATTAACAAAAATATATTTTGGCGACTTTTTTTAATTTTTGGCGATTTTTGGCGACTTTTGGCTATTTGTAATTTTTATTTAATTTTCTAAAAAAAAATTTTTTTTTGATAATCTAAAAAAAAAGTACAAAAACTAAGAAAATTATGGTTTTGGCGACTTTTGGCGATTTTTGACATTGCATTTGGCGACAGAGCTCAAAATAATCTGACAACCCTGTTTACAATGATTGATGGAAAGACAGCACAATCAGTTGCAGAAACACCAGCAGCATCTTCTTCTTTTATATGTGGAGCCACAACATCGAAGATGAATAAAATCGAAGAAGTTAAGCTATGTCCGTAAATGAACAAGCAATGCAATTTGGTATGTCACCACTTCATGCGCGTATTAACCTGATGGAGAGTCTTTTGCATGTATCTTATAATATTGAATTTAAACGTGGGAGACTCGACTCAAATACTTGTCCGATAAAAGAAGCCCGAAAATGTTTGATAAAGCGTGAACTTAAAGAGATAAATTGGAATACAGGTTGATACTGTTAAGTAAGGCTCTGGTACGACAAATTCAGGAAATACGTCTCGAAGATTCTTTGGTAATCCTGCTTTGATTTCCAAAATCACGGCTCTAGATGAAAACATAATCAAGAGGTTTTCAATAATTGTCGAAGCAATAACAATCACCGAGGTAGTAGATCCAAAACAATTTGGTGATTTTTGTCTGGAGAAGGCAAAAAAGTTTGCTGCACTCTACGAGTGGTACAATATGCCACATACACTTCACAAAATTCCGATGCATGGAAAAGATATAATTGAAAAAGTGTATTTTTCCTGTATGCTTACTATTTGAAGAGCCTCAGGGAAGTCCTAACAAATATTATAAAAAATATCGCCTTAGACACTCCAGAAAATGCAGTCGAATTGTCACGTACGAAGATATTATGCACCGAATGATGGTACCTAACATCAGATCCCATGATCTCACATTTGAATCCTTCATTTAGCATAGGCTCTTTTAGAATAATAAATTAAAAATAGATTTAAAATAAATTAAAAATTAAAAAAATCATTTAAATTCTCTTGTTAGTTATGGCTTTTTACATTGCAGGTAACGATATACATATCTCTAACTTTCTTTATTTTGATTACTTTTATGTATTACTATATAAATAAAACTAAATTTGTGATGAAGTTAAAAATACATTTAAAATAAATAATAATTACCCGTTTCCGCCATTCTATACCGCCAATATTTTGCTTGGAATCGCACGTTATTATAAAAATAATACACATCGATTTTGGATAGCTTCACTCTTATAGTTGCACAGATATGAGAAAATTAATAGTTGCCTCCTATGGGGGTACCTACCCGTTTTCCCCATTCTATAAAGCCAATATTTTACTGGGAATCGCAAGATATTTTTAAAATAGCACGTATCGAATTTAGAAGGCCTCACTCCTCTGTTTGCTCAGATATAAAAAAATTTATAATTACCTCCTATGGGGAGTACCGGTTTCCCCCTTCTATACCGCCAGTATTTTGCTCGAAATCGCGCGTTATTCGAAGAAGCTTCACTCTGTTAGTTGTACAGATATGAGAAAATTAATATTTACCTCCCATGGTGTGTACTCATTTTCCCCTCCGATACCTTTGCAATTTTCGAGATTTTACTTTCTTTTAAGAACCGCTTACAGTAAATTTGGGGTCTCACTATTTTAGTAATACAGATATAGGGAAATTAGAAATTGCTTTGTATAAGGGGTACCCTATGCCCCCAAATTTTTCTAAAATATAGCCTATTTGAATTTCCTTGGCATCGATAAGACAGTTTTGAAATTTCAAAACGGTCGGTCGCACCGTTTGGCGTCCTATAAGGAACATACAAACAAACACATATTAATTTTTATACATATAGATGTACTCGCATTATACATATAATTTTATACGAAATTATTATTTATGTATATAACAGCTTCATAATTTCCTCATTGCCAGTAGAATTGGAACTATCATTTGCAAACATATACAAGAGTCTAATAATTTTATTAGATCCCCGAAAATTACTAAGCCATGGCAACATGGTTTGAATGTATAATAATGTATTAAGCATTTTAATTCTAGTACACCCTGTAGATAGTACTAGATTAACCAAATCATGAAATGATTTTTTTGCAGCGCAGTCCTAAACCGTAACACCTCCAACCAGAATTAATTTCTAACTTAAAAGCTTTCGCCATTGGATTTGAATCAATGTATTTTTGTGTTCAGTATCTTTACGATTGAACATTGGATTAATTTTGTAATGTTTCAAGATGATTTTATTGGTTCTATAGAAAATACAAATTTAGACTTTTTAAGGCTAAAGTTAATATAAAAAAAGCTAAAAAGAAGGTCACGAAGCTAAAATGTAAATTTCGAGGCTAAAGAACAAGAAAAAGGCTAAATCTAGACTCGAAAAGGCTAAACTGATATCACTGTTGATGATTGTGCCAAATCATCAGTAGACCTTAAACCTGTGAAGCTCATTCAACAGACAAATTGTTTAAAAATGTACACGCATTTGTTATTGTTCTTTTAAAGACTTTTATTCATTCATCGTTGAGCACGCGATGAAAACACATGCGGCTGACTATCGTAATTTTTTCAGAGATTTAATAAGCAATGTTGTTGGTTGAAGCATAGTAAACAAACGCGTTTCAATTACAATTGAACACAAGAAAAAAAGTCAGTCACGAAATGAAATGCGAAAGGTATTTTATGATAAATGATGGTTTTCATAACATTCAATGATTTTTATGTAACAAAACATTTAAGACGGGAAATGAAAACATTTTTATTCACATTATTATTAAATTAATAAAATTAATTGTAAAGAGAAGGAGGAGCTTCTGAATGAAAAGACGATGAGTCTTTTTTTTTTGGAAAACCAAAAGAATGGCTAAATCATATGGAAAATAATTCAGAAGATCAGAGCTTAAGATGTGGAAAATCAAGCTTAGTAAGTTTAAATGTAATCAGCCACAGAAGACATTTTACTGATGGGATATTCAGTAAATAAATTCTTATAAGGACTTTTGAAAAGCTTAACTACAACCCTGATTTCATTAAATTCATTATCCCGCAGTAGATGGAATAACACATAGTTCGTATATTTTTTTATGTCATAAAAAATTTTCAAATTGGATTTCTGTTAGTTGCAAAAAAAATTTAAAAGAATTTCGTCCGTATGATGCATGGTAATCTTTCCTTTTCCTTAAAATTTAAATTACATTCATTAACACGAAAAATTATGATGACGAAGAACAAGCACTATGTAATTTCTCACCCTTCTCCCAAATTTCTACTGTTTGGATATGACATAAACATAGTTCAAAAAGTCTTATTATTTTATGCCTTTTTTTAAGTACAAATTTTTTTTAAACTATTGTAAAATTTTAAGACGTTATGACAATATGGCTTAATAGGACATCATTTTAATCACCCAATTTTTTCTTATAGTCATGTTTATAGATACCCATCGATGTATCTATATTTGTACGTATTCCTAGCAATAGGAATAAAAGGATTTTCAATTAATTTATACTACACCTATCGATATGCGCACTTATATATGTACATATTTATATTGGAACCTGTTGGTAGTCATAGCATTCTATAAACGTACAAATTTGTTTGTACCCCTACATTTTCATAATTCTACACTTTTGAATATCGATATGTGCTGAAAATTGTTTTTTAGTTTAATTTTTAAACAAAAACTCATTCAGATTCAAAAGTAAATTTTTACAAGTGCGCAAGTTACATATATAAATTCAAATACACACACATATAAAAAAAATGACACTATTGATGAATTTATTGAAAACATAATAAGCACAAAATAAAATTAAAATAACAACTGTAACAGCAAACTCATTTCCGGCTAAGTACAGAAAACAAAATTATTTTTCCTGGAATTGCAACCGTTCAATATTAATATAAAATAATTATGAAATAATGTTAATATTTAGCATAAGTAAACAAAAATTGTAAAATGCATTTTAAGATTAATTAACAAAAAATTGTGTTAACAATAACTTCAATTAATATTAATAATAAAAGAAAAAGTCAGTTGTTTGATATCCACAGTTGAGTTTAGTTATTTTTTTAAAAACTCCCAAGTGTTCCCACTACGAAATTGGCGCAGTCGGTACTCCTTTTTCTTTTATACAGAAAGGAGCGTGAAACGAACACAGATAACTAAATATATAAAATCCTGCGAATCCCAAGGGACCCTCCAGGATATAAAAGTTTTTATAGATCAAAATTATTCAACTTTAGTGCAGTGAACAATTATTCTACAAAAAGAAAATTTAACACCACAAAAGATCAAAATTATTCAACTTTAGTGCAGTGAACAATTATTCTACAAAAAGAAAATTTAACGCCACTATAGAACAAAAAAATAATTAAAAAATTTTAACAACTATCATAATCTTGTGAAAGTGCAACAAACATCAAAATTCGTCAAGCAAGGCAAAGGATATTCGACGAAAGAAGAATGGAGCAACTACAACAAGAAATGGCCAACGTGGATATCGTGGAGCAGCTCGCAAGAAGGGAGCAGCAGCTAGAACAACTCAGACTTGCTTATGTTGAGTTACAGCAAGGACAACAACGGGACCATGACATTCTGGACAGGACACTAAAGAATGTTAATCATCTTCCAGTATTCACAGGACGAGGAGACGTAACCGTCAACTCATTTTTTAGCAGCGTGGAATACCTAATATCAACGCTACGAAACGAAGATCATAAGAAAGAGGTAGTTAGAGCCATTTACTATAAAACCATCCAAGGCGAAGCAAAAAATTCAATTATCAACATCCCCGAGCCGGATAACTGGAAACTTATTAAGGACACGTTAAAGTTGAGATACAAGCCGGATACAGAACCTCACCAGATTTATAGAAGAATTTCCAATTTAAGAGTTAATACAGTAAGTGAACTAATTGATAAGATTCAAAATATTAAATATAAGACGGATGAATTAATAGTATACTATAATGATGAATATGGAATAGATTTAACAAATATAGATAGTTTGTTAGTAAATACTATCAAAGAAATAACACAAGGGACATTACTGGACAAAATTTATGAACAGAGAGAACTAAAGAATATTTTATACATAATGAACCAAAGACGATTTGAAGATACGTGCATAAGACCGGAATACAAGACATATTTGAAAGAAGAAAGACATAGAAATCAGTACCAAAATAAACAAAATTTTGATAAGGTATATTATGGTAGGGAAGCAATTAATAAGCGACAGTATCAGGATAAAAATAAATGGAATCCAAATTTTTATAGAAATGAAGAACAGAACGGTTTTAATAAAAATAATAATAATTCTGGAAGATACAGATTTCAAAATAATGTAAGAGATGACAAATTTTCAGGGCAATTTCAACAATTAGGGAACTCAAGACCAAATTCCAATCAAGTTCGTTGGAATCATTATAGAAATAACCAACCAGAACCCATGGAAATTGACAATGTAGAAAGAAATTACAAGAATCCTCAGGTGGCAGGACACCCTAACACCAGGTTTGGCCAAAATCGCTTAAACCTGGGTAGGCAAAGCCCAGAAGGACCGGAAATTAATAATACCATTTTTTTTACGAGGCAGCCACAGAATGCCTGCCAAAGATAAAATTAAATATTGAAAATAAAGAGTACGTAGCACTAATAGATACAGGTGCTAGCCTTAGTTTAATTAATAAAGAAATAAATGATTTTAAAATATATAAATTGAAAGATCCCATAACATTTAGTACAATAACGAATAAAGATACAATAAATTATGAAATACACACAAAAAGCCCGGAGCAATTTAATTTACCTAACAATGCCAGGATTCGTTGGAAGACCACTCCATTAAGAGGAAGAACTTATGATTTCATCATAGGTATCGATATATTAAACTTTTTAAATGCTCAAATAAATATAGAAAAAGGACAAATAACACTAAAGGGAAAGGTATCCTATTTTCTTAATAACCCATACAAATTTAATCAAATTTACACGCTTGAAGCTGTTGATCCTAAAATCGAAAGGCTTCAATTAAACCATTTGAATAATGAAGAACGTAGAGAAATTATAAAATTATTAAACCGGTATAACAAATTATTGTTTAGGGAAGGAGATTTATTAACTAATACAACAGAAATTCAGCATGAAATAAAAACCATTACACAACAGCAAATTTATTCAAAACTATATAGATATCCACCTCAACACGAAGCGGAGGTAAGAAAACAGATCACAGAAATGGAAGAGCAGGGTATAATTAGAAAGAGCCATTCAAGATATGCCAGCCCACTTATAGTCGTGCCTAAGAAAACTGATAATTCAGGCGAAAAAAAATATCGAATAGTAATAAACTATAGAAAGTTAAATGAAATAACTATAGACGACAAATATCCCTTACCAAATATAGATTCAATTCTAGATAAATTAGGTAGAGCGCAATATTTTACCACATTGGACTTGGCAAAAGGCTATCATCAAATTTTAGTAAAAGAGGAGGATAGAGAAAAAACTGCCTTCGTAACCCCACATGGTTTGTATGAATTCTTAAGGATGCCATTTGGTCTTAAGAACGCGCCAGCCACATTCCAACGGCTGATGAATGAAATTTTAAGAGATTACATTAATAAAACCTGTGTAGTTTACTTGGATGATATTTTGATTTTTAGCACTTCTTTAACCGAGCATATTAAAGCAATAGGAGACATTTTCAAAGTTCTCGAAAGCAAAAATTTGAAGATACAAATTGATAAATGCAATTTTCTGAAGAAGGAAACTGAATTTTTAGGGCACATTTTAACAAAAGATGGCATGAAGCCAAACCCAAATAAAATTGCAACTATTCAAAATTTAGAATTACCACAATCCGAAAAACAGATAAAAAGTTTTTTGGGAATAACAGGTTATTATCGCAAATTCATTAAGGATTATGCGAAAGTAGCTCAACCTATAACAAAATATTTAAAGAAAGGCACAAAAATTAACGTGAAAGATCCAACATACATTGAAGCTTTCGAAAAGTTGAAAACGTTAATAAGTACACATCCTGTTTTACGTTATCCCGATTTCCATAAACAATTCACGTTGACGACGGATGCATCCAATTATGCAATTGGTGCAGTATTGTCACAAGAAGGTCATCCGGTGTGCTACGCATCAAGAACATTAAATAACCATGAAAAAAATTACTCTGCGACGGATAAAGAATTTTTAGCAATAATGTGGAGTGTAAATTATTTTAGGCCTTACATTTATGGTAGAAAATTTAAAATTCTCACTGATCATCAGCCAATCAAATATCTCCATTCCAAATACAAAGGAAAAGACATGTCGCCCAGACATCAGCGATGGCTATTAAAATTAGGTGAATACCAGTTCGACATAGAATATCTAAAAGGGAAAGAGAACAAGGTTGCAGATTTTTTAAGCAGATTAGAAAATAGTGAGGACACTATTTCAGAAAAAGAGGGAGGTAAAGATTCTGATACTTTTTCAATTAATAATATTGAAGACGACATAACTATGGCAACAATACACTCAGCACAAGAAGATTTAGGTGATCATTTTTTTATAAAAGAAGAAATTGTGAATAAATATAAAACTCAAATAATTTTAACAAATAATAAAACGGAAGAATGTAAAGAAATACATGGGAAGAGAATTATTTTTGTTGCGGAATGCGACTTTGAACAGATGGAAGATATTTTTAGAAGATATATTTCCAAAGGTAAAATAGGCATTTATTCAGAGTTATCAGAACATAGCTATAATTTGGTGCAGCAAAAGTTAATAAGTATGTATTCAAACGATAGTCAAATTAAATTTATAAAAGCTACCATGAGAGCAATGGACATTGAGACAGAGGTTGAAGCCATAAAACAAATTTCATTATATCATATTAGGGAAAGTATACATTCAGGAATAATAGAAACTTATAACAACATTAAAAATAAAATATATTACCCAAAACTTATGGAGCTAATTCAAATCGTAATAAACCAATGCGACCTCTGCCAACAAGTAAAATACGATAGACGCCCGATTAAAAATAAATTTCAACTTACGGAAACACCCTCAGATAAAAACCAAATTATACACGTTGATACGTATGTAATTAAAGGTAATCGTTTTTTAACAACAATAGACAAATTTTCAAAATTTGGGGCAGCTTACTCATTGAACGATAGAAATCCTATCACAATAATTGAACAGTTAGAAGAACATTTTGCGAAAATTGGGAAACCACATAAAATAATAGCGGATAACGAATTTAAAGCAGCACGAATTCAGGAATTCTTGAGCCAAGAAGGTATTCAACTGCATTTAACAAAACCCAATAGCCATACGGGTAATGCAGATATAGAAAGGATGCATAGTTCACTAGCAGAAAAATTTAGAATTTTATATCAAACAAACAAGGAACTTCCAATAAAACAATTAATCCAAAGAGCAATAAGAAATTATAATGATCGTTACCACTCAAGTACACAGTACACCCCGAATGAAGTTCAAAATGAAAAAATAGAAAAAGAAAAAGTTAGGAAGAATCTAGAAAGTAACAAAAGAAAGGTCATACAAAGACTAAATAAAACCAGAGAAGAATACAAAGAAATTAGAGAAGAAGGATATATTAAGAATTATAAAGCTATTCGACACAAAGAGCAACCAAGATACAGAAAAGAAAAGTTAGAAAATGTTCACTCTAGCAATATTAAAAAACCATTAAAATTTTCAGATACTGTTAATATGCCTAATGATAATGACTCAGACACCAATGATTAAAGGGGAAATGACCACAAAACTTTTGACTGAACAAAAGGGATACACGGACATATACATGAAAAACCAGGAAATTGTCACTGAAACAGACATAGTGCTACACATAGTTAACCTTCATGAGCTAGAAGAAATCTGAAATAAACTATCAGAAAATATAAAATTAATGAGGATTGAAAATAAGGGAATATTGAATTCAGAACTAATTGACACAAAAACCAAACTGTTAACTTTATTACCGAGACAAAACAGACAAAGACGTGGACTAATTAATGGTATAGGCAGTTTACAAAAATGGTTATTCGGGACTATGGACGATGATGATCGACAAAATATTCAAAAACAACTATTTAATATTAACGACTTTGTAGACAATAATAATCAACAAATTATAATTAATGATTATTTTAATAAATCTTTAAGTCACATAAAACTGGTAATAAATGATGATAGGATTAACTCTTTCGGCGGCATTGGTTTAATTTTTGTACCATATATTTTCCATATTTTTCGCGACGGTGGTACATTTTTCGTACCACATATGTTTTACGTTATCACTTAAGTCTCAAAGGTTTAAAAATTGAACCGCTCTTCATAACGGGACAATAAAGCAATAATGTTCTCAGAGAAATTTTCGTTTTGTGCAAATTGCGTATTTTATGTACATTTTATGGTCAGTGAAGCAACTTTTGTGGTCCTGTGGTCCATAAATTGAACCACTATAAAATATTATTTTTAACAAATATATAAATCATATAAGAATTTTTTCTGAATTTTTTTTAAGTTTTGATCATTTTTTATTAAAATAAAAACATTAAATTTAAAAAAAAAAAAAAAAAAAAATTCTCTGCTACATAAGGGGGTAAAATTGTTCTTGAATCTTTGCCGCTGAAAGAGTTAAGATTGAAAAGGAGTTAAATTCTATAAGCAAAATTTTAGAAATTGAAAACAATAAAAGTCTATATTTAGAACAGCTAAGTAATATTCAATTAATAAAGAGTAAAATAGAACATTTGCAAGAAAATATAATTTCGGCAAAGTATGGAATTGTACACCCTAGTATAATAACCAGTAGTGAAATTGAAAAATATGAAATAAACTACAAAAAGTTAAAATACATTCAATTTGGAGTAACATTTTTTAATAACTCTTGTCTAGTTTTAGGAATTAAAATACCAAAAACATTCGTAGCAATTAAGTTAAGATATATTGTTCCACTACCAAATATTCACAATAAGGAAATTGATGCTGTCTTAGAACAGATCTTTGAATTTGAAAATAAAACATATCAATACAAAGAAAATAAACATTTGAAAGAATTAAAATTAAGTAATCATTGTACAATAAAAGAAAATTGTCAACTAATAAAAAATAAGGACTTAGAAATTATACAATTAGATATAGACACAATAATAATTAAAAACGCAATAAATACTACTGTTAATGGAACTTGTATTTTGAATGAAACTGTACTAAACGGAAACGTTTTAATCACTTTTAATAATTGTTCAATAAAAATTAAAGATTACTATTTTTCAAATATTATTGAAAGCATTGAAGAAAAACAAATAATTAACATTTCAAATAAAATTCAAAATTTCTCAAATAAACTATCATGGCTAGAAATGGAAGAAGAACATAAAAATAGCATACAAAATATTAAAGCTTTGAAATATCACTCTAATATTTCGTATGGATGTAATATTCTAATAGTAATTGCAGTTATAATTTTAATATTGATAATAATAATAAAACATAAGAATATCAAAATAAAATTGAATAACAGAATTCAGGAGAATTCTAAATTAAAGGGGGGAGAAGTTACATATATAAATTCAAATACACACACATATAAAAAAAATGACACTATTGATGAATTTATTGAAAACATAATAAGCACAAAATAAAATTAAAATAACAACTGTAACAGCAAACTCATTTCCGGCTAAGTACAGAAAACAAAATTATTTTTCGGTCGCAATTCCAGGAATTGCAACCGTTCAATATTAATATAAAATAATTATGAAATAATGTTAATATTTAGCATAAGTAAACAAAAATTGTAAAATGCATTTTAAGATTAATTAACAAAAAATTGTGTTAACAATAACTTCAATTAATATTAATAATAAAAGAAAAAGTCAGTTGTTTGATATCCACAGTTGAGTTTAGTTATTTTTTTAAAAACACTCCCAAGTGTTCCCACTACGAAATTCGCATGTTTCTCCAACAACAAAAACAACAGGAATTTTGTTTTTGCTATTTCTCCTGAATTGTCATTCAAACACCAATCAAATTAGTTGAATAATATTTTCCCCTTTCTTTCTTCATTCTTCATATGTGTACATATGTATGTATATGATACATATATTACGACAGTCGTTAAGCAGCTCTGGGCTGAAGAACACCTCTCGCGTCATCGTAATTATTTTTAAAGTGCGGTCAGGCTTGCGTGTGTTTTTTGGCCTTCGATAGTTTTTCGTCTCGCTCGCACTGGTTGACTGATTTGCCACGGATAACCGTATAGTCTTGCGGTTCTTTTGTGGAATTTCGTTGACAACCACGTTGCTACTTCCTATGTGAAGGCATAGGTCGGGTATAGTCAGTCACAAAAAAATTTTTGAAATACTGTTAATAACATTATTGACATATGGTCTAGTTACCAGCGCCATTTTTGTGCAACCATATTCTGCAAATTTACTTTAAATAAATACTTATATTTTACAAATCACTAAGAGATTTTTTTTGAAAAACGTGTTCAATAACCGCTATGAAATGAAAACAAAAATTTGTGTAGGTATAAATCAAATTATAATTTGTATTTCCGACTCATAAAAAAAATAATTTTTATTTTCTAAGCAATAATAATTACAAATTAATTAATTTTCATAAAAAAATAAATTAAAAAAACATAATTTTCATGAAACTTATAACAGTTGTTGTCTCTGTTAAAAATGCAAAATACATAAGAAAAAGTTAACCAGTAAAGTATTTTCTTTCACAACCACAATTGGTGGATTCGTAAATGCAGTAAATTTGTGCGTAATTGCGAAAATGCGTGACAGCTTGCATAAGATCATTTTTGCGTAAAAATGTGCTGCTTTTAAGATGCTAAACTTTCACTGTTGCACAGTCAATACATTTTCTTTTTATAGGTCCTGGAGTTAAATGAACATATTTTTACATTGACAGCTTTCAAGAATGGTAAGCTTTGTGATTATCTCATTTAGGAAGCTAAGAAACTCTAATTCCATATTTGGTATGTACTACATACAAATGTATTTTGAAGAAAATTGCTAATGCTCTTGCTACGTAGAAAATACGACATCACCGACTGATATTGCCAGGAGCTACAGAAAAAAGAATCTAAATCGCTTTTTAAAAGTGGTTTAATTATTTTAATAAAAATTGCATAAGACATGTTAAAAGATATGAAACAAAATTGCGCTTCCAGTACATACACAAATAGTCAAGGAGTAATATGCTACATATTATTAAATACGTACATATAATACAATATATAACCAAAAAATTTGGAATATGTATAGGTTTGTCATTCCATATGCAATTTCTTCATTACTCATTACCCATAAAGTATATATCTTCTGGATCCTTGTAGATAAAGATGTCGAATGATAGATGTCCGTATGTCCGTCTGCTAATGTAGAATATCGAGAACTAAAGCCTCAAACAACATAGCAACCTAAATTTTTGATCATTCTGTTGGAATTTGTCTCAGAATTTTTAAATTTAAAAATTAGAAAACTCGGTCAAATAATTAACGAGATATAGCCAAAAGACTTCTTTCTTATGTGTCCTATTCTGTTTTTTTTATGGGGTCCCAGCTGTCCTACGGTCAATTTTATGGAGCAGATCCCTTGTATAGGCTTATACGAAGGTTTATACTGAAAATAACTGAAGTCGGTCAATTAACGGCTAAAATATGGGCAAAAAAATGCTATTCGAAATAATTTTATCATACCTACAACCTACTGGTGGGTAGTCACAATCGCTTCTCATACACCACAGAGCAGTTCTAAATTTGATAGTATTTTCCGTATACAAGTACATAATATATCTTATTTATCATAAAATACTAAAACTTAAAATTCTTGATAGAAATTGGTGTGGTTGTTGTAATTTAATTCCTTTTTACCGACACAATCATACATTTTTGAACACATGCATTAATACCCCTGCGGATAATATTGGACTACGTGGTCCATTATAGCTGAAACGGACTAGGTACAACGTGGTCCCATGTAATGAAGTCATGGACTATGTCATTTTCAAACAAGAGCTTATTCCTATACGACAATTGATCGTGATTTCACGATAGTACTCGTGCCGAACAAACTACTTGTGCGTGGTCTATTTTTAATGTCATGAAGTAGGTTTTGGGTTAGTCCGACGTAGTGCAAACCTGCATCATATGGTCCAGCTCTAGGATACCGTAATGTTAAATAGACCATGTTTTCAACATACATTTGGGTTACTTTTGTGCTAGTCCTAGTCCTTTATGGAGTATACTTTACATGCGTGTTTGGACTAGTTATCTGCAGGGACTGCCATGCGTTTATGTGTACATGTACACATTGTGTGTGAATAACCATAATAACTAAACAATAGAAAGGCAAAGATTTATTGTTTTTTTTTTTTCTTTAAACTTATTTTTGAATGTTTATTAGTATAATATTATGCATGCATATTACAGTATTTATCGCTTATATTTTCCTTTCGTATATAAATAACCATAATTATTTATTTTTTATATTATTTATATTAAAGAAATGTAATTTTTCACACGGTGCATATAAATTACATATCCCAAATAACTAAATTTGTGTAGTAATGTTTCAACCGCAAACAAACACCATAAAAACATTGGAAAATTGTTAGTGCTATTTTTCAATGAGCCTAGAATTATTTCATCTTTCAAAGTTACTGTAGCCGATGAAATTTTCAATCTTGTTGTTTGTCCTGGCTTCTGGCCAACGGGCACAATTGTTCGTAAATTTATTTTTAAAGAAAGGCATAGACAATCTGTTCGTCTTCCTGATGCATCTAATACCTCAAAAAACTAAATACTTATATGGAAAAACTACTCTTGCTTACCAAATTGTCCGTGGAATTAATACAAAGTTATCATCTTTATTTAATCAAAGGTATTCGTTTAATTTTGATATCATGGTGTTTACTGGTAATATATTAAATACTGAAATATTATGTGATAAGTACATAATTTATAGACGTGATCGTGGTAATAATATAAAGTTTGGTGGAGTTTTAATTGCGGTTTCTTCTTTGCTAACGTCTGAGCTATTATCAGTTGAACTGTCACTCGATATTGAGTTTATTAGTGTTTTAGTAAAACTTAAACATAAAAAGATCTTCATTTCATGTTCTTATATCCCTCCTAACGCGTCGGAATCAACTTATATGAAGCATTCTGAGGCTATTGCGGATATTGTACGCATGTCTCACGTTAATGACTATGTTTTTACTATAGGTAATTTCAATATGCCTGCTATTTCTTGGAACTTTTCGATAGAGGATGGATACTATATTCCATTTAATTCTGCATGTAATCCTAAATTTACAAAATTTATTGATTGTGTACTGGTTTTATTTGTTAATGATTGTACTGATGTTTCAATTCAGCGCACTGTGCCTATAACTTTGCCTGAGGACTGCTATCATCCTACTATTGAAGTACATACGTCTTCTTCACAAGTTAATTTACCTGGAACTATGCTTAATTCAATCGTAAATAATTTGTGCTTTAAAAAGGCCAATTATCGTAAGCTTAATGAATTGTTAAATAACACTGACTGGAGTACCTTGTTATACATTCCAAATTCTCATGATAAAGTTGCTGCTCTTGATGCCATTATCAAGAATTTCTATAATAAATTATACTGCATCATAAGCCAATGCGATCCTATGCAAACCGTTTCTAATCCCGCTGGTCCTCCTCCCTATATTTCCCCTATTAAAAACAAAAAGAACAAGTATTATAAAATGTATAAGAAATCCAGGTTATCCATACACTTTGCTAAATACTCTGCTGCTCGTGCTGATTATTATAACATAAACCAAAATTGCTATAATTGCTACATCATTAAAATGAGAAATAAATTTAAAACTGATCCTAGATCTTTTAACAACTTTGTAAATACAAAAAGGAGGTCCAAGTCTTTCCCACCTGTGATGAAATTAAATAACCGCGAATGGGATGATGATCTTGAAATAAATAATATGTTTGTAGATTTCTTTTCATCTGCCTATACTGATGATGAACTTTCCGATTCTGATTTGGTCCCCTGCCTAGGACTGGACAATCAAACAACTTTAATCCCATTCATGGAAGAATCTTCAGTTCTCAACTACTTAAGAAAGTTAAAATTTTCTTATAAATATGGACCGGATGAAGTGCCGACCTACGTCCTTATCAATTGCGCTGATGCGTTAGTTTTTCCTCTTACGCTATTGTTTAACTTATCAATTAAGTTTGGTTCCTTTCCGAAAATTTGGAAGAATTCATACATTATTCCTTTATTTAAATCTGGTGCAGAACCAACATTAAAAATTATAGGGGAATCGCCAAATTATGTACTATTCCAAAACGTTTTCAAAAACTTGTTTCTGACCACTTTCGTCATCACGTTTCATACATGTTATCACCTTGTCAACATGGTTTCCGTAAAGGGTACTCAACTGTAACTAACCTATTGGAACTCACAACTGCAGTTAATCGTGGCTTTCTTAACAAAAAGCAAACTGATGTAGTGTATACTGACTTCAGTAAAGCGTTTGATAAAGTTAATCATCTACTTCTTTTAAAAAAGCTTCATCTAATGGGGTTTAGCAGAAACTGTTTAAATTGGATTCGTTCATATCTTACCAATAGGAAGCAATAAGTTATTCTTAAAAATATCACATCAAAGTCAATACTGGTTAAATCTGGGGTCCCTCAAAGAAGTCATCTTGGACCTCTACTGTTTTCGTTATTTATCAATTATTAAAATATTCTACAGCTTTAATAACTACAATGATCACAAATTTCTTCAAGAAGACTTGAATTCTTTATACTCTTGGTGTAATGCAAATTTGATGAAATTAAATTATAAAAAATGCAAGCATATGCGTTTCTTCCGAAAAAGTTATATTAATGTTGGATACTCGGGAGTTATCCTAAACTTAATTTTATACAACATATTACCTTAACTGTAAACAAAGCACTGTAAACAATCCACTGAATCTTCCTTCATATAGTTCTCCACTTTCTCTTATTAAGTTACCGTAAGAGCCGTAAAACAATGCTAAATGTAATGTTTGTTTTAAACATAATCAATGGAAATACTGGATCATACTTTTTAATTGAAAACTTATTTTTTCATGTACCGCAATGACCTACTCGCTACTACTATCCTCTTCCAATTAAAACCGGTAGAACAAATTATGCCAATTCTGATCCTCTTATTAGAAGTTGCAGGGATTTCAATAGACTTTATTGCTATGTTGATTTCTCCGTAAATAATAATGTTATAAATCGTAATATATTGTACTTTTTAAATAATTGAAAACTTGAAATTGAATTTTAGTTTTGTTTTAAAAATGTCTTAACATTTCATTTTTATGACTATTTGTGATTTCTGAATAAAGGCAGAATTTATGATAGGGCGGCATAGTTTAAAGGGCGCCAAAATTTAAAGGAAAAATAATGTAAAGGCAATTCAAATTCGAAAATTAATTTGGCAAAGTTTTGCTTTAAACGAATACGAAATTTCTATTAAATTATATATGTTAAGTAATTTAATTGTTGTTCAATTGTTTACTTTTTAATAAGTAAGTCGACTTAGATGGTTCTCGATTTTGACCACAGATTTAATAAAAAAATAGAGTAATATTCTCAAAAAGCCTGTGTACCTAATTTTATATTTGCATTTTTGAAACCAATTATATCGCTAGGTACAAAATTTAATTTTAAAATACGGATGCGTAGTTCTCACAAGGTCAATAAAATTTCAATTCGGAATGCTTAATAAAATTTTGATCACCTTAAAAAAATGGGACCACGGAAAGATAGAAGGAACCAAGGGTTTTTTAGCGTCAAAGAACGCATTTGAATAATTAAAATAGCTTTATATATAATTTTAAAAAGTCTTAATTTATAAACAAAAAAAATTAAAAATAAGACTGATATGAATCTGCTTTGAATTGGCCAAAAGATTAGAACAATTATAAGCAAATTTAAAAAACATATATTTTATTTCCTAAAATATGTTCAAATTAAAAAATCGGTCCATTATCTATAATGTTGTTAAGAAAAGGGAAAAATTACTCATATTTTATGAAAAATCCCTAGGATAACGTTATCCTTCCGGCAATGGGTGTGCCATTCATTTTTATTTTAAACTCTAATTAAGAGGATCAAAATAATATATTAAACATATTTTTTCCTGCACACTGGCGATTAAATTAACAATTATATAATTTTGTTTGTTTGTTGTGCAATCTCAGGGGTAATAAAATTTTGATTCACAATTCATGTAGAAGTCATTACATATAAAATTTAAACATTTTTTAATTTGTATGCAAATTTCCATACAAAAAATTCGAAAAATTTGTAATTAAGTGCCATATCAAAAACAATATATCATTAAATTGACCACGAGATTCGTCAGTATAATTTCGTTATGTTTTTTACAAGAGATATTTCACCATCAATAATTCACAATACATTGGTATACTGAAAGCACAATATTGACATATTCAATAATAACAATAATGTAATAAACAAGTAAGAGAGATAAATTCGGCTGTACCGAATCTTATATACCCTTCACCATAGCATGGAGTGACGAAAGAAGTCAGAATCACGAAAATTCACGCCCACGAAATACGAAAAAAATTAAAAGAAAGAACTTAAATGGAAAAAATTACATTAAAGCAAAAAAAAAATTGCCACTCCCCGTCTTACGGACGCACCCTCACGTGATGGAAATAAAAAAATAATCACGATCACGCATTGTTGGTTCTAATCTCTATTTCATAGTATTGACTGATTTCAAAAACACAGCTTGCAAAGCAACACTGGAAGCATGAGTTTACAAGGCATTCTCGAGTTGCTTTGCAAACTGCGTTTATGAAGTCAGCCATAAAATATGAATTTCGTAACAAATTTGTAACACTTTCTTGCCTGGGGTGTATTATAAAAATATTAACATACCCTTTTCGATACATTTTTGTTGTTTTTATTACTTTTACTTTTTATTTGAAAAAGTTTGTTCCACAATCTCATTTATAATATTTTTTTGCATTTTTTGGGGTTTTTCCAATTATATGAACGATAAAATGTTTATTTTTCAAAAATATCCAATATGTTATCAGATAGGATTTTGTACAGTGATCAAATAATTATATAATGAATTCAGTAATTTGTCGACGTTTTTATTTGATATAATATAATAATAATGCCAAAAATAAAAATAACTTGACGGTGTAAAAAAAATTTTAAATTATAAAATATAACAACATACTTTAATTTAATTTTTTCTTTGAAACTCGTATGATGTACGTATGTATGTAAACTAGTAGTATTCTGATAGTATTCTTTTTAAAATTTTGTTAACTTTTCCATTTACTTATCTGTATTGCGGTTGGACCAGACGATAAAGGTTTTGGTTCAATATAACCTGTATTTTTCTGATATAGAAACACAATGGAATTTCAACCACAATTGATTTAAAAAATACGAATTTATATCGCTAGGTACAAAATTTAATTTTAAAATACGGATGCGTAGTTCTCACAAGGTCAATAAAATTTCAATTCGGAATGCTTAATAAAATTTTGATCACCTTAAAAAAATGGGACCACG
Organism: Gymnocheta viridis; assembly: GCA_956483585.1. Lineage (NCBI taxonomy): Eukaryota > Metazoa > Arthropoda > Insecta > Diptera > Tachinidae > Gymnocheta > Gymnocheta viridis. The sequence continues at coordinate 61,899,936 of OY101440.1, read as the reverse complement.
GAAAGATAGAAGGAACCAAGGGTTTTTTAGCGTCAAAGAACGCATTTGAATAATTAAAATAGCTTTATATATAATTTTAAAAAGTCTTAATTTCTAAACAAAAAAAATTAAAAATAAGACTGATATGAATCTGCTTTGAATTGGCCAAAAGATTAGAACAATTATAAGCAAATTAAAAAAACATATATTTTATTTCCTAAAACGTGTTCAAATTAAAAAATCGGTCCATTATCTATAATGTTGTTAAGAAAAGGGAAAAATTACTCATATTTTATGAAAAATCCCCAGGATAACGTTATCCTTCCGGCAATGGGTGTGCCATTCATTTTTATTTTAAACTCTAGCTAAGAGGATCAAAATAATATATTAAACATATTTTTTTCCTGCACACTGGCGATTAAATTAACAATTATATAATTTTGTTTGTTTGTTGTGCAATCTCAGGGGTAATAAAATTTTGATTCACAATTTATGTAGAAGTCATTACATATAAAATTTAAACATTTTTTAATTTGTATGCAAATTTCCATACAAAAAATTCGAAAAATTTGTAATTAAGTGCCATATCAAAAACAATATATCATTAAATTGACCACGAGATTCGTCAGTATAATTTCGTTATGGTTTTTACAAGAGATATTTCACCATCAATAATTCACAATTCATTGGTATACTGAAAGCACAATATTGACATATTCAATAATAACAATAATATAATAAACAAGTAAGAGAGATATATTCGGCTGTACCGAATCTTATATACCCTTCACCAAAGCATGTAGTGACGAAAGAAGTCAGAATCACGAAAATTCACGCCCACGAAATACGAAAAAAATTAAAAAAAAGAACTTAAATGGAAAAAATTACATTAAAGCAAAAAAAATTGCCACTCCCCGTCTCACGGACGCACCCTCACGTGATGGAAATAAAAAATAATCACGATCACGCATTGTTGGTTCTAATCTCTATTTCATAGTATTGACTGATTTCATAAACACAGCTTGCAAAGCAACACTGGAAGCATGAGTTTACAAGGCATTCTAGAGTTGCTTTGCAAACTGCGTTTATGAAGTCAGCCATAAAATATGAATTTCGTAACAAATTTGTAACACTTTCATGCCTGGGGTGCATTATAAAAATATTAACATACCCTTTTCGATACATTTTAGTTGTTTTTATTACTTTTACTTTTTATTTGAAAAAGTTTGTTCCACAATCTCATTTATAATATTTTTTTGCAATTTTTGCGGTTTTTCCAATTATATGAACGATAAAATGTTTATTTTTCAAAAATATCCAATATGTTATCAGATAGGATTTTGTACAGTGATCAAATAATTATATAATGAATTCAGTAAGTTGTCAACGTTTTTATTTGATATAATATATTAATAATGACAAAAATAAAAACATTAAAAACATTTTTTATTTAAATCTTCTTCTGCGTTTACAGTGTAAGACAGAGAACTAAATATGAAAATTTACGATAAAATCGCAAACAGAAAGCTTTTTGCTCTCAAATCCAACCCATAATTCGGCTTAGTTTCGTGCTATCGACAATGCGATATTCCGCAAAACGATGATTTTTTAGGTGTTTTTAATGAATTTTAATGAATGTAAGAGCAGTTCATTTTATATGAATATGAAGAAGTGAATTTTTTATCTTCTAAGATCTTAACTTATCATTTTGTATATGTTGATTTGGGGGAAATACGAAAATATTAAAAAAATACAAATATGTATGCATATACTATTTTTAGAAGCGGTACAGCTTGCGAACTATTATCGCTACGCTTGACAAATGTTTTGAAAATTTTCCTCAAATATTCCGATCTAAAATTCAGCCAAATTTGAAAATATTTTTTTGGTCAGTCGTTCCAAAGTTTATATGTATGTATGTATATGATAGGAACTGACTGTTTGAAAAATATTTGATGAATTGCGAACGATTCTTAAAATACATTTTAAGCCCACATTAAATTATTCAATTGGATAATGAAATCTAGAAGCTAAATATAAATTTTTGGAAAGTAGATATTTGCAATACTTTTATTCAAAATACAAATATATTTTAAATATTTATTCCAAATACAAAATAGTTTTTAATAAAGTTTAATTTTCACAATGGAAATAATATTTTTTGGCATTTTAGAGATTAGGCATATTAAAGAGTGCCTAGGGAGGAATCAGGGCTAAATCCGTCACTGAACAAAGGATATAACTAAAAATAAATATAAACATAAGTTAGTTATACACAGACTAAAATAATCTCTCATGTAAACAAATAAAATAATATATGATAAGAATAAAATATCTAAACAAAGTAATTTTAGAAATAAACAGCTTGTAAACATATCGATAGCGACGAGTAACTAATCCTTATCAATACTTATATAAGAAACTATTCATAAGAATAGTCAGTTTTGAATTAGCATGTGTACTAAGGCCATTTTCACTAGAATTAAGAGGAAACAAATAAAAATTGTGCGCTCGTCGTTCAAAAGAAAAAAAAGATTTTTTATTTTTTTAATAATAAATAGAAAATTAACTCGTGCGAATTTCTGAAGATGAAATTATTCTTACCTGGATTATTAACTCTGATAATACTTCGTGTAGTAGTTCAGAGTCAGACACAGAAAATGTGGAATCAGAGTATATAATTATGAAACACGTTAGAAATTGTGAAGTTGAATTGGGGAAAATACAAAAATATGCAAAAATGATATAAGTGCTAATAAAGGACTACAAATTTGTTACGAAATTCATAATTTATGGCTGACTTCTTAAATGCAGTTTGCAAAGCAACACTGAAATGCATAGCGTTCATTAACGACATAGTCTTATATTTCACAATTGCAGTGCAACCTTTTTCAATGCGTTGCAGTTGCAAAATTTGTGCAACCAAAGAAACACACAACAATCCAACAATGTTCATTAATGTCTTATCGTAAAATATGGTTTTGCTTTGCAAACGGACGTTTGCAGTGTTGCTTTGAAAACTGTGTTTATGGATTAGAGATGGCCGCCGCTCACGTGATTAGGGTGAATTATGTATGATATTGATTAATAATTTTGTTTTAATCATGTGAGCGTGCTCCAGATTTTTAGCATGAGATTTTCAAAATAATTAATCGAGACGGGTTTGGATATCTTATTTCAGTGAAATGCATGTACCTATATGGACTAGCCTCAACAAACAAAACTTTTTGAAACCAACTTTTATCAATTATTTTACCTTTTATACGTATTTCTTGAGCGTGAGTTTTCGTATTTTTCCGGTATTTGAATGAGAATTAAATACAGTAAAATTCTTTTGTCACTCTATACTATGGTGAAGGGTATATAAGTTTCGGCACAGCCGAATATAACACTCTTACTTGTTTTGAATTCAATTTAGTGTTGAATCAAATATATAACAGATTATTTACACATATTTAAATACATTCATTAAGTATGTATATCTTTATAGCAGTGATGGCATCTTGGTGCTTTTCGGGTATTTTTGGTACTCTTTTCCTCTTCATACGCGCGAAATTCTGTTAAATACCCGGTTTTAAAAAGCGGGTATTTACAGTGCTTTTCTCAATTTCTCACGGTGCCTTTTGTGCTTTTGGTAAAACTGAAAAAAAGTTTTAAGTTACAAAAATTGGAATCTTTTTTTATCGCAATAGTTGAAAGAACATTCAGTTTGATAAATTTGTTTAAAACAAAAACTAGAAACATTTTTAGATTCAGTAAATACGTTACTGAATATTAAATACGGTTTAAAATTTGAAAATGCATGTTGTAGCAGTTTTTAACTGTCTTTAAATGTTTGTAGCAAAATAAATTCGAATGAATCATACCAAAAATCTCAATATTTTATTACAACTGTCTTGAGGCCTGATTCTGAAGACGAAATGGATATTTTTGATAGCAAAATAAACGAAAATGAAATAACAATCGAATGCAATGCTATCATAGATTTCATTTGACTTTGAATTACCTTTTTTAATCGATTCCTTTTATTTAGAATTTACAGAAATTTGTATACTACACATCGGTCCTTTGCAATATGATAGTATCTTAAAAAAACCTAAACTTTTAAGTTAAAGAAAAATTATGTTGAAGGTACCTATTTCTTTAAATTTAAAAAGTTTTTCGGTAGCATACATATGTATGCTTAATCCAAGCCAATTGTATACCCACTAAAAAGCGAGTACAGGCCATATACATTAGCTTGACATTCTGTTATATGGAAAAATTTTTTAATCAAATTTTTTAAGTCTCACCCCCCAAATCGGTTCTGTTTTATTAAAAAAAATTACAAAAAAATTTCATAGCGATAAGTTAAGTTTTGGGCGTGCGCACGCCCTTCAAAGGTTTATATGAGCCTTACAGTATGAACTATATTGATATTTTGGTCATATATTTTTAAAATGTCTTTTGAGCCTAAAATGGTATTATTATAAGTTGTACCTTTGATTTTTAAATTATTTAATTTAATTCTAGTCAAAAGGCAGCAAGATTTCAAATCATTTATAGCCCCCTCCCCCCTAAAAAAAACGTTATAAACGCGACTTGTATAAATGACGTCTGCCATTCAATGGAAAAAAAATTTGTGCAACACATGAAAAAAACAAAATTATTTTTATGTTAAATACGCAAAAAATGAGCAAGCAATAATGTTAACAAAAAGCAAGTACCGCTATTTTCCATTGAAGCAAAAGAAACGTAGCAAAAATTTTGATTTATTTCATGATTAATTCATTCGAGTTTATTCTTTCCTATTGTTCTGACAAAATAAGATTACTAAAATGAGTGCAAAATCATTACGCGAAAAATATTATTTGATTGGCTATGCCTCTAATCAACTTACGGGTTCCAAGTTACCTTCAAAAAAAGAAGTAATAAAGGTGTTGTTTTTTAATTGGCGTGTTGTAAATATGAGTTTACGAGAAAGTGCTAAGTTAGTTATTGAAGAACTTTTGATTTTTTGGGAAAAAGCGCGCATACCCACAAGAGAAAAGCAACATTGCATTGCAAAACTGGAAAAATTACATACAGAATGGACGAATTTAAAAATAAGTTGTGGAAGAAATACAGATAACCAGAAAAACAAAGAAAAGACCTGGATTGAAAGCTTAGAACAAATTTTTGACGTGGCGCATGCAAATGCCTTAGAATTAATAACTGTGGAGGAAGATAAAGCATTCTTGATAAGCCAGAGGCAGGAAGGTCGACCAGAACATATGTACGGAATTGATTATAAGACACTTCAAATGGAGATTCAAGCTGAACACCGCGAACAGATTAAGTTAAAGCGAGTTGAACGTAATAAACGTGAACAAAATATTATAAGTAAGATTAATAATGAACTTAGATTATTAATGAACTTTTCTATAATAGAAGTAATTTTTTTTATGTTCAAGGTGAAACCGTGCAATTTCAGTCAGCCTCTGAAAGTGATCAAAGTTTTCAAGCCACAGAGTCCCATAATGAAACTGTTAAAGTTCGCTCAAAAAATGCAAGAGTAAAACAAACAATTATTACTCCAAAATTAGCTATTGCATTAGATTATTGCAAAATAAGTAACAGAAATGCTGTTCACATTATTTCTACTGTATTGCAATCATTAGGAAAAGACATTGCTGACTACATCATTATTAGATCTTCAATTCATATGGCAAGAGAAAAAATGCGTAAGAAAAGAGCGTTGGAACTACAAAAGAATTTTAAATTGAATAAACAAGACATTATAACATTACATTGGGATGGTAAACTTTTACCAGCATTAACGGGCAATGCAAATGTTGATAGACTTCCTATAGTCATATCTAGTGGAGAGATGGAACAATTGTTGGAAATACCTGCAATGAAATGTGGTTCAGGAACAGAACAAGCCGATGCTGTTTATAATTGTATTTCCAAATGGGGTCTACAAAGAGAAATTAAATGCATTGCGTTCGATACAACTGCGGTCAATACTGGGCGCTTGAAAGGTACATGCACGTTACTTGAAAAATCCTTAAATAGAGAACTTTTTTGGCTGTCTTGTAGACATCACATTTACGAAATTATATTGAAAAGTGTTTTGGAAACCAAATTTGACTGCAGTACAAGTCCTTTCGTAAAATTATTTGAAAATTTTAAAAAATCGTGGAACAATTTGAATATAAACAATTGGCAGGCTGGAATTCAAGATGAATTAGCTATGTATCATTTGCAAGGGTCAAAAACCAGAATAATAATGTTTTGAGTGAGAAGCAGCCTAGAGAAGATTATAAAGAGCTTTTGGAGCTTGTCCTGATGTTTCTTGGCGAAAAATTTAACAAGTCCAAAGCAAGCGTAATGATAAGATCACCAGGAGCTTTTCATCATGCACGGTGGATGGCAAAAGCCATTTATAGCTTGAAAATATTTTTGTTGCGGAAGGAATTTGCTTTATCAGAGATTCAACTGACAGGATTGCGTAAAATTTGTATTTTTATAATCCAAATATACATAGAGGCTTGGTTTTCTGCTCCTTCAGCCATAAAAGCACCAAATACGGACTTTACATTTTTAAATAGACTTCATAATTTCGAAAAAATTTATACAGATATATCGCAAGTATCTATTAAAAAGTTTTTAAATCATCTATGGTACTTAGGCTCAGAATCTATAGCATTTGCTTTCTTTGACAATAATGTTTCTGCTGACACAAAAAAAAAATGAAAGCTGCTTTGCAAAATGAAAATGCAAAAATAATAAAACGCGTGATTTTAAAAAAAGAAAGAATTGCAGATGTAATTGATAATAGACTTGAACATTTTGTTTCTTCCACAACAGCAAGATTTTTCGAAAGATTTAATATTGATAAATCTTTTTTGGAATTAGACCCTTCAATATGGCCAACCCATGAATGCTATCAAAGTGCATTTGTATATCTAAACAAATTAAAAGTAGTAAATGATGTGGCAGAAAGAGGAGTTAAATTAATAGAAGATTACAATAAACTTCTGACTAAAAACGAAGAGCAAACACAATTTCTTTTGCAAGTTGTGACGGACTATCGCAAACGTTTCCCAAATTCAAATAAATCGACTATATCAAAAGTACTTTAATTTTAAGAAACATTTTATAAAAAATGAATATAGAATTTTTTCTACTTTCTTGTAAAACAATTTAAATAAAAAAATATATATGAACAAAATATCAATATAGTTCATACGTTAAGGCTCGTATAAAACTTTGAAGGGCGGGCGCACGCCCAAATCTCAACTTACCGCTATGAAATTTTTTTGTATTTTTTTTTTCATAAAACTGAACCGATTTGGGGATGAGACTTGGTAAAATCAAACTTTTGAAAATTAATATCACCCTAATATACATACATAGCTTTTTGATAAATGCCTACGGTGCAATAAAGAAGCGATATGTAAGTACATATGTATGTACATACATGCATATACTTTTAAATTTTGTCTAAACAAGCGTCACTTCAGCGCTGAGCTCTCCATATGCACCATTTATATTCTTTTACTCTTGTTATTTTTTTATTGCTTTTATTAAATTAATTGTGATGTTATATTAATTAATATGGGAATAAGTTCTGTCACTTATTTATTTTGAAGCAAAAACTTTAAATTTTATTTTGGGTATTTACTTTCACTTTTTTATAAATTGCTTCATATTTTTTGTGATTACTAAAATTTTGAAATATTTTTTAAGGTGCTTTTTACCCATTTTTTGTAATTTTTGAAACAGCTAAAGCTGAAAGTCTACACCACGCTTTCTACGCGTATTGCGTCCTACGCGTCTCTCTAAAAGTTGAATCAGAGTATTTTCATACAGCGAGTTACAAAAGAAAAGTGTGTAACGCGTGAAAAGTTAAACTGCTTTCTACTTCTACGCGTCACAAGCGCCGTATACAAAATATCTGTTAGTACTGCCAAGTTCCGAGTATAAAATTTTTTTGAGATTGAATATTTAATTATTAGAAAGTTTTTTTCGTAAGCAGTTGATGAAAAACAAATTAAAATAATTTAAAGAGCATAAAACTTAAAAAAAGCGAAAAAAAAGTTTGCAAAGTTTACTTGAAATTTGATAAGCAAAAACGTACATAAAGAGCGGTGTGTCACTTGCAATTTTTAAAGCGTCAAATGCTTAAAACAAATGAAATGCAAGCGCATAGAACGCGTGGTTTGGACTTTCAGCTTTACGGTGCTTTTGTTCTTTCTAGAGATACCAACACTGCTTTATAGTCTTAAAAGGATATACATGTACAAAACCAACCATAATATGCATAAGCTAACTTAAGCTACTGTCAGAATTGAACGAAAAGTTTGTCAAATGCTTAAGCAAATTCAAACAGACTTTTAAGCTGAAAGTCCATACTACGCTTTCTACGCGTCTTGCGTCCTACGCGTCTCTCAAAAAAGTTGAATCAGAGTATTTTCATACAGCGAGTTACAAAACAAAAGTTTGTAATGCTTGTAACGCGTGAAAAGTTAAACAGCTTTCTACTTTTACGCGTCACAAGCGCCGCATACAAAATATATGTTAGTCAAACATTTTTTTGAGATTGAACATTTAATTATTAGAAAGCTAATTTCGTAAGCAGTTGATGAAAAAAGAATTAAAACAATTTAAAGAACATAAAACTTAAAAAAAGCAAACAAAAAGTCTGCTAAATTTACTTGAAATTTGATAAGCAAAAACGTGTATAAACCATGTTGTTTAACTTGCAGTTTTTAAAGTGTCAAAAGCTTAAAACTCATTAAACGCAAGCACGTAGAACGCGTCATGCTTCCTACGCGTCTCTCAAAAAAGTTGAATTAAAGTATTTTCATAAAGCAAATTACAAAACAAAAGTTTGCAACGCTTGCGACGCGAAAAAAGTTAACAACTTCTACTTTTACGCGTCGTATACAACATATCAGCTAGTGCTGCCAAGTTCCGAGTCTAAAATTTTTTTGAGATTGAACATTTAATTATTTGAAAGCTATTTTCGTAAGCAGTTGATAAAAACGAATTAAAACAATTTAAAGAACATAAAACTTAAAAAAAGATAAATAAAAGTCTGCAAATTTTTCTTGAAATTTAATTAGCAAAAACGTGTATAAAGCATGGTGTGTAACTTGCAGTTTTTAAAGCGTCAAAAGCTTAAAACTCATGAAACGCAAGCGCGTACAACCCGAGGTGTGAACATAACAAACTAAGTTAACAAACTAAATCTGTTTCGCTCATTTTGAAGAAAGCGAAAAATATGTTCTCTCTTTGCAGTTTGCAGAGCCAAATTTCAGTACTACCAAGTTTAAAAAAGGAATTTCAATTCTTCACTTTAGTACTACCAAGTTTTTAAAAAGGTGGGGTTTCTTGTTTAAATCAGCTATTTTATTGTGAATAATTGATCTACTTCTTTTTTTTTGGCATACAAATTTTTGTTTGCTTTTAGGCATAGTGCAAATATTAAATATATTAATTATATAATTTTTTTCTTTTATTTTCAAGATAAAAACTCGGAAGTTTTGAAAAACAAATTTGGGAGATTCCACCTGAGGTAGGTTATGTTGACCATGGTGTTATTTCTTATTTTATTAATTAAATGCAAAATATTCTTGCAGATTGAAGTCATCACAGTGCGGACAATTTTTTTAAGAGCGGCATAAAACGTAGGTAAATTAAAAAAAATTGTGAATTCTCCCTAATCTCTTTCTTTTTTTGCATGTTATAAATTCCAATTTTGAAAAAAATTATTTTCGAGGTTCCTCCAGAAGTAAATAATCTTAAAAAAGATTTATTATTTTTTTAAATCGCAGTATTTAATTTGCAGGTTGAAATCGTTACAGTGTGGGCAACATTTTTAAGGGAAGCAGAAAATGTAAGTGTATATATCGCTCCTTTATTGCAACGTAGTCATATCGCAAAAAACGTGATTTTAGAGCTAAGAATGCAGAATTATTCATCATATCGTTCTTGATCTTTTATAAAAAATCATGTTTACTCTTGAGAAGAGAATATGTTTTTGTTTTTCCATTTAAAAACTTTAAACTCTTTTTCTGACGAACGAGTTTTTTTGAGATATGACTACGTTGCAATAAAGGAGCGATATGTACAATATATAGAATATTTGTTCTAGAAAAACAAAAAAAAAACGAAAAATATAAATATGTATACAAAATTAATATAAAGAAATAAAAGTTATAAAAAAATGTTTGTGTTTAATTTATATTATTCTTTTTTATTTTAAATGGGAGGTAACCGTAAGGAAAATGTTAATATTAATCATTTAAAGTCCATACTTATAAAATGCTCCTTTTTAGAGGAGTTGCAGATTCTTTCTTCGAAAAATAATGAATTATTTCAAATTATTATAGATTCTTTAAATCGTGTGAGCAAAAGAGATTAGAAATAATTTAACGAACAAAAGAAAAATCTGTAGTATGGCAAAATACTTGTTGCGATCAGGCAATGTTAAAAATACTGATTTAGGCAAATCTGAACTTGCAGAAAATATTATTTACAATAGTATTGATATGAGTTCAGAAAATGAAATACTATTGGAATGTGATGAAGTGTTGGAAAATAATATTTCAAATAAACAGTTAACTTTCAAAAATGAAAATTCAATTTAATGCATATCTGAAATTTTTGATGACAATAATAGTATTTTGGAAACTGAAAACTTAGTTTCAGATGTATTGAGAGCTTCAATTAATGGAAGGAAATCGAACAAGTCGTATCCATTAGTGAACAAACGACGTTCAAATTTCAATAAATTTATTCTTCAGAATACAGATGAAGAGAATAAAAATGAAATTTTTTTAAGTGCTTCCTTTAAAGAATTCCGTAAAGATGTTTATCAGCATATAAAATCATTTGACGATTTAAAATCTGATTTCGAAACGGTCAAGGATGGCTTAAACCAATTTCTTGACAAATTAAAAGTTGAAAATAGTAATATTGAAAAAGATATTGGTAATATAATTTACAATACTCTTGAGGTTTCTAAGAAGTAACAGAAAGTGGGAAAGAAAAAACGCGATCGTACTTTAGGTCCTTTTGAAATAACTCATGATTCCTTAAATGTGTCAAAAAGTGCAATAGAGTTGTGCTACAGGATGAGTCGAAATCTTCGAAACCGAAGAAAATATTAAAAAAATATATTTTCGATTGCACTTTTTCAATAAATTTAGATATTTTAAAAGATTCAACTTACATTGAAATTATTAATAAGAAGATTCTTGAAGATTTAGTAAGAGAAGAATATTTAAAGCATAACAAGGTATGCATTTTGTTTCTATCGCTTTATCCCTATCAAAGAGAATGCATTCTTATATGCTTATTGCAAATTTAATGACTGTACCACTTTTAGATTTGAAATAAGTTCTATTAGAAATGTTTCCGTTTATAGCACAAAAGAATTCCAGCATGCTAAAGATGAAGTGCATATTTATTCAGAAAACAACAAATCATGAACGCTGCTGATGATATTGCCGAAAAAGGCAACTTTCAGGGTATTCATAATTTGGAAACACTGAGAAAATGTAAGTCTGAAGGAAATTTTGATTTTTATTATCATTCAGATCCATTTTACTCTCACGTTTTGATGAAGAGAGGGCCATATAAAAGTTATATACATATGGTTGCTTCACCCTTTGCTGTTTATACATGGGAAAAATTTACATTTGAGACACTCTCAAGTAATAAAGAAGAAAAGCAGATAAAGGAAACACAACGGTATTAATAAAAAAAGAGGATTACATCACAAAAACGGAACAGCTAATAGAGGATACTAAATGCAGGAAAATTAGAAAGGATCCTACGGATGAGTACCAAGCCAAAGTGAAAGAACTAATAAAAAAGGCAACCAAAGTAATAAAACCAAACATAGCACACACGTTAACACTCATGAACCCATCAGCCCCATCTATGATCGCACTACCGAAAATACATAAAATGAACACACCTATGAGACCCATAATTAACTACAAATCTGCTCCAAGTTACAAATTATCGAAATATCTAAAAACAATACTGAAAGATACCTTAAGCCTAAAAAACAAACACACAATAACCAACACCACGGAATTAGTTACAAAGCTAGATAATGTAGAAATAACGAAAAATAGTAAACTAGTCTCATTTGACGTAAAAGATTTATATCCATCAATTCCAACAACAGAGACAATAAACATTGTACATAAAACACTACTCAACAAAACAGAAAACGTAGAATTTTCCAATCAACTCGTAAACACACTGAAAGCCACACTAGAACAGAATTACTTTAAATTGAACAATAGCATATACAGACAAACTAACGGACTAGGAATGGGAAATCCAACATCAGCAATCCTCATGGAGGTGTTTATGCAAAATCTAGAAGAGAAATACGTAGATGATCTAAAAACCAATTTCGGGGTAACATTCTATGCAAGATATGTCGACGATATTATATGTATACTGGAAGGAAATAGAGAAGAACAAGTTCTGGAGCTCCTGAATAAGCAACATAAAAGGTATTAAATTCACAATGGAAGTAGAAGAAGACGACAAAATAAATTACCTAGACCTAACAATTAAAGCAAATAAGAGTTTAAATAGAGTTGAATACGAAATATACAGAAAACCAACGGCCACAGACACAATAATACATAATTCATCGAACCATCCTCAACAACACAAGAACGCGGCAATTAGACAATTAGTAACAAGACTTGAACGAATACCACTAACACGTGAGGCCTATAAGAAAGAGATAAAAACAATATATGACATAGCAGAAAACAATGGATACAAAAAAGAACTAGTAGACAAAATCCGAAAGGATATCAAAACAAATAAAGAACGGAACAGAGAACAGGAGCAAGAAAATGGAACTTGGGCTACTTTAACGTATATGGGCAAATCAACATACAAACTAGCAAAATTTTTTAGAAAACACAATATTAACACAGCATTCCGAACAAAAAACAATTTGGGTAGAATACTACAAAATAGCACAAACGAAACGGACCCCCTAGATAAGCAAGGAGTTTACAAATTGACTTGCTCATGCAAACATAGCTACATCGGACAAACAGGACGGAAAATAAAAACAAGATTTCGGGAGCACATAAGAGACTACAACAAGAAACTGAAACAACCAGGAGCAACGCCAGAATCAAATTTCGCGAACCACATATTCAAGAACAAATGTACACCAAGAAACATCAGGCAAACAGTTGAATTACTGCATGTACAGCACAAAGGACGGCGACTGAACGTATTAGAAAACATGGAAATATACAAACAAAAAACGTTTGACGGAAGAATTATAAACGAACAAATAAACACTGCGTCGGACATAATATTTGAACCACTAAAACATTTTTACACAAAAGAAAACAATAACCCAAGAAAACCAGACAACACAACAAACGAACAAAACCAAAAAGAAACCCAAAAACGTACAATCACAGACTACTACCTACACAAAGATAAAACACCTAGCAAATGATCACTCAAATAATAAACTGTAACGGTAAACACAAGAGACTAACAAGAGAAAAATTAAACGAACAAGAAGCAGGTAGATATAGAGCACACAGGAATATATACGAACGAGAGAGAACCACACACGAATATATACGAACGAGAGAGATGCAGACACGAACAAGAGAGGAAAAGAAGTTAGGTACACAAGGAAAATATACAAAAGACAAGGGACAACACAAAAAACGATTAGTTACTGAGAGAACACTGAAGATGGCACATAGCCGAAACCGGTCTGTTTATCAACCAAATTTGACGTGGGATGACGGAAATTCATTCCAAATTTAATAAAGAAATCCTTCAAGACTGCAAGTTTACACTGCACTTAGATGCTTCTGGTGAAAGTATAAGACAACTAGAATGCGCAGAAAAAAGAATTTTAACCTATAAATTAGTTTACGAAACTGTAAACTAAAAAAAGTAATACTAATTGCGGAAGCGATTCTATCAAGACATACACGTCAAAAGTAATAATGGCTCTCCAGACGTTTTCAAAATCATATACGATAAATTTCTTTCAGAAATGATATTTGATGCTCTGTGCAATAGGAAAATTAAAAAAAGAGTGAAAAAATATCTGCATGACCATTATTAATTTTAAAATCACATGTGATTTGAAATCATGGTGATTTCACACCACGTGATTTTCAAAAATAAATTCTTATTGCTGTTTTTACGGATTTGGTGTTCGCAGTGAAATGCTTTATTCGAGCTTTGAATGTCATGAATCGTACGATTTATAAAACACCAAAAGAACAGAAAGACAAGAAATTTTTGATTTTCTTTCTGTCTATACAATTTTATATGAGTGATGTACATATTTTTTATCCGATGAAAATCGTTCCAAATTAAAACAATTTTACATATTTATATTCACCCTTACTCCAATAGTCCACATTGACGACATGTCAATAAAATACCAAAACATTGCACAACTGGAATAAGGGTCATTATTTTTGGCTAAAAATGCAAACTTATGCAAGCGTTTATTTCAGTATAAAAAAACAAAAATAAATGTATACACTAGATATATCTACATAGTATATTATACTCTGTCGAATTTTTCAGTTCTTTTTTGGAATTTGTATGTTGCATTTTGCATATTTTTAATTATTTTTGTTAATTCATCCTCCAAATTTTTGTTCGAGTTTTCAGAGTCTAGCTCTTGATCAGCAACAGTGAAATGCGCATAGGATCAAGCTATACCCCTCAATAATTAATTGCAATTTGTTTTTAACAAAATTGTTAATGTTTTACTGAATAAGTAAAATGTTAATTTTGGGAAAAAGTGCGAATAAAAATTAAAATACTGAAAAATATTTTTATTTTTTATTTATAAATGTTCAACAAAAAACTTTTGGGCTATATAAATTTTATACCAAATTGAAGGCATTAATGTCTCCTTTAACGTGCAAGTGGTCCCGTCCAGGAAGAATTCCTCGATTTTGAATTATACAAAAATAGTATTTTTTGTGGAACGAAAATTATTTTTATTTTTAAAACTTTGTTCAACAAAAAACTTTTGGGCTATATAAATTGTAAACCAAATTGAAGGCATTAATGTCTCCTTTAACGTGCAAGTGGTCCCGCCCAGGAAAAATTCCTGGATTTTGTTTAAGAATGAAATATATAATAAGGGTAATGTATCTAGATACGGAATGTAACGATATATCCAGGTATTTGGTATTAAAGAAAGTAATTTACTTAAATCTTAATAGTATTTCATCATAATTCATTGTATTGTGTTAACAAATTTATGATTTATTCTTATTAATAAAAAATATTGAAATTGTTTGTTAAGTTAGTTTGTTAAATTTAAAATCCTCTCCCATATAAAAAAAGAAGATCACAATAAAATAGCTGTTTTAGATGGATGCTGAAAGAAATTCCACTTTTTAAACTTGGTAGCACTAAAATTAGGCTCTGCAAAGTAAAAAGAGAGAAACTATTTTTCGCTCTCTTCTAAATTAGCGAAACAGATTTAGTTTGTTATCGGAGTTTGTTATCTTCACGGAGATAGACTTATTAATTAACAAGTCTTGATTTTTTCGCCTTGTATTTCTCAGCTACGAAAACAATCTTAAGCCTACAGACATGTCTTCACCACAAGCGCACTTCATACGAAATGGTAAAGGATAATGAAGTTGAATTGCATTCTAAAAGTTATTTCCACTGCTGCACTACGGCCAAGGGTGTAAGTTAGCCTTGGGTAGATGAGTGATTGAATACTAGTTTAATCTTTTAAACTATCTGTCGATTTGCATACTATTGAGTTAAATAAACGTGATGATGGCGGTAAAATCCAGTGAGTTTAGGAATGATTATTGGTACAACGGAAAGGAACTGCTATTTATTAGCAATTTTACTGTAGTTAATCAAACATACGAACAAGGAAAATTTCGGTTAAAATAAAATATTGATTAAATTAGGTAAAAGAGAATGAACTTGCTTATGAAAGTACTTTAAATGTTCCCTTAAGTTTGTACATGATTTTAAATAATCTTAAATTATGGCAAAATCGTTCATTTGGTTTACATTAAAGTGCTTATGATATGACACCAAACCAAGGAATCGCGGCCATCTAAACCCACTTAGCCCACGCAAAACCAAACATTTATAATGTAGCTAAAATTAAATTTTTCAATTCTCCAATCAAATCATAGTTCAGCATATTTCGGATAACCGCAGAGCGATTTTTTAAATACATGCAACAAAAAGCTACTTGTAACGAGAACTTTAGTAAGTATTATTAGAAATTTTATTCTGTAATAATTACTGTGTCTATGATTTCCATGTAAATACATGTGTTATGTCGTTTGTCTAAATTCGCTGAAAACAAAATATCTTTACGAATCATATTTTTTGTTTAATTTAGATTAGTAAAATTCATATTTTCAATTTTATAGAAGAATGAATTTGCAGTAAGATTTAGTTATTTTCGTATAAAAATTTCCAGTAAAACATATTTTTGAATGTCTTTTATAACAGCTAAGTTTTTAAAAAGAATTTAAAAGTGTCATAAATTTGCCACGGTCAGTACCATGCTTGGTAAAATCAGCCATATGTTGCTATATTTTTTTCTAGGCATATGTATATAAATTTGTTTTTTTATATTTTTCGTTTAATTATTAGTATTATTAAAATATTTTTATACGTATATTAAAATACGTTTTGAGTGCACTTTGAAATTTACCCAAAAAACTGTTTCAAATCACAGAATATTCCCCGTACATTTATACAGGTACGCATTAGATAAAATACTCACCAGATGTTTTCAGTTTGACAAGAAATTCAAAAAAAGTAATTTGACTTTGGATAACATAAGAATTGTTTAAGCAGAATTTTGACAAATCTTATGGACATGTAAACAATTATTGTTATAAAAAATATACTTGCATCCGTTGCCTTTGATTCAAATTCAAAAAAGGGGAATGGTAACATTAGCACAGCGATGCCAAGCCGATTTATACAAGATGTTTTGTACGGCATCATAGTTCAAAACTGAACTATTTAAAATCAAAATTTCATCTAGTTCGACTAGTTCAATTGATTGAATCGTTCAATTAAACTAGTTCGTTCGTGAGCTACCCAAGACTATTGAATACCAATTATTGGCGAAGTTTATTTCGCTGCGATAAACAATCAGGAACTACATGTAATGTAATAACTATTATTAGAGTGTTGTTTTTTGCTTGGAAAATGTATGTATATTTTTTTAATAGTTTTTCTAGTTTCTTTTAATTTTTTTAGTTTTTAGTTTTTTAATAGTTTTTTCATTTTTGTTTTTAATAGTTATTAGTTTTTGCTAAAATTATTATTGAAATATTCTCCAAATTTTATTTGTGAAAAAGTTTGATATGGTTAAGCGTTTCTGTATCTTAAAACGGGGAAACAAATGTAAAGGGTTGTCCATTTCGTGGTTTCAAAAGTATAGGACTGGAATTCGACATCTGTCAAACTAAGTTGTTAAACCAATTTTTTTCTTTTCAGTTGAAAGTCTGACACTGACGAAAATGGATCGCTTAACTATCACACAACGCATAAAAATTATCAAAACATACTACAAAAATGGTGATTCTGCCACAGCCACATATCGTGCTTTAAGAGGAGATTATGGTTTACATAATCGTCCAACTACGCAAGCAATTGGCAAAATTGTGAAGAAATTTGAAGAGACTGGAGCAGTTACAAATATTGTAAGGCCTGTGCATCATCGTTTCGCTCGTTCCGCTGAAAATATCGCTGCTGCAAGTGAAAGTGTTGCCAAAGACCCGAATGTGTCGATTCCTCGTCGTTCTCAGGAATTAGGACTGTCTTACGGCACATTATGGCGAATTTTGCATTTAGATCTACACCTACATCCATATAAAGTCCAACTCACACAACAACATGCCACACAACTCGAGTGAATATGGCTTTATTACAAGAGACATTTCCTGGCCGCGTAATTTCTCGTCGTGGCGATATCAACTGGCCACCAAGATCATGCGATTTGACACCTTTAGACTTTTTTTGTGGGACTACGCGAAAGACCGTGTTTATGCAGATAAACCTTTAACTCTTGAGCAATTAAAAACCAACATTCGGCTGAGATACTGCCCAATATGTATGTGTCAAAAAGTGGTCGAAAATTACCTCAAACGAATCAATGCTTGCAACACTTCGCGTGGTGCTCATTTAGATGATGTAGGGTTTCACACATAATGTCAACGTTCAAACTTTATAATAAAGAAGAAATATCATGAAAAAAAATATTTTATGTGTTTTATTTTTGTTTACTTTTGAAACCGCAAAATGGATAACCCAAACATACATATGCAGGTAAACACCAAGAATGATAGAAATACAGATTACGACATCACGCACACAAAATTTTATTCTTCTGCGCAGGTAGGTGAAATGACGTCACGACTCTCAAAAAATATGTAAACATAACAGTGGGGCAAATTATTATTTTTGTTAAAAAAAATAAAATGAAAAAAAGTATATTTTTTATTTATATTACGTTGTTGTTTTATTTAATTTTCTTTTACGCTTATTTATATTTTGGGACATTTCTGCATTAAGAGACCGTATTCTAAAATACATTCTGCATCTAAAAAAAAGTCTTTTTACTTTTTCACTTGCTTTTATATTCCTTGCTTCCGCCAAGTGCTTTTCTAAATATCCCTTTGTAGCAAGTAACTTATCCCCATTTAGTTTTACAAAAATTTCATCACGAGATTTTAACGTTTCCATTAAAGTGTTTGATGGAATACTTAACCCACCTTCATTTAAATGTCTAACCCATGAGTATGTCGAGTCCTCTACAGGCTTAGCAACGAGACTGGGATCTTCGTTTTTTAATTTGTTGCAAATATAGCCGGCCAAATTCTCCAAACCATCATAATTCAGGTTTTCCACCTCCTCCTCATAATTTTCTTTTGGCAAATCGTTTTGCTCTATGCTGGGATTAATACTTTTAAGTATTTTACCTTAAGAAATCAAACGAAACTTTAAAATTTTAAACTTTATGATTTTAAATTGTTAGTTTAAATTTACCTGTTAATGAATAATGTACGTCCTCCAAATCGGGAGTATTGTCTATCTCTACATTTGCATTACTGCCCAAGATGCCTTCGTTGTACCCCAAAATATATGACCGAAGTCTATATTTAAATTCTTGACGATCGGGATGGTCATGAAGACCTCCCTTAGATCTTATTATCCCAAAAAAATTCTCAAGAACATCCTGATTTAGGCGATATGTTAAGACGTAGTCTATATTATAACGATTCTTTAGTTCATCGTGGAGCATCTTCAATGCGTTATTTGATTGAATAATGCCTGTGAAATAAGTGTTTAACAATAGATACATTTTTTAAAGTTTAACTTAAAAGTATGTGTACTTTTTGAAATGGTAAGAGCGTATTTTTGCCAATCGCACGAATATCTAACATCATTTGCGACATATTATTTAACGTCTCATTTTGTATTCCAAGTGACAAGCCGTATGCGTGTAAACGCTCTCTTGCATCCTGTCTTGGTACCCTTGAATTCATTATATCAAAGCAGTCATTAGTCTAGTAAAAAATTTATAATGATTTTATTATATTTTAAAATAAAACATTTCATTACCAATTTGAAGAACTGTCTGCATTCACTCCAATTTTTGTCACTCAAAAATCCTAAACTGGCTGCTCGTGTAATTGATTGAGCAACTGTATGTGAGAACAGCTTCGTAGCCAGTTTAACTTTCTGTCTTTCAGCTCCAGCAACGCTTAGATAATGTACTGATATTTTGTTTGTGATTTTTAAGTCACTAGATTGAAGCGATAAAAGATTTAAAATAATATCCTTCTTAACTTCTTTGCCGTTAATGATGAACCCGTCGTCAATAAAATGGTTTCTTAACAGTTTAATCATATGTGGAACATCACTAAACACGAATATTTTTGTGTCGTCGTACAAAAACCTGTAAATTTAAAATTACTTTAATTACCACACAATACATACTTACTACATATACCACTCACCAGGGCTTATTAAAATCAACTTCAAGCTCATTAAAAAGTTTTCGGTTCCCACCGCCCAAATCACAAACAATTGCAACAATTTCAAAGCCACACTGCCGCATTGTCTTCACTATATCAAATAATATAATTTTTGTCATTTGGCAATCTCAGCTTGGTTTTTTTGCATTTTTAGCATATCATTTTCCTTACGCAATGCATCCCTAGAAACGATCATATATGTAAAAGTTTGTGTGAACCATTTAAAAGTATATATAAAAGTGTAGATACATACATTTTGTCTTCCAAATTTTTTATGTAGATCTGTAAACTGTCTTCGTTAGTGCTAGTCTTCACCATTGTTCGTTCCTCCGGGAATTTTGTTGTTTCCTCCACGATTGTTTTTGTTTCCTCTACAAATGTTTTGGTTTCCTCTACGGATGTTGTTGCTTCCTCTACGAATGTTGTTGTCTCCTCTTCCGTTTCACCCGCTTCTATAGTCGGTACTGCTCTCTCTTTCAACTTCAGAGTTGCTCGATTGCTGAATCCTATGCGTAATTATTAATTAAAAAGCTGAACAAATAAAAAAACATAATTGTAACTTACCCATTTCAAATTTTAAATTTCTTTCAAAATCGTCCTGTTTAAAATGTAGAGAACAAATTCTCTCCCTGTGGGTCTTTATTGTATCCCGCCGATTGCAAAACTTTATCCAAAGTCTTTTTAGCCCTTTATCGTTCTTTGGAAAACTATAAAAAGATACAGCTAAATTTAAATTAATTAAAAATATGCACAAAATTAATTTTTCACACATTTGCTCACATGATTTTTGACTATCATTTTGCCTGCATTTGCCCACTGCACACTTCATTTTCTTTTTTGCTTTTGCACTTTTTCTTATTTTAAACACTTTATACACGGTTTTTATAATAAAGATTCTTTTTTTTTTTTATAAAATAAAACTAAATTTAATTAAAAAATCCTGATTTTTATCGAAATATAATATATATTTGTTTCGACCAATCAAAATTAATTTTGAATTGCGGGGTTGCCAAGTCTCACATTAGACTTAACAAAGTTTCGGGCAAAATTATTTATTTGTGTATACAATTATGTACTAAGATTTAGATTTTTTCACTTTTTTAGATTAACGGTTTGTTTTATTTATTATTATTTTTATTTTTCAATTAAACTTCACCAATTCACTTTGAAAGACACAATACGACTGATATTACTTAAAAAATTATTTTCATATCAAACCATGAACACTGACTATTTACCTTAAGAAAACGCAACATTTTACAATTACCTAAAAAAATTTCTGAGGGTGCTTAAATTTATTTTTTTAATAAATAATTGGGAAAAACCAAAAATGTTTTATTGAGGGTATGTTCAGAAATAGATTTCCTACATTGCTTTTTATTAAAGTGGGAAAAACCCTTTAAAAATCTGTGTACATGCAATAAAAAAACAAAGGAAAACATTGGAATGTTACAATTATTTTCTACTTATATTTTTAAGGTTGCAGGCCAAAAAAAAAGTTGCTTAAATTTATTTTTCCAGGAATTAAGAAAATGCGAAATCGTTTTATTGAAGGTACAGTCAAAAATAGTGTTTCAAACATCAAGCGCTTGTAACTTCCACAATAAGATTACAATGACGAAAACGACCTACATTGCAGTTTATTGCAGGAAGTTTTTTAAACGGGTTTTTCATGACAAAAAGACAAAAAAATAACAAACATTGGAATTTTATATTATTTTCTATATTTTTAAGGCCACACAAATCAACTTGTTAAACATTAAAACCAAATAAAGTTAATTAAGTCATTCTCTTATAATTCATTATCGAAGTTCACATATAAATTTTAATTATAAAACATTACGAGCAAAGACTGCTTAATATATTTTAATTACCTGTAAAAATGAGGGTGAATGTCACTCAACTGGACGAAATAGGTGAGCAGGTATATGGATTGGAGCTTTATAATAAAATTTATTTTGTTATTAACAGGAACACTGATCCAATTACACTAGTAAGTAAATATAAAAATATTAATCATACAAGATAAAAATACAGCCCTAAAAATTATTGTGGAATGAAAGGATTGGCAACCCTTTCTTAGCGGAATATACGTCATCTAGCGGGAAATCATGCGCATGTCGTAATCTGTATTTCTATCATTCTTGGGTAAACACAAGTATAAACAGTTCATTTGTTTCGTTATGTGTATACAAGAAAACAAGCGGCGTCCAACCTCCTCATTCGATAGCTTGTATCAGGGCTACCGTTGGGATTTTTTGAAAAGTCTCACAAAAGATCGTTTTAAAAAAAATAAATTACACAAAAAAATCGTTTGAGAAAATAAAAGTCGCCCAGCTTTTTCTAAACTTTTTCTTATCAGTAAAAAGCATAACCAAATAAAAAAACAATTGAAACAAATCCAAAAGCTTATTAAAGAATCCATTTTTATCATATTTCAAAACATATGCAGTTGCATTATATATTCTTCTACATATGTTTTCATGTATACTGAACAAGTTTCGTTAACTTTAAGAAACTCGGCTGTCGTATGCTGGCAAGGTGAAAGGAGTATGACTTCTGTTAAAAACCAAGCCAAAAGAAAGATTATTGTTTTGGTTCACTAAAAGATGTTTACAAACAATGCAAAAAGGGCGCTTTGATTCCACGTCTTGCTTAAGCTATTTATACTTCAATTCCCAGTCTCTCGAACAGTATTGCAAAATATTACGTTTCTTGGAAGAACCTGCAGCGTTGTTAACGTTATCCCTCTCACACTCCGTGGTCTCTTCTGCCACTTACATATTTCTAGCTTCATTTTCTTTTTCGTTTTCAGACTTTCTTTTCGTTTTAACAAGAAATCGTATTTTAAGGAATGTTCATGTTTTACAATAAATTTTGTAAAATAAGCACTTCAAAACCAGCATTTCTTACTTTAAAAAGTTTTCTTGCTAAAACTGTTCTTTGAAACATTTACCCAAAATTTCTGAACAATTTCTTGAATACATTGTGTACATGGCAAGGTTGCAAAAAGGTGATGAAAGTGTTTTCAAATGAACAATAATATGAAATTTGCTTTTGTATACATATGACGACTTTTTTTTATAAATTTACTGCAAATTAAATGATTTTTGTGAGAAACAAAAAAAAGGGTAAAAAGACGCCACAAAATTAAAAAAGTCACAAAAGTTGCTAATAAAAAAAGTCTCATAAAAAGTCGCTGACCGCTAAAAACGGGTAAAATTGCGACTTTAGTATGGTGACCGGTAACCCTGGCTTGTATATGACTGAGTAAAATAATAACCGTTGGTGTAGTCAGTGTTGCCGATTCGTGTGCTCTTATACACATACATATACTTATGGATATGTAATTTCACTTTATATTATTCTCTGAAAATTTTTATTATATTATGACTTCACAGCGTTGTATCAGCTGAGTTGGTACCTACATAGATTATTTCCAGAACAAATTCTTTCATCAGGTGTTACGTCAAGTAGGATCAGGAAATGGTGCATTCTTTTTTCTCGTCGCCCCAGGAGGAACCTAGAAAACTTTTTTACTGAACATTTTATTGCGGTTCGTAAGAAAACACCGGAAAACAGCTGTTCCCGTGGCTTCTTCTGGTATGGGCGCTACAATGTTGAATGGCGGCCGTACATATGAAGTAGAGATGAGCACCACAAACGTGATTAGCGTGAATCATGCGTCATCATGCATGATCGTGAGCGGTTTTTTGTTTCAATCACGTGAGCGTGAGTATAAAAAACTTAGCGTGAGTGAACGTGCAAGAGTAGATTTTTTGCGTGGGTGTTTCGTGTTTTTTTCGATTTTGGAATTTTTTTTTCATATTTTTAATAGGTACGTGGGTTTTAATGTTTTCGTAAAGAAATAAAACAAGTGGCAATGCCGCGTTGTACCGGTATATGTATATTAATGTACTGATGTGAATGGACCAGTAAAAGCAGCAGTATAAGTCCGAATTTCGACTGGCGAACATTTGGAAGAAAAGCATATGCAATTCTCTTTCGTTTATTCATTCGCGTTCGTACAGAGCAGCAAGACATAGAAATTATAAGTTTTTAGAAAAAAGCTAAAGATGTTCCAATTCCGCAAAAAAGTGGCTAAACAAATACTGTGTTCCATCCAGATCAGCTACGAGCGAAAGATTTTTTTCAACGCCAGAAAGAATACTTGAAGAGATGAGAAACAGACTTCACGGGAAAATTGACAAAATCTTATTTCTGCATAAGTCTACATATTTATCTATTATCTATTAATGCTAAAGTACAAGATCCGACTTAATCTTAGTATTTTACACAGATTGCTTATGAGCAAGAACATTAATTATTTTAATCAAAATATTTTATATACATATGTACATAAATTTAAATATCACTTAAAAACTTTAAAATAAAAAAAAATTTATATATTTTTTAAGAATTTTTAATTGTGTTCAATTGTCAAATTTAATTTTAAGTATAAAGTTTGAAATCGCATGATACATATGTATGTACATACATACATATGTGTAAATCCTGTGCGACGAATCCTACATTCGTACGCGTTTTCACATTGATATATAAACATTTTTTGGTCTTTCAAAAGAGGTACCTTTAACTTACGAGTATGAATGGCGTTTAGTAGGATATAAGTATACTTTCGAATGGGTTAAGTTATAATTTTTTAGCAGGTATTTGTTGCGAATTGATTGATCATAAAATTTTGTTCCGCACGCAAAAATAAATGGAAGTAACTTTGAAAGTTAAAAGATTTAAAAAAAGTGTGTTTTCGTAATTTTTTGCGAATTTTGCATAATAAAGTACACAAAATATAGTTCCTAAAAGAAATATGAATATAAGAGAATTCTAAAAAAACTTATTTGCAGCCAAAAAATTTTGTCGTTTTTTGTCAGAAGACATGAACCCTTTTGTGACGCAACCTACATGAGTTAAAATACATTTTTTCTATTATACAGTAGTTATCCGATTTAACGAACATACGATTTAATGAACATCGCATTTAACGAACACCTAACTATTTTCTAATGAGTGCCTTATATTACGAACAAATATTTTATATTGTACTCGGTTTAACGAACAAATGTAAAATATATCAGCTGATGATTTGAATAGATGCATTGAAAATAAATGAATGCGATGATAAATTTTAGAAAATGATGAACAGCTTGATGAAACAGAAATTCTAGAACCCAAAATAAAACACGAAGATATCATTAAGCACCTAGAAGTTTTTATTAAATGGGCTAGCAAAACAATATTCGTAGCAAAAATTTAATGTTTTTGAGAGAGTTCCACTAAGACTTCCATTCCAAGAAAACAGACAGACAGTAGGATCTCGAAAAAGTAAACTAGCGAAAAAGTTAATCGCCCTGCTAAATTAAACAAATTTCAAAGTTAATCTATTAGTTAACTTTTCTGAGCGTATGGACTGGTCATAATTCGTTACACAAAAGAAAACAAATAAGTCTGGACTGCTTCTTGAAACCACAACGCACAATTAAAAATATAATTGACTGATAGTTCACCAGCTAGCACAAATCAAATCTAAATTTCTTTTTTGTAATGATAAAAGCTGTTATCGTATAATTTCCGAAAAATCTATATTTATTATTGTATTTTATTCAATTTGGAAAATCACTTCGAAAAGTTAATAGTTCGAAAAAGTTGATTACACTCGACACATTTTTGGTAACTTTTTGGAGATTCTGCTGTATATATTTATGTACATTTGAGTATATGCATGAACTTGGATATGTGTTTCATATATATTGAAAAGTTAATGATAATATGAACATTTCAGGTTTTAGAAGAATATATGGACGGTTAATATCGAAAAGTTGTATCCCAATTCCCTTTAAATGGCGTTCTTAATATATTCTGGATAAGCACAGATATTCTACAGTTAACCAAAAACTGCAGCTGATTTTTGTCCTAAAAACCAGCCTTCGTGTTCAAAAAGTATATTTTCCCTAAGTGAAGACTGATTTAATATTAAATTACAATTATTTTCATCGTTGTGTATTATTTAGATTTTTTTCCCTATGTCAATAAATAAAATTATAAAAAATTCAATCCTTTATTTAAGGATTAAAAAAGGAATTAAATGTGTGGTTAATTGGAACCATATGTATGGCTAATTGGAACCATATGTATGGTTAATTGGAACCATATGTATGGTTAATTGGAATCATATGTATGGTTAAATTGAACCATATGTATGGTTTATTGGAACCATAAGTATATTTAGTTGGAACCATATTTATGGTTAATTGGAATCATATTATTACTATATAGGTGATAACTTCAAACAACTTTATGGTTATAAAACATTATGTTATTGTTAACTTAGTCAACATTATTATGTTTAAAAAAATTTATTTTTAAAATAACATGGTTCAACTGGAACCATATATTCAATCATAGTATGGTTGCCTCAACAATGTTTTTTCTTTGCGTTTATAAATGAGGATGTGATGGGGCATCTAGTCAAAGCGAATACAGAGGTTTTCAGATGATAAAGTTTCTGACTCTCATTTATATATGACATCAGTTGTACCACTTAAATTATCATTAAGTGATGACATAAATAAATTGGTATGGAACAACAATAAACCATCTTCCACACAAGTTATACGAGAAGAAAAGAGAAGAGTCGATGAGCAGACATCTCAACTAAAAGAATTTGAGTGAACAGTAAATAATCGTAACTTTAAAGTAAAACATGAATTATATTTTACAATCAGGGTTGTCAGATATGGCGATTGCTCGCCAAAAGTGGCGATTTTCTAACTTGTTTGGCGTCTTAATTTTTGATTTGGCGATTTTTTGGCTATTTATGAAATGGTTGGCGATTTTGTTGGCTTTTTTTGAACAAAATCCGAATTTTTTTTTTAAATTTTCGATTTTTTTAGTTTAACGTTTTTTTTTATTTTAAAGTGTAGATTTATAAATCTGGCAACCTTTTTAATTTTTTGTTATCATTTTAAAATGAATGACACACAAACGTCAAAACTATTTTTTTACTCTGTTGCAAAGCTTGGAAAAACTAACGGTAAACAGAAAATATTTTCTTATGAAGTTTGTTAGTTGTTTTCTTATAAATTGTTAATTTTCTTGTTATGCCATCTTCACCAAAAAATGCAAAAATAGATCGTCGTCATAAAAAAGAATGGGAGACACAAAACTGGGCAAAAGGTAAATATAGTGCATAACTTTCCTGTGTTTTTTTATTAATTTGTTGAAATCTTTAATTAAAAGGTTGGCTGAAACCAATTTCGGCCGCTCCATTGAGTTACCAATCCACAAGTAGTCCAATGAACACATCATGGTGCTTTGCATGTAAGGTTTCTTTAAGATCACATAAAGTTGATCTCCAGAAACATGCTTATTCAACTAAACATGAAAGTAACATGTCCGTATTGTTTAAACAAAATACAATTGATAAATTTGGTAAGTTACATGTAGTATTACTCCAAAGATAAATTCATATTTTTTTTGTGTTTTAGTTATTCTTCCACAATCTAAGGAATCAAAAATAATAGACATACAACTAGCTGTTTTTATCGCAAAACACAGCTCCATTGCATCCGTTGATCATCTAACTACGTTACTGCAAATCAGTTCTACAAAAGATAGTGCATTTGAAAAGCTTAGAATGCACAAAACAAAGTGTGCTGCTATCATAAAAAATGTTGTATCACCCACACTTTTGGAAGAGCTTGTAAGCGAAATTGGAAACACAAAATACAGCCTTATTGTGGACGAATCGACTGATGTTTCGGAAACAAAGTGGATGAGTATGTGTGTACGATTTTTCGATACAAAGAAACTCATCGTAACAACCCATTTTTTGGGTCTGTTTTTGGTGGAAGAAGCCACAGCAGAACATCTTTTCAACAGTTTGTCATTGTTTTAAAAAAAAGTTGGCTTACAGATTGCGAATATGATCGCAATTGGAACGGATGGCGCCAGAAATTTATGTGGTAAGAATAAATCATTATTCACTCTTTTGAAAAAAGAAAATCCACAACTTATACTCGTAAAATGCACTTGTCATTCCCTCCACCTTTGCTGCTCAAAAGCTTTTAATAGTATTCCAAAAAACGCAGATTTTTTGATAAAAGAAGTTTACAATTATTTTAGCCACAGTCCACTACGCACGCTAGTGTATAAGCGTGCTTTCGATTTAATTAACACTGGTGTTGACAGCAATAATTTTAGAAAACTTGTGCAAATTTCTGGAACTCGTTGGTTATCTTATAGAGCGGCTATTAGACGAATTTTAGAGCAGTGGGTGGAGCTGAAGTATCATTTTTCCTTAATTTCAACCGCCGAAAATGACAAAACAGCCCAAAATATATATAAAGAAATGTGTGACGAAAAAACAAGACTTTTTTTGGTATTTATAAATCCAATTGTTAATGAAATGAACCATTTAAATCCAGAGTTTCAATCGGATAATATGGACGCAGGCAGCATGCACCAAAAGCTGTATAATACTCTTCTTTTATTTTCTTCAAAAATTTTTAAACCATCAATTTTTAATGATACTCAAAATAGTGAAAAATTTGTAAGTGCATTGAGTACAGCCATTGATATACCAAGCTCATTTCTCCCAATAAATGCAATTGATTTTGGGTCAACGTTTGAAACTGAATTAAGCAATGTTGAAATGGATGAGGATGATATTTATACACTTAGAGAAAATTGCTTTTCATATTTAAAAATGCTTTTAAAAGAAATGATCAACAGACTTCCGGAGAATATGAATATTTTTAAAGTTTACGAACATTTTTCTATTTTAAAATGTGGCAATTCACTAGCACAAACAAAATTCGCTGTTGTTAAAAGAGTCTATTAAGGTTTTTATGAACCCTAAAGTACCATTAGACGTATATGAAACACAATGGGGAAAATTACCTTTCGTGAATTGGAAAGACTATTTTAATGATGATATTCCATCTAATCTACACGAGTTTTGGCCAAAAGTTTATAATTATAGGGACACGGCTGGTACGTACCATTTTAAAGAAATTGCATTGGCTGTACTTTATATGTTGGTTATTCCAACTAGTAATGCCTGCGTTGAAAGAGTATTTTCAATAACGAATTCTACTAAAACTCGTTTGAGAAATAGAATGCAATATGAGCTACTTGACGCTTTACTAAGAGTTATAAATTATATGAATGTTAATAAGATGTGTTGCACATCTTTCACACCTTCTGAAGAAATGTTGAAGAAATTCAATTCCCATACTATGTATTCAAAACAAGACGATGATAATGAATGTGATGAAAATGAAGTATACAGTATTTTGGATATGTGAATGTTATATTATAACCACATTTACTGTTACTTAGACCTCAACCTTTTAATATTAGTCAGAAAATAATTTTTTGGAGGAGTTTTTAAGTGTATATATAATAGTATATAGTAAACAAAGTACCTCTTTATGTATTCATAAATTATATTTTTTTTGTTTTTAATAAAAATTAACAAAAATATATTTTGGCGACTTTTTTTAATTTTTGGCGATTTTTGGCGACTTTTGGCTATTTGTAATTTTTATTTAATTTTCTAAAAAAAAAATTTTTTTTGATAATCTAAAAAAAAAGTACAAAAACTAAGAAAATTATGGTTTTGGCGACTTTTGGCGATTTTTGACATTGCATTTGGCGACAGAGCTCAAAATAATCTGACAACCCTGTTTACAATGATTGATGGAAAGACAGCACAATCAGTTGCAGAAACACCAGCAGCATCTTCTTGTTTTATATGTGGAGCCACAACATCGAAGATGAATAAAATCGAAGAAGTTAAGCTATGTCCGTAAATGAACAAGCACTGCAATTTGGTATGTCCACCACTTCATGCGCGTATTAACCTGATGGAGAGTCTTTTGCATGTATCTTATAATATTGAATTTAAACGTGGGAGACTCGACTCAAATACTTGTCCGATAAAAGAAGCCCGAAAATGTTTGATAAAGCGTGAACTTAAAGAGAAAATTGGAATACAGGTTGATACTGTTAAGCAAGGCTCTGGTACGACAAATTCAGGAAATACGTCTCGAAGATTCTTTGGTAATCCTGCTTTGATTTCCAAAATCACGGCTCTAGATGAAAACATAATCAAGAGGTTTTCAATAATTGTCGAAGCAATAACAATCACCGAGGTAGTAGATCCAAAACAATTTGGTGATTTTTGTCTGGAGACGGCAAAAAAGTTTGCTGCACTCTACGAGTGGTACAATATGCCACATACACTTCACAAAATTCCGATGCATGGAAAAGATATAATTGAAAAAGTGTATTTTTCCTGTATGCTTACTATTTGAAGAGCCTCAGGGAAGTCCTAACAAATATTATAAAAAATATCGCCTTAGACACTCCAGAAAATGCAGTCGAATTGTCACGTACGAAGATATATGTACCGAATGATGGTAACATCAGATCCCATGATCTCACATTTGTATCCTTCATTTAGCATAGGCTCTTTTAGAATAATAAATTAAAAATAGATTTAAAATAAATTAAAAATTAAAAAAATCATTTAAATTTTTTTGTTAGTTATGGCTTTTTACATTGCAGGTAACGATATACATATCTCTAACTTTCTTTATTTTGATTACTTTTATGTATTACTATATAAATAAAACTAAATTTGTGATGAAGTTAAAAATACATTTAAAATAAATAATAATTACCCGTTTCCGCCATTCTATACCGCCAATATTTTGCTTGGAATCGCACGTTATTATAAAAATAATACACATCGATTTTGGATAGCTTCACTCTTATAGTTGCACAGATATGAGAAAATTAATAGTTGCCTCCTATGGGGGTACCTACCCGTTTTCCCCATTCTATAAAGCCAATATTTTACTGGGAATCGCAAGATATTCTTAAAATAGCACGCATCGAATTTAGAAGGCCTCACTCCTCTGTTTGCTCAGGTATAAAAAAATGTATAATTACCTCCTATGGGGAGTACCGGTTTCCCCCTTCTATACCGCCAGTATTTTGCTCGAAATCGCGCGTTATTCGAAGAAGCTTCACTCTGTTAGTTGTACAGATATGAGAAAATTAATATTTACCTCCCATGGTGTGTACTCATTTTCCCCTCCGATACCTTTGCAAATTTCGAGATTTTACTTTCTTTTAAGAACCGCTTACAGTAAATTTGGGGTCTCACTATTTTAGTAATACAGATATAGGGAAATTAGAAATTGCTTTGTATAAGGGGTACCCTATGCCCCCAAATTTTTCTAAAATATAGCCTATTTGAATTTCCTTGGCATCGATAAGACAGTTTTGAAATTTCAAAACGGTCGGTCGCACCGTTTGGCGTCCTATAAGGAACATAACAAACACAGATTAATTTTTATACATATATGTAGATGTACTCGCATTATTTATATAATTTTATACGAAATTATTATTTATGTATATAACAGCTTCATAATTTCCTCATTGCCAGTAGAATTGGAACTATCATTTGCAAACATATACAAGAGTCTAATAATTTTATTAGATCCCCGAAAATTACTAAGCCATGGCAACATGGTTTGAATGTATAATAATGTATTAAGCATTTTAATTCTAGTACACCCTGTAGATAGTACTAGATTAACCAAATCATGAAATGATTTTTTTGCAGCGCAGTCCTAAACCGTAACACCTCCAACCAGAATTAATTTCTAACTTAAAAGCTTTCGCCATTGGATTTGAATCAATGTATTTTTGTGTTCAGTATCTTTACGATTGAACATTGGATTAATTTTGTAATGTTTCAAGATGATTTTATTGGTTCTATAGAAAATAAAAATTCAGACTTTTTAAGGCTAAAGTTAATATAAAAAAAGCTAAAAAAAGGTGACGAAGCTAAAATGTAAATTTCGAGGCTAAAGAACAAGAAAAAGGCTAAATCTAGACTCGAAAAGGCTAAACTGATATCACTGTTGATGATTGTGCCAAATCATCAGTAGACCTTAAACCTGTGAAGCTCATTCAACAGACAAATTGTTTAAAAAATGTACACGCATTTGTTATTTTTCTTTTAAAGACTTTTATTCATTCATCGTTGAGCACGCGATGAAAACAGATGCGGCTGACTATCGTAATTTTTTCAGAGATTTAATAAGCAATGTTGTTGGTTGAAGCATAGTAAACAAACGCGTTTCAATTACAATTGAACACAAGAAAAAAAGTCAGTCACGAAATGAAATGCGAAAGGTATTTTATGATAAATGATGGTTTTCATAACATTCAATGATTTTTATGTAACAAAACATTTAAGACGGGAAATGAAAACGTTTTGAAAAGACATTTTTATTCACATTATTATTAAATTAATAAAATTAATTGTAAAGAGAAGGAGGAGCTTCTGAATGAGAAGACGATGAGTCTTTTTTTTTTTGTAAACCCAAAAGAATGGCTAAATCATATGGAAAATAATTCAGAAGATCAGAGCTTAAGATGTGGAAAATCAAGCTTAGTAAGTTTAAATGTAATCAGCCACAGAAGACATTTTACTGATGGGATATTCAGTAAATAAATTCTTATAAGGACTTTCGAAAAGCTTAACTACAACCCTGATTTCATTAAATTCATTATCCCGCAGTAGATGGAATAACACATAGTTCGTATATTTTTTTTATGTCATAAAAAATTTTCAAATTGGATTTCTGTTAGTTGCAAAAAAAATTTAAAAGAATTTCGTCCGTATCATGCATGGTAATCTTTCCTTTTCCTTAAAATTTAAATTACATTCATTAACACGAAAAATTATGATGACGAAGAACAAGCACTATGTAATTTCTCACCCTTCTCCCAAATTTCTACTGTTTGGATATGACATAAACATAGTTCAAAAAGTCTTATTATTTTATGCCTTTTTTTAAGTACAAATTTTTTTTAAACTATTGTAAAATTTTAAGACGTTATGACAATATGGCTTCATAGGACATCATTTTAATCACCCAATTTTTTCTTATAGTCATGTTTATAGATACCCATCGATACATATGTATCTATATTTGTACGTATTCCTAGCAATAGGAATAAAAGGATTTTCAATTAATTTATACTACACCTATCGATATGCGCACTTACATATGTACATATTTATATTGGAACCTGTTGGTAGTCATAGCATTCTATAAACGTACAAATTTGTTTGTACCCCTACATTTTCATAATTCTACACTTTTGAATATCGATATGTGCTGAAAATTGTTTTTTAGTTTAATTTTTAAACAAAAACTCATTCAGATTCAAAAGTAAATTTTTACAAGTGCGCATGTTTCTCCAACAACAAAAACAACAGGAATTTTGTTTTTGCTATTTCTCCTGAATTGTCATTCAAACACCAATCAAATTAGTTGAATAATATTTTCCCCTTTCTTTCTTCATATGTGTACATATGTATGTATATGATACATATATTACGACAGTCGTTAAGCAGCTCTGGGCTAAAGAACACCTCTAGCGTCATCGTAATTATTTTTAAAGTGCGGTCAGGCTTGCGTGTGTTTTTTGGCCTTCGAGAGTTTTTCGTCTCGCTCGCACTGGTTGACTGATTTGCCACGGATAACCGTATAGTCTTGCGGTTCTTTTGTGGAATTTCGTTGACAACCACGTTGCTACTTCCTATGTGAAGGCATAGGTCGGGTATAGTCAGTCACAAAAAAATTTTTGAAATACTGTTAATAACATCATTGACATATGGTCTAGTTACCAGCGCCATTTTTGTGCAACCATATTCTGCAAAAAAATTAATTAAAAAAAACATAATTTTCATGAAACTTATAACAGTTGTTGTCTCTGTTAAAAATGCAAAATACATAAGAAAAAGTTAACCAGTAAAGTATTTTCTTTCACAACAACAATTGGTGGATTCGTAAATGCAGTAAATTTGTGCGTAATTGCGAAAATGCGTGACAGCTTGCATAAGATCATTTTTTGCGTAAAAATGTGCTGCTTTTAAGATGCTAAACTTTCACTGTTGCACAGTCAATACATTTTCTTTTTATAGGTCCTGGAGTTAAATGAACATATTTTTATATTGACAGCTTTCAAGAATGGTAAGCTTTGTGATTATCTCATGTAGGAAGCTAATTCTCTAATTCCATATTTGGTATGTACTACATACAAATGTATTTTGAAGAAAATTGCTAATGCTCTTGCTACGTAGAAAATACGACATCACCGACTGATATTGCCAGGAGCTACAGAAAAAAGAAACTAAATCGCTTTTTTAAAGTGGTTTAATTATTTTAATAAAAATTGCATAAGACATGTTAAAAGATATGAAACAAAATTGCGCTTCCAGTACATACACAAATAGTCAAGGAGTAATATGCTACATATTATTAAATACGTACATATAATACAATATATAACCAAAAAATTTGGAATATGTATAGGTTTGTCATTCCATATGCAATTTCTTCATTACTCATTACCCATAAAGTATATATCTTCTGGATCCTTGTAGATAAAGATGTCGAATGATAGATGTCCGTATGTCCGTCTGCTAATGTAGAATATCGAGAACTAAAGCCTCAAACAACATAGCAACCTAAATTTTTGATCATTCTGTTGGAATTTGTCTCAGAATTTTTAAATTTAAAAATTAGAAAACTCGGTCAAATAATTAACGAGATATAGCCAAAAGACTTCTTTCTTATGTGTCCTATTCTGTTTTTTTTATGGGGTCCCAGCTGTCCTACGGTCAATTTTATGGAGCAGATCCCTTGTATAGGCTTATACGAAGGTTTATACTGAAAATAACTGAAGTCGGTCAATTAACGGCTAAAATATGGGCAAAAAATATGCTATTCGAAATAATTTTATCATACCTACAACCTACTGGTGGGTAGTCACAATCGCTTCTCATACACCACAGAGCAGTTCTAAATTTCATAGTATTTTCCGTATACAAGTACATAATATATCTTATTTATCATAAAATACTAAAACTTAAAATTCTTGATAGAAATTGGTGTGGTTGTTGTAATTTAATTCCTTTTTACCGACACAATCATACATTTTTGAACACATGCATTAATACCCCTGCGGATAATATTGGACTACGTGGTCCATTATAGCTGAAACGGACTAGGTAGAACGTGGTCCCATGTAATGAAGTCATGGACTATGTCATTTTCAAACAAGAGCTTATTCCTATACGACAATTGATCGTGATTTCACGATAGTACTCGTGCCGAACAAACTACTTGTGCGTGGTCTATTTTTAATGTCATGAAGTAGTTTTTGGGTTAGTCCGACGTAGTGCAAACCTGCATCATATGGTCCAGCTCTAGGATACCGTAATGTTAAATAGACCATGTTTTCAACATACATTTGGGTTACTTTTGTGCTAGTCCTAGTCCTTTATGGAGTATACTTTACATGCGTGTTTGGACTAGTTATCTGCAGGGACTGCCATGCGTTTATGTGTACATGTACACATTGTGTGTGAATAACCATAATAACTAAACAATAGAAAGGCAAAGATTTATTGTTTTTTTTTTCTTTAAACTTATTTTTGAATGTTTATTAGTATAATATTATGCATGCATATTACAGTATTTATCGCTTATATTTTCCTTTCGTATATAAATAACCATAATTATTTATTTTTTATATTATTTATATTAAAGAAATGTAATTTTTCACACGGTGCATATAAATTACATATCCCAAATAACTAAATTTGTGTAGTAATGTTTCAACCGCAAACAAACACCATAAAAACATTGGAAAATTGTTAGTGCTATTTTTCAATGAGCCTAGAATTATTTCATCTTTCAAAGTTACTCTAGCCGATGAAATTTTCAATCTTGTTATTTCTCCTGGCTTCTGACCAACGGGCACAATTGTTCGTAAATTTATTTTTAAAGAAAGGCATAGACAATCTGTTCGTCTTCCTGATGCATCTAATACTTTAAAAAAACTAAATACTTATATGGAAAAACTACTCTTGCTTACCAAATTGTCCGTGGAATTAATACAAAGTTATCATCTTTATTTAATCAAAGGTATTCGTTTAATTTTGATATCATGGTGTTTACTGGTAATATATTAAATACTGAAATATTATGTGATAAGTACATAATTTATAGACGTGATCGTGGTAATAATATAAAGTTTGGTGGAGTTTTAATTGCGGTTTCTTCTTTGCTAACGTCTGAGCTATTATCAGTTGAACTGTCACTCGATATTGAGTTTATTAGTGTTTTAGTAAAACTTAAACATAAAAAGATCTTCATTTCATGTTCTTATATCCCTCCTAACGCGTCGGAATCAACTTATATGAAGCATTCTGAGGCTATTGCGGATATTGTACGCATGTCTCACGTTAATGACTATGTTTTTACTATAGGTAATTTCAATATGCCTGCTATTTCTTGGAACTTTTCGATAGAGGATGGATACTATATTCCATTTAATTCTGCATGTAATCCTAAATTTACAAAATTTATTAATTGTGTACTGGTTTTAAACCTTTATCAGATAAATGTAATCTATAATGATAGCCGCAAGCTGTTCGATTTGATATTTGTTAATGATTGTACTGATGTTTCAATTCAGCGCACTGTGCCTATAACTTTGCCTGAGGACTGCTATCATCCTACTATTGAAGTACATACGTCTTCTTCACAAGTTAATTTACCTGGAACTATGCTTAATTCAATCGTAAATAATTTGTGCTTTAAAAAGGCCAATTATCGTAAGCTGAATGAATTGTTAAATAACACTGACTGGAGTACCTTGTTATACATTCCAAATTCTCATGATAAAGTTGCTGCCCTTGATGCCGTTATCAAGAATTTCTATAATAAATTATACTGCATCATAAGCCAATGCGATCCTATGCAAACCGTTTCTAATCCCGCTGGTCCTCCTCCCTATATTTCCCCTATTAAAAACAAAAAGAACAAGTATTATAAAATGTATAAGAAATCCAGGTTATCCATACACTTTGCTAAATACTCTGCTGCTCGTGCTGATTATTATAACATAAACCAAAATTGCTATAATTGCTACATCATTAAAATGAGAAATAAATTTAAAACTGATCCTAGATCTTTTTACAACTTTGTAAATACAAAAAGGAGGTCCAAGTCTTTCCCACCTGTGATGAAATTAAATAACCGCGAATCGGATGATGATCTTGAAATAAATAATATGTTTGTAGATTTCTTTTCATCTGCCTATACTGATGATGAACTTTCCGATTCTGATTTGGTCCCCTGCCTAGGACTGGACAATCAAACAACTTTAATCCCATTCATGGAAGAATCTTCAGTTCTCAACTACTTAAGAAAGTTAAAATTTTCTTATAAATATGGACCGGATGAAGTGCCGACCTACGTCCTTATCAATTGCGCTGATGCGTTAGTTTTTCCTCTTACGCTATTGTTTAACTTATCAATTAAGTTTGGTTCCTTTCCGAAAATTTGGAAGAATTTATACATTATTCCTTTATTTAAATCTGGTAGCAGAACCAACATTAAAAATTATAGGGGAATCGCCAAATTATGTACTATTCCAAAACGTTTTCAAAAACTATTTTCTGACCACTTTCGCCATCACGTTTCATACATGTTATCACCTTGTCAACATGGTTTCCGTAAAGGGTACTCAACTGTAACTAACCTATTGGAACTCACAACTGCAGTTAATCGTGGCTTTCTTAACAAAAAGCAAACTGATGTAGTGTATACTGACTTCAGTAAAGCATTTGATAAAGTTAATCATCTACTTCTTTTAAAAAAGCTTCATCTAATGGGGTTTAGCAGAAACTGTTTAAATTGGATTCGTTCATATCTTACCAATAAGAAGCAATAAGTTATTCTTAAAAATATCACATCAAAGTCAATACTGGTTAAATCTGAGGTCCCTCAAAGAAGTCATCTTGGACCTCTACTGTTTTCGTTATTTATCAATTATTAAAATATTCTACAGCTTTAATAACTACAATGATCACAAATTTCTTCAAGAAGACTTGAATTCTTTATACTCTTGGTGTAATGCAAATTTGATGAAATTAAATTATAAAAAATGCAAGCATATGCGTTTCTTCCGGAAAAGTTATATATAATTTAAATTTTTAGCCATATGTAACTACAAATTAAAAACAATGTAAAATTATAAACGTTTTGATAGTAAATAATATTTTTTATTAAACTTTCAATTTTCAATCTAATGTTAATATTATTGCTTCTTAAATAATCCTCAATAAGTTCGAGGTGCTCCTTGAATATAAACTTATCAAAGTGCTTTACAAATTGTTTAATTGTATTTGTAGACATCTTTATTAAACTCAAAGGCAACTTAGAGACAATTACTACATTTCTAAATATTTGTCGTATTTATACAATATTTCATAAAGCATTTATTATATGGAACACATATTATATATATTTATTTCTAATTTTCATAAAACATTTTATAATAATTACTGTGTATACAAATACATAAATTAATACATTCTTGGAATTTTTGTTAGTTCACAACTAAAAAAAGGTTGAGAATTTGGAATGTAGGAGCGCTCATCTTCTTCATTACTAGATTCATGCTCAGGAAGTAACTCAGTTAATTCCAAGATATATGAATGGTTTTCTAATTTCTTGGTTAAAATAAATTTTTCATTTCCAGCTTCTTCAATTACTTTATCCTCTAAGCTGTTGTACCGTCTAGGAAGATACAGCATTGCATCCTCCAGTTCTGCTATCACTATGTTTCCAAATTTTGTTTTGTGACGAAACATCATCAAAATTTTGTATGGTTTTGATGCTTCTAGTTCCTTCATCGATATATATACTTTTGCTTTGAGTTTATTAAAAGCAGCAACAATCTCAGCATTTGTTAGAGATTCCATGACTTTTACTTCTTTAAGGCTTTTGATACGAGAATGAAATAAATATTATATTTGAAGTTGGGTTTTATATCGTTTCCTTAGAAACTCATTTCAACATATATATATATATATATATATATATATATATATATATATATATATATATATATATTGAGTTTATATTCATAAGGTTGTAAATGACTTTAATATTAGTTATTAAGGTTGGCTTGAGTTGTATGGAAATTACTCAAAATTTTATCGTTTTCATATATCAAAATATAATCATTTTCTAACCAATGCATTAGATACTCGTATTTTTCTTTTGTAAGTTCAAGCTTTGTTAACATCCCCAGAGTTTTTAATGTACAAATTTTGTGGTTGGTTTTTGAAATACTAGAAGTAAAATCAATTACTTCTTGAGGAAACATAGCACTCCTCAAATGATTTACGTGGCCGACCAAGTGCAGAACTGGTAGAACATTCAGCCTCAGTAAACTTAATTGTAAATGTGCGTTCAAGCCAATTTGCATTCTTTTTTTCAAATCGCGACTTCGTACGATTACAATCCTGCCATCTTTGTTTGAAGTTAGAGTAAAAGCATTTATATATTGCATCCAAAATTTCACTTGCTCTAGTTTCGTTTAAGCCAACGTGCGATTGTTGCAAAAACTGCTTTAATTTTGTTCTGTCTTTTTCAAACTCCAGAACTTTCGAGCATAAAACCCGTTGTCGTAAAACTCTTGGGCCTTAGTTTCAGTTATAATTAAAAAACCGGAGAAAAATCGCTTGTACTTTTCGCGTTCGTCGGCACTTGGTGAATGACAAAAATCGATCAATGAACACCTATAAATACTACGTATTTTTCAATATTTTACTGACAGGTACTTATGAATGAGCACTCATAAATGTGGGTGCAATTTCTGTAAATAAATCATGCAGGTAACTAACGGAAAACCCCAAATAATTAAAAAAGTGCACTTTCCTTTTTTCCTTTTAATTGTACTTTCAAATTCATTAGCGCTTATTACTTTGCTACTGCAATCATTAAAGTCAAAAACCCTTTTGTTTATTACTTTTTTACTTCTGAGAAAAAGTCATCAAAGTTTTTTCCAAAGAATTTTGTGCATATCTCCAGCAAATTTTTTAAATTCATACCTAAGTAATAGGACTTGACACTTTTTTACCATTTTTGATTTTTTAAAAGTTACAAAAAAAAAATTTTTTAGGCAAAAAATATTTTTTTCTTCATACATTTATTTATAACTGCGAAACTGTTGCTTATGTAACGAAACGTTATATAAACAGCTGAAAGTAATTGTAATTCTTGATTTTTCTAAATTTGTTTAAGCAAAATCCGACTAGTGGTTCTTTAGTTATGTTAAACAAAAGAGCCTTATCAGAATTGAGTCGCCAATCAATCAGCTAAAAAATGGTGAATTGTGAAATGCAACAGATTGAGAAGTGGCACCTGGTGGCACTTGAAATTGATTAAAAATATAAAAACAGGTGTGAGACAATGTATTAGTAGTGATTTCTAACTGTAGGAAAGTATAGCTAAAATTGCAGGTCCAAATGTTTGGAGAAAAAAGGGATTTTTGTTATACGTTCATAAAAATAAACAAAAAAAACTTTAGTCTCTGCAGAGTTTATTTTTCAATTTTAGTGTACTGAAATATCCTACTTTAAATAAAAAGAAAATCGTTCGCTCACATAATAAAATAATATTCATTTTGAAATTCTTAGGTTTAAATGAAGTTTGTTTGGTAAAACATACAAGTACTGAGTTTGAGACGGCTATAAAAAAAACTAGCAGTCAGATCGGAATAATTCTGTTTGATTTGATTGTACCATTTAGTTTAAAATTTCAAAATATCACTGCATATTGCATGAAGAGTATGTTGACAATTTGACTTTTTTCCGCGAAATCACCAGTGTGCGTCGCAGCAGGTTGTGTGTTTATATTGTTTGGCTTGTTGCTGTTGGTATGGAGGCAGAGAAATATTTTGTTGGCAGTTAATGTGTGCATACATATATGATTATTTTAGGTATGTCGCCATCACTGGCGTCATAGCGGGGTGTGTTTGAATGTGTATGGCTGCGTTGCGATCGCTTTGGTATCGTTGTATTAATTATGTTTATGAGATTTTATTTGACTTCTTCTATATCCATACATATATGCATATGAGTCCGTTTTTGTGTATGTTTTTGATTTTTCTTTATGTGTTAATAATTCTGCTGACTTCGACAACTATGAACTGTATGTTACAGTCCTGATTAGTAAACTACTACGCGATTCTCACAAATGCCTATAAATAAGAGGAATAGTAAAACTTTTAATCATACACTCACAATATTATTACAGTAATGGACTGTACGTTATTCAAGAAGTAATCCGTTCAGTCATTTTTAAAAGAATAAACATTTAAAATTGTAAGCAATTTTATTTTTAACTGATTCTAACATTCATTCAAAAACTAAGGACATTTTAATACGGGTTTTCGGATACATTCAATATTGTCCGTTGTTTCAATTGCTGTTTTTTTTCTATGCTTGCTTTATTTGTTTTGTTTGAGATTACCTCTTCTACACAAACAAAGAAAAAATCTTTTATTTTTACGGGCTTAAGTCAATTAATTTTTTAACATTAAAAA
Organism: Gymnocheta viridis; assembly: GCA_956483585.1. Taxonomy (NCBI): domain Eukaryota; kingdom Metazoa; phylum Arthropoda; class Insecta; order Diptera; family Tachinidae; genus Gymnocheta; species Gymnocheta viridis. The sequence continues at coordinate 61,858,384 of OY101440.1, read as the reverse complement.
TTAAATGAACTTTTTGTTCAATTTAAATGAAAAATGAGTAGACCGGTTTTTAAGTGAATTTTCATTTGTTTTAAATTACAATTTCATTTAATTTTACGTACAGAATATTTTGAGTGCACTTACCAGAAAAGTATTTCGGTTACTATCAATTTAATAAGCTAATTTCTTGGAGTGTGCTTAAATAAAAATTTTTTAAAATAATTGTTATACTTCATGGTTGTTAGTGTGTGCAAGTAAAAAAACTTTAAGAAAAATCTATATACTTTATTATTAATACAATTAAAAAATAAATTATTGTACAAAAATGAATACTAAAGGCTGTATCTTTTGTAACAAAGCCTTTATGACCCAAATAAAATTAAATGAGCACATGGAGGTACATACATTCTTCGCTTGTGAAGTTTAGTGGTGGTGGTGGCATTAAAAAGGCAGTGTGGATCATATAATGGTACAACTCTCCTCATAGAACAACCACATTAAGACCAATACAGATAAAAAAGATGTCAGGAAGTTAGAATCATTGATTATCTAACTAGGAGAACAAGTGACTTTAGTGGGAGGATCGAGACATATGTATGTGTGAACAAAAGTGAAGGTGTCTTGTATCCGGAAGAATTTTCCTCATCTGTCAAGAGCTCCATTGACAGCCAAATGAATGCAGTAAGAGCCATACTACACTTAACATGCTTAACATGGACCTCACTTCCGATTATATGAAAATGACAAATGATGAGATGATTGTGTCCCCACTTGTACGCATGAGACTAGGGTTGCCAGAAGGGCCTGATTTGGCCTGATTGTCAAGTTTTTTAATGCGCGTCAAGTGTCAAGTGAAAAAGTGATTTGTCAAGCTTTTTTGTAAGTTAACTTTTTTTCTCAAATTTATTCTAGCTATGTAATAATACTTAAAAAAAGTATGTGTATATTTCTAAAAAACAAATCTAAAGCCCATATTTTTACTATCAATAGAACTAAGGACTAATATGATACATATTTTTTTTGTGCAATTATAGTTTAAAAAATAACTATAACTATAACTTTCTGTACAATTATTATAAAAGTGCCAACACTGATATTTACCCCATTACTCAACACTAGTAAATTGACAACATTGAACCAGAGAAGCAAGTCGTGAACTTAGCCAGCTTAGCCGACTTGATATACCCATGGTGGAATAATACAGGCGGCTTTTCATTGTTTTTTAATAAAACTTATGTGTTTGAAGAATTGTCAAGTTATTTATGGAAATTATTATTTATTTATTATAGACTAGCTAAAAACTCTCAGCAAAATTGTTTTTACGAGTAAAAGTTAAAATTTAATTCCTATTTTCCCAATAATAATTATCCAGAAGTTCTTCTTTAAAAACTAAAAAATCTCTTTTATATATTTAGTATGAGTGTTTTTACTTGTCAAGTTTTTTTTTCAAAATCAAGTTTTTTTTTGGTCAATGTCAAGCTTTTTGACAAATTAGATCTGGCAAGCCTACATGAGACCCTCTCTGATGATATAGAAGAGCTGTACAAGAAACATACGGAGGAAATTCTTACAAAAATGAAGAGTTTCAGGGGAGGGATAGCGGATGGACATTGATTTCTATTAATTCCCTTGAAATTATTATAAACAAGGCGTCCATAGTAAGAGGGTCCAGTTTTATCCCTCTGCCAAGAAATTTGAGATGAAACGTGCATGCATAAATGTCATGAATTCTGATGTTTATTGCATTAAATGGTGCATCATTGTGGCTTTAAATATTCGCAGTGGTCTTAACCATAGACAGCGAAACCAATGTAGAAGCTACAACATTGAGAATATCGAAGCTAATAAAATTCTCTTCGGAGAAACGACACTAAAGTTTGGAGTTCCCCTCCCACTGAAGCAGTTAAACAAATTAATTTTTGATTTGGCGATTTTTTGGCTATTTATGAAATGGTTGGCGATTTTGTTGGCTATTTTTGAACAAAATCCGAATTTTTTTTTTAAATTTTGCGATTTTTTTAGTTTAACGTTTTTTTTTATTTTAAAGTGTAGATTTATAAATCTGGCAACCTTTTTAATTTTTTGTTATCATTTTAAAATTAATGACACACAAACGTCAAAACTATTTTTTTACTCTGTTGCAAAGCTTGGAAAAACTAACGGTAAACAGAAAATATTTTCTTATGAAGTTTGTTAGTTGTTTTCTTATAAATTGTTAATTTTCTTGTTATGCCATCTTCACCAAAAAATGCAAAAATAGATCGTCGTCATAAAAAAGAATGGGAGACACAAAAATGGGCAAAAGGTAAATATAGTGCATAACTTTCCTGTGTTTTTTTATTAATTTGTTGAAATCTTTAATTAAAAGGTTGGCTGAAACCAATTTCGGCCGCTCCATTGAGTTACCAATCCACAAGTAGTCCAATGAACACATCATGGTGCTTTGCATGTAAGGTTTCTTTAAGATCACATAAAGTTGATCTCCAGAAACATGCTGATTCAACTGTAATGTAATGTATAGTGTTTGGCAGGATCGCCATGTAATGTAATGTTATGTATTTGGTTCCCTATAGTCCCTTGTTTATTTTATACAGCTGTTAGGGATACCAGCTTAAGAGTTAGGCGTTCGAAGGAACTGCCAAAAGAAGTTTTGAAACTTTAAGAAAAGACAAGGCTGATGTAGCCAGTTTATGTTTTAAATTAAAGTCTGCTTTTATTATAATTTGTTTATGCTTATATACTAGTTTTGAAAATTAATCTTAACCTTTCTAACTTATTATAACATACAATTATTTCTTCTTTCTCTTTCAATACTATGAAGTTTCATATTCACATTTCTATTTGACCAATCATTGTACTTTGTATTTACAATTGCACTCAAACAGAAATGTGTCACTCAAATAGTTCCTCACAAGCAATTTAGCATTGCACCATGCATGCAACAAAAAGAAATATTATTGATACTTTATTTATTGTTTCGTTGTATTCATTGTGCAAGCATTGTAGACTTGTGTGGTACACTACACCCTCACCCTTAAGAGAAAAATTAGGGAGGAATTTTTCTAATCAACTTCATAGTACTGTTACAATATTTCTTATAATTTACTTATATATATAATTAATTTGTATATTTATATACACGTTTATGTCTTATTTTTACGTACATACATTGGCAGTTACATATATTAGGATTTTTATTCTATAATGTTTTAAATGGGTTTAAATTGTTGTTATGGTAAGTTTTCTTTATTCCTTTGTAATCTATCGTGGTGTTTACACCATCTCTACTTATTATTTTAAATGGTCCTTTATATGGACTTTGGTTCTTTTTCCTATCTTCTATTTTAACTAATACTAAATCTCCTACGTTAAGATTAAGTTCATTTTTATTTTTATAGTTAATTGTTCTTTTTTCTTTTGATTTTACTAATAATTCCTTTGCCTTATTTAACGCAAATTGTAGTGTGACTCGTAGCTCTTGTACATAGTCGTCATAATTATATGTTTTTATTTTATTATTTATTATGTCAGATGGTAGGCTTGGTAATTTCCCATAAACTAATTCGAAAGGCGAGTATCCCGTATCTATATGTGGTGCCGTATTGTAGGCAAAACTGAAATATGGAATCCATTTATCCCATTCATAATCATTTGCAGTTGTCAACAAGAACTCATTAAGAACCCTATGGTTTCTTTCTATTGAACCTAATGTTTCATGGTGGTATGGTGTTGAAAATATTTGCTTGATTTGTAATAGTGAACATATGTTTTTCATAAGTTCATTTGTAAATTCTGTACCTCTGTCGGATTTAAGTACCTTAAATTGACCATATTTCAAAATAAATTGTTCAACCAATGTTTTTGCTATTACAAGTGCATCTTTTGTCGGTATTGGGTGTGCAACGACAAATTTTGTCACTTCGCATTGCATTGTTAGAATGTAGCGATAGTCGTTTGAAATACGAAGAGGACCAACGGTGTCAATTGAAATCACTTCAAAACTGTTGTTTGGTGTGTTTGTTATTGTAAGTGGTTCTTTTATGTGTTTTGTTTGTTTATTTTTGTTACAGCTATCACAGTAAGATACAAATTGTTTTACCATCTTGTTCATGTTTTTCCAAATATATCTCTGTTTTAATTTAATGACGGTTTTTCGTATTCCTAAGTGTCCTGCGTGGGTGGTATTGTGGAATTGGTCAATTAGTTTGCATTTTAAAATGTCATCTGTTATTCTTTTCGGGGCATTGTATATTAATATCTTAAGTTGAGGGCTTTTGTTATTTATTCTTATCTTATCATATGCTTCTTTTAATTCTTCTTTCGTATATACTTTAAATATTTTATCGTTATTTGCTAGCGCTAATTCTTTTATATTTTCTTTACTCATTTTTGATATCAGTTTTCTCAGTATTGAATCTAGTTTCGCTGAGTTATCGCTGAATCTTGCATGCATATTATCATTATTCATATCTTCTGTATGTAATTTCTTCATAATCGAATCTAGTTTCGGAGAATTATCGTTACATACTTTATTCATATCATTCTTATTAATCTTTTTTTTGGCACATAACTTCTTCATGGTCGAAACTGGTTTCGATGAATTATCATTATGTCCAATGTGCACAATATTATCTTCAATAATTATATCTTTTTCTTCTATGTTTTCAAATTTATAAAATTGCAATTTTTTCATATTTTTGATATCATTAATGGATATACATTCCCATATTTGAAGTTGATCAGACTTCTGAGAATTGCATTTTTCCATTTTGTTCTCTTTTACACGTGTATTATTTTCTATGTAATTTTTCTCATTATTTATTATTTTATTTGCCTCATTCTTATTTGCATTATTCAACTTATTCTGCATAGCCCTTGTCGTTATTAATACTCTTTTTTCTTTTTCGTCATTTTCTTGTGGTATCATTTGTTTTAATATGTCTGAATCTAGTTCTATTCTAGAAAGTGCATCAGCATTTGTATTCATTTTTCCTTTTTTATAAACAATTGTGAAATCATAATCACTTAAATCTAGTCTTATTCTTGTCATTTTTGATGAAGGATTTTTATGTGAAAATAGTGAAATTAATGGTCTGTGGTCTGCAACTACAATGAATTTTCTGCCATATAAGTAAGGTTTAAAGAAATTTATGCTCCAATGAATTGCTAAAAGTTCTTTTTCAATTACCGGTTTGTTAATATCATGTTTTTGCAATGATTTACTAGCGTATGAAATTGGTAAATCTTGACCTATTTCGCCTTGAGATAAGACTGCTCCCTACGCGTAGTTTGATGCGTCAGTTGTTAAAATAAATGGTTTTTCAAAATCTGGATATTGCAATACTGGGGGTTTCATTAATTTGTCTTTTAATTCCTCAAAAGCATGTTGGCATTGTTCCGTCCATATAAATTTTGCTGATTTCTTTAATAGTGCGTTCAAATTTTTGGCAGTGTCTGCAAAGTTTGGTATGAATTTTCTGTAGTAGTTGCAGAATGCAATGAATCATCTTACTTCGTCCGCGTTCTTCGGTATTGGATAGTTTTTTATAATATCGTATTTGGATGGGTCTGTTTTCACACCGTCTTTTGTTATTAAATGTCCTAAATAAACTACTTCTGGTCTTAAAAAACAACATTTCTTTGGATTTAGTTTTAGATTGTATTTTTGTAGTCTGTCTAGTACTTTTATTAAATTTTGATTATGGTGGCTTAAACTACATCCATATACAATTATGTCATCTACGTAAAGAAATGCTTCAGATTCTAATCCGGAGAGTGCTATTGTAAGCATTCTTTGGAAACTATTTGAAGAAATTTTTAGTCCGAATGGAAATCTTTTAAATTGAAAATGGCCTTGTGGTGTAGAAAAAGCAGTTAGTGGTCTGGATTCTTTATTTAATTCAATCTGGTGAAAGGAACTGGTCATATCGAGTGTAGAAAACCATTTTGCTCTACCTAATTTGTCTAAAATGTCTTCTAATCTAGTTAGAGGAAATTTGTCATTGACAATTTTATCATTAAGCTTTCTAAAATCTACAACAAGTCTCCATTTCTTTTTGTCTTCTATATTTTTCTTTGGTACCAAAAGGAGTGGAGCATTATATGGGCTAATTGATGCTTCTATTATATCATCATTAAGCATCTTTTCTACTTGTTTATTTATTATGTCGGTATGTGAGTGTGGTAATCTATAGTTTTTTATGTAAACTGGTGTGTTGTCTGAGGTCGTGATTGTTTGTTTGTAAAAATTGTTGACGGTTAATTTTTCGTCTTCTAAATGAAAAACATTTTGATATTGTTTAAATATTCCTATTAATTGTGATTTTGCAACTTCGTCATGATGGTCTAATTGCAGTTCATTCACTTTTTTTTAAAACGTTTTTTAGTGCTCACATTATTGTAACTTAATATCTCATAATTCTTAAGTGGGTCAGTCTGGAGTTGAATGACTTTTATTGTCACTGTTTCGTTCGTTGTGTTTAAAATTTTTATGTGTGTCATGCCGCTTTTTGGTGCTATCGAATTACTTAAAAATATTCCCTCTTGTAATTGTTTGTTAAATATGACACAATCTTCTTTTAGCTTTAATTTTATGGCTTGTATAATTTCTGTTCTGGGTGGAATTATTATTTGTAGTGAAGAAATTGGTTTTGATTGCATGGGCAGAATTATGGTAGAATCATTTATAAATAAAGAAATTGTAAATGTCTCGTAATCAATTTTACAAAGATATTTTTGCAGAAAATCTCTACCAATTATGCCATCTGTTTCAATAGGAAAATCTGAATTTACTAGTTGAAAAGAATGTTTACATTTTTTATCTGGTAAGGAGAGTTCAAGATCTATTGTGCCTAAAGGGTATATTTCTTCCTTCGTGATTCCGGTAAGTTTACATATTTGTTCTGGGTTAAATGGTTCACCTTCAAAGTCTTTACACATGCGACAAAGTGATATGTCAGCACCTGTGTCGATAAGGAATGTCAAAATTCTATTCTTGTATTTTGTTTATAAAATTTGTTCTGTTGGTAAATACTTTATATACTCTTAATTCTGGCTCTCCGGAATAGGTATGTATTCCGGGCCTACTTCGTTTCCCGAACTTTGTATAGTGTGTACATATCTATTGTTGTTTCTGTTAGTGTAATCGTGGTTATTGTTAAAGTTTCTTCTTTGACTGTTATTAAACCTATTGTGACTGAAATTAGTATGTCTATTATTGTTGAAATTATTGTTTCTAGAAAAATTTGTGTTCCTTGGTAAGTTATTGTTATTATTGTGATAGTTGTTATTTCTTGTGTAATTGTTTCTGTTAGAGTTTTGATTGTTGTAAGGCCTATTATTGTTGTAGTTAGTGAATGTGTTGTTAGTTCTGTTTTGATTTAGTGATTGATACCGTGGTTTTTCCTTTCTGATATGTAGAATTGCATTATTAGTTGCCTTATTTTCATTTTCAAGTTCAATTGCAAGTTCTGATGCTTCTTGCAATGTGGTTGGTCGCGACGCGTATATGGTCGATTTAAAGCCTTCGTTTAGTCCTTTTTTGAAAGTATCTAGGGCTAATTTATTATTTAGTTTAATTATTATGTTCTTTTCTGCTGTTGAGGCAGTATTTCCTAGTTCTTCTATCCCTAGTTTGTTTAGGCTATCTATTATATATAATATTTTGTCTTTAAATAAATTAACTGGCATTTTCCCTTGGGACAATGTACTAAGCTTGTTTTGTAATTCTGGTATTGTTTTAGTGGTTTTGTACCTGTTTTCTAGCAATTCTTTTAGCGCTTCAAAGCTTTCTGGTTTGATATAACTTCCTATCGCTGTTCTAACGTTAGATGTTAGTTTGGCATAATAAATGTATTGTAGGAAATCTATTTTTGCTGTTTCTGATAACGTTTTGTTTATCAGCTCTGCTGTTATTAAAAAACTTTCAAGCTCTATATAATTACCAGCAAACAATGGTAAAGCTTTTGAAACGGTTTCTATCTCAAATTCTTTCTCGTGTTCTGCTAAATATTTTTTGATATTTGTATAAATATTTTTGAATTGTATTTTTAAGGCTATTACTAGATCAGTGTTTTTCTGTTCTTCCACTGCTATGATAAAGTCTTGGTTTATATTTTCAATATATTCTAATTTTTCTTTTATAGTTTTCTTTGTATATGTTCTACTTGGATTTTTCTTTAGAGTTTTTAGAACTTCTTTCAATTTTTCTATATTTTCTTCCATAGTTTATTGACAACATTTTGTTTTTGTTCTTAACGCTTTTAATTTTAAAATATGTATATATATTTTTTTTATGTTTTTGTTATTTTGCTACATCAATTATTTTGATAGTATATATTTTTCCATTAAATTTTAGACGTTTGTACTAGCATTATCTATACTGCGCGTGTTTTTGTGCTTGTGTACATAATTTTTAAAGTAATTGTTAATCTTATATGCTACATATAATACTATTCCTATTACAATTAGTGTTATTATATATTCCGGTACAATAGTTGCAGTATTCTTCCCTGCTCCATTGTTTACAATGTTTTCCTGTATTTCCACTTTACTTTGTGGTTTACCCATTGTGTGTTCTATCTTGTTGCCCCAAATGGGACCTACCATTAGTGTATCTTATGAATATTAAATTGAATTTAATTTATTTATTTTTATATATTTTGTTAAATTTTTAATATTCTGTTTGTTTTTAGATTGTTAGTAAATTTGGTTTTTTATTTGTTTAATTTTATTTTTGATGTTAGTCTTAGCTTCTAACGTGGTTGCCAGTGTCAAATCTTTATATAGCAGGGCTAATGCCTTTCGCTTCTGGAATTTCTTGCCGGCCCTTTTCTTCTGTACTGGTTTTGGTGTTTTATTGTCAGTAGTGTTGCCTCTGTGCACCCTCTTCTTATATTCTTCTAGAGATATTGCTCTAGGTCCTTCGGTGAGTGGAGTTGGTATATATTGTGGGATTGATGTGTCTCCCACTGTTGTCCTGTCGGGCACATATTCTTCCAAATTATACTTTTGTAAGTACCTCTCCCAGCGGGATATTATCTCGTCGATTTCCTCTTCTGATGACATTTATTGGAAAAATCTATTCTTATGCTTGGAAATTCCCTATTGTTTATTGGTCCGATGTGGGCAGGATCGCCATGTAATGTAATGTATAGTGTTTGGCGGGATCGCCATGTAATGTAATGTTATGTATTTGGTTCCCTATAGTCCCTTGTTTATTTTATACAGCTGTTAGGGATACCAGCTTAAGAGTTAGGCGTTCGAAGGAACTGCCAAAAGAAGTTTTGAAACTTTAAGAAAAGACAAGGCTGATGTAGCCAGTTTATGTTTTAAATTAAAGTCTGCTTTTATTATAATTTGTTTATGCTTATATACTAGTTTTGAAAATTAATCTTAACCTTTCTAACTTATTATAACATACAATTATTTCTTCTTTCTCTTTCAATACTATGAAGTTTCATATTCACATTTCTATTTGACCAATCATTGTACTTTGTATTTACAATTGCACTCAAACAGAAATGTGTCACTCAAATAGTTCCTCACAAGCAATTTAGCATTGCACCATGCATGCAACAAAAAGAAATATTATTGATACTTTATTTATTGTTTCGTTGTATTCATTGTGCAAGCATTGTAGACTTGTGTGGTACACTACACAACTAAACATGAAAGTAACATGTCCGTATTGTTTAAACAAAATAAAATTGATAAATTTGGTAAGTTACATGTAGTATTACTCCAAAGATAAATTCATATTTTTTTTGTGTTTTAGTTATTCTTCCACAATCTAAGGAATCAAAAATAATAGACATACAACTAGCTGTTTTTATCGCAAAACACAGCTCCATTGCATCCGTTGATCATCTAACTACGTTACTGCAAATCAGTTCTACAAAAGATAGTGCATTTGAAAAGCTTAGAATGCACAAAACAAATTGTGCTGCTATCATAAAAAATGTTGTATCACCCACACTTTTGGAAGAGCTTGTAAGCGAAATTGGAAACACAAAATACAGCCTTATTGTGGACGAATCGACTGATGTTTCGGAAACAAAGTGGATGAGTGTGTGTGTACGATTTTTCGATACAAAGAAACTCATCGTAACAACCCATTTTTTGGGTCTGTTTTTGGTGGAAGAAGCCACAGCAGAACATCTTTTCAACAGTTTGTCATTGTTTTAAAAAAAAGTTGGCTTACAGATTGTGAATATGATCGCAATTGGAACGGATGGCGCCAGAAATTTATGTGGTAAGAATAAATCATTATTCACTCTTTTGAAAAAAGAAAATCCACAACTTATACTCGTAAAATGCACTTGTCATTCCCTCCACCTTTGCTGCTCAAAAGCTTTTAATAGTATTCCAAAAAACGCAGATTTTTTGATAAAAGAAGTTTACAATTATTTTAGCCACAGTCCACTACGCACGCTAGTGTATAAGCGTGCTTTCGATTTAATTAACACTGGTGTTGACAGCAATAATTTTAGAAAACTTGTGCAAATTTCTGGAACTCGTTGGTTATCTTATAGAGCGGCTATTAGACGAATTTTAGAGCAGTGGGTGGAGCTGAAGTATCATTTTTCCTTAATTTCAACCGCCGAAAATGACAAAACAACCCAAAATATATATAAAGAAATGTGTGACGAAAAAACAAGACTTTTTTTGGTATTTATAAATCCAATTGTTAATGAAATGAACCATTTAAATCCAGAGTTTCAATCGGATAATATGGACGCAGGCAGCATGCACCAAAAGCTGTATAATACTCTTCTTTTATTTTCTTCAAAAATTTTTAAACCATCAATTTTTAATGATACTCAAAATAGTGAAAAATTTGTAAGTGCATTGAGTACAGCCATTGATATACCAAGCTCATTTCTCCCAATAAATGCAATTGATTTTGGGTCAACGTTTGAAACTGAATTAAGCAATGTTGAAATGGATGAGGATGATATTTATACACTTAGAGAAAATTGCTTTTCATATTTAAAAATGCTTTTAAAAGAAATGATCAACAGACTTCCGGAGAATATGAATATTTTTAAAGTTTACGAACATTTTTCTATTTTAAAATGTGGCAATTCACTAGCACAAACAAAATTCGCTGTTGTTAAAAGAGTCTATTAAGGTTTTTATGAACCCTAAAGTACCATTAGACGTATATGAAACACAATGGGGAAAATTACCTTTCGTGAATTGGAAAGACTATTTTAATGATGATATTCTATCTAATCTACACGATTTTTGGCCAAAAGTTTATAATTATAGGGACACGGCTGGTACGTACCATTTTAAAGAAATTGCATTGGCTGTACTTTATATGTTGGTTATTCCAACTAGTAATGCCTGCGTTGAAAGAGTATTTTCAATAACGAATTCTACTAAAACTCGTTTGAGAAATAGAATGCAATATGAGCTACTTGACGCTTTACTAAGAGTTATAAATTATATGAATGTTAATAAGATGTGTTGCACATCTTTCACACCTTCTGAAGAAATGTTGAAGAAATTCAATTCCCATACTATGTATTCAAAACAAGACGATGATAATGAATGTGATGAAAATGAAGTATACAGTATTTTGGATATGTGAATGTTATATTATAACCATATTTACTGTTACTTAGACCTCAACCTTTTAATATTAGTCAGAAAATAATTTTTTGGAGGAGTTTTTAAGTGTATATATAATAGTATATAGTAAACAAAGTACCTCTTTATGTATTCATAAATTATATTTTTTTTGTTTTTAATAAAAATTAACAAAAATATATTTTGGCGACTTTTTTTAATTTTTGGCGATTTTTGGCGACTTTTGGCTATTTGTAATTTTTATTTAATTTTCTAAAAAAAAATTTTTTTTTGATAATCTAAAAAAAAAAGTACAAAAACTAAGAAAATTATGGTTTTGGCGACTTTTGGCGATTTTTGACATTGCATTTGGCGACAGAGCTCAAAATAATCTGACAACCCTGTTTACAATGATTGATGGAAAGACAGCACAATCAGTTGCAGAAACACCAGCAGCATCTTCTTGTTTTATATGTGGAGCCACAACATCGAAGATGAATAAAATCGAAGAAGTTAAGCTATGTCCGTAAATGAACAAGCACTGCAATTTGGTATGTCCACCACTTCATGCGCGTATTAACCTGATGGAGAGTCTTTTGCATGTATCTTATAATATTGAATTTAAACGTGGGAGACTCGACTCAAATACTTGTCCGATAAAAGAAGCCCGAAAATCTTTGATAAAGCGTGAACTTAAAGAGAAAATTGGAATACAGGTTGATACTGTTAAGCAAGGCTCTGGTACGACAAATTCAGGAAATACGTCTCGAAGATTCTTTGGTAATCCTGCTTTGATTTCCAAAATCACGGCTCTAGATGAAAACATAATCAAGAGGTTTTCAATAATTGTCGAAGCTATAACAATCACCGAGGTAGTAGATCCAAAACAATTTGGTGATTTTTGTCTGGAGACGGCAAAAAAGTTTGCTGCACTCTACGAGTGGTACAATATGCCACATACACTTCACAAAATTCCAATGCATGGAAAAGATATAATTGAAAAAGTGTATTTTTCCTGTATGCTTACTATTTGAAGAGCCTCAGGGAAGTCCTAACAAATATTATAAAAAATATCGCCTTAGACACTCCAGAAAATGCAGTCGAATTGTCACGTACGAAGATATTATGCACCAAATGATGGTAACATCAGATCCCATGATATCACATTTGTATCCTTCATTTAGCATAGGCTCTTTTAGAATAATAAATTAAAAATAGATTTAAAATAAATTAAAAATTAAAAAAATCATTTAAATTTTTTTGTTAGTTATGGCTTTTTACATTGCAGGTAACGATATACATATCTCTAACTTTCTTTATTTTGATTACTTTTATGTATTACTATATAAATAAAACTAAATTTGTGATGAAGTTAAAAATACATTTAAAATAAATAATAATTACCCGTTTCCGCCATTCTATACCGCCAATATTTTGCTTGGAATCGCACGTTATTATAAAAATAATACACATCGATTTTGGATAGCTTCACTCTTATAGTTGCACAGATATGAGAAAATTAATAGTTGCCTCCTATGGGGGTACCTACCCGTTTTCCCCATTCTATAAAGCCAATATTTTACTGGGAATCGCAAGATATTCTTAAAATAGCACGTATCGAATTTAGAAGGCCTCACTCCTCTGTTTGCTCAGATATAAAAAAATTTATAATTACCTCCTATGGGGAGTACCGGTTTCCCCCTTCTATACCGCCAGTATTTTGCTCGAAATCGCGCGTTATTCGAAGAAGCTTCACTCTGTTAGTTGTACAGATATGAGAAAATTAATATTTACCTCCCATGGTGTGTACTCATTTTCCCCTCCGATACCTTTGCAATTTTTCGAGATTTTACTTTCTTTTAAGAACCGCTTACAGTAAATTTGGGGTCTCACTATTTTAGTAATACAGATATAGGGAAATTAGAAATTGCTTTGTATAAGGGGTACCCTATGCCCCCAAATTTTCCTAAAATATAGCCTATTTGAATTTCCTTGGCATCGATAAGACAGTTTTGAAATTTCAAAACGGTCGGTCGCACCGTTTGGCGTCCTATAAGGAACATAACAAACACAGATTAATTTTTATACATATATGTAGATGTACTCGCATTATTTATATAATTTTATACGAAATTATTATTTATGTATATAACAGCTTCATAATTTCCTCATTGCCAGTAGAATTGGAACTATCATTTGCAAACGTATACAAGAGTCTAATAATTTTATTAGATCCCCGAAAATTACTAAGCCATGGCAACATGGTTTGAATGTATAATAATGTATTAAGCATTTTAATTCTAGTACACCCTGTAGATAGTACTAGATTAACCAAATCATGAAATGATTTTTTTGCAGCGCAGTCCTAAACCGTAACACCTCCAACCAGAATTAATTTCTAACTTAAAAGCTTTCGCCATTGGATTTGAATCAATGTATTTTTGTGTTCAGTATCTTTACGATTGAACATTGGATTAATTTTGTAATGTTTCAAGATGATTTTATTGGTTCTATAGAAAATAAAAAAAAAAGGTCACGAAGCTAAAATGTAAATTTCGAGGCTAAAGAACAAGAAAAAGGCTAAATCTAGACTCGAAAAGGCTAAACTGATATCACTGTTGATGATTGTGCCAAATCATCAGTAGACCTTAAACCTGTGAAGCTCATTCAACAGACAAATTGTTTAAAAAATGTACACGCATTTGTTATTGTTCTTTTAAAGACTTTTATTCATTCATCGTTGAGCACGCGATGAAAACACATGCGGCTGACTATCGTAATTTTTTCAGAGATTTAATAAGCAATGTTGTTGGTTGAAGCATAGTAAACAAACGCGTTTCAATTACAATTGAACACAAGAAAAAAAGTCAGTCACGAAATGAAATGCGAAAGGTATTTTATGATAAATGATGGTTTTCATAACATTCAATGATTTTTATGTAACAAAACATTTAAGACGGGAAATGAAAACGTTTTGAAAAGACATTTTTATTCACATTATTATTAAATTAATAAAATTAATTGTAAAGAGAAGGAGGAGCTTCTGAATGAGAAGACGATGAGTCTTTTTTTTTTGTAAACCCAAAAGAATGGCTAAATCATATGGAAAATAATTCAGAAGATCAGAGCTTAAGATGTGGAAAATCAAGCTTAGTAAGTTTAAATGTAATCAGCCACAGAAGACATTTTACTGATGGGATATTCAGTAAATAAATTCTTATAAGGACTTTCGAAAAGCTTAACTACAACCCTGATTTCATTAAATTCATTATCCCGCAGTAGATGGAATAACACATAGTTCGTATATTTTTTTTATGTCATAAAAAATTTTCAAATTGGATTTCTGTTAGTTGCAAAAAAAATTTAAAAGAATTTCGTCCGTATGATGCATGGTAATCTTTCCTTTTCCTTAAAATTTAAATTACATTCATTAACACGAAAAATTATGATGACGAAGAACAAGCACTATGTAATTTCTCACCCTTCTCCCAAATTTCTACTGTTTGGATATGACATAAACATAGTTCAAAAAGTCTTATTATTTTATGCCTTTTTTTAAGTACAAATTTTTTTTAAACTATTGTAAAATTTTAAGACGTTATGACAATATGGCTTAATAGGACATCATTTTAATCACCCAATTTTTTCTTATAGTCATGTTTATAGATACCCATCGATACATATGTATCTATATTTGTACGTATTCCTAGCAATAGGAATAAAAGGATTTTCAATTAATTTATACTACACCTATCGATATGCGCACTTACATATGTACATATTTATATTGGAACCTGTTGGTAGTCATGGCATTCTATAAACGTACAAATTTGTTTGTACCCCTACATTTTCATAATTCTACACTTTTGAATATCGATATGTGCTGAAAATTGTTTTTTAGTTTAATTTTTAAACAAAAACTCATTCAGATTCAAAAGTAAATTTTTACAAGTGCGCATGTTTCTCCAACAACAAAAACAACAGGAATTTTGTTTTTGCTATTTCTCCTGAATTGTCATTCAAACACCAATCAAATTAGTTGAATAATATTTTCCCCTTTCTTTCTTCATTCTTCATATGTGTACATATATTACGACAGTCGTTAAGCAGCTCTGGGCTGAAGAACACCTCTCGCGTCATCGTAATTATTTTTAAAGTGCGGTCAGGCTTGCGTGTGTTTTTTGGCCTTCGAGAGTTTTTCGTCTCGCTCGCACTGGTTGACTGATTTGCCACGGATAACCGTATAGTCTTGCGGTTCTTTTGTGGAATTTCGTTGACAACCACGTTGCTACTTCCTATGTGAAGGCATAGGTCGGGTATAGTCAGTCACAAAAAAATTTTTGAAATACTGTTAATAACATCATTGACATATGGTCTAGTTACCAGCGCCATTTTTGTGCAACCATATTCTGCAAAAAAATTAATTAAAAAAACATAATTTTCATGAAACTTATAACAGTTGTTGTCTCTGTTAAAAATGCAAAATACATAAGAAAAAGTTAACCAGTAAAGTATTTTCTTTCACAACAACAATTGGTGGATTCGTAAATGCAGTAAATTTGTGCGAAAATGCGTGACAGCTTGCATAAGATCATTTTTTGCGTAAAAATGTGCTGCTTTTAAGATGCTAAACTTTCACTGTTGCACAGTCAATACATTTTCTTTTTATAGGTCCTGGAGTTAAATGAACATATTTTTATATTGACAGCTTTCAAGAATGGTAAGCTTTGTGATTATCTCATTTAGGAAGCTAATTCTCTAATTCCATATTTGGTATGTACTACATACAAATGTATTTTGAAGGAAATTGCTAATGCTCTTGCTACGTAGAAAATACGACATCACCGACTGATATTGCCAGGAGCTACAGAAAAAAGAAACTAAATCGCTTTTTTAAAGTGGTTTAATTATTTTAATAAAAATTGCATAAGACATGTTAAAAGATATGAAACAAAATTGCGCTTCCAGTACATACACAAATAGTCAAGGAGTAATATGCTACATATTATTAAATACGTACATATAATACAATATATAACCAAAAAATTTGGAATATGTATAGGTTTGTCATTCCATATGCAATTTCTTCATTACTCATTACCCATAAAGTATATATCTTCTGGATCCTTGTAGATAAAGATGTCGAATGATAGATGTCCGTATGTCCGTCTGCTAATGTAGAATATCGAAAACTAAAGCCTCAAACAACATAGCAACCTAAATTTTTGATCATTCTGTTGGAATTTGTCTCAGAATTTTTAAATTTAAAAATTAGAAAACTCGGTCAAATAATTAACGAGATATAGCCAAAAGACTTCTTTCTTATGTGTCCTATTCTGTTTTTTTTATGGGGTCCCAGCTGTCCTACGGTCAATTTTATGGAGCAGATCCCTTGTATAGGCTTATACGAAGGTTTATACTGAAAATAACTGAAGTCGGTCAATTAACGGCTAAAATATGGGCAAAAAAAATGCTATTCGAAATAGTTT
The DNA here is from genome assembly GCA_956483585.1 of Gymnocheta viridis. Classification (NCBI taxonomy): domain Eukaryota; kingdom Metazoa; phylum Arthropoda; class Insecta; order Diptera; family Tachinidae; genus Gymnocheta; species Gymnocheta viridis. Next base: position 61,841,342 of record OY101440.1, on the reverse strand, counting down.
TATCATACCTACAACCTACTGGTGGGTAGTCACAATCGCTTCTCATACACCACAGAGCAGTTCTAAATTTCATAGTATTTTCCGTATACAAGTACATAATATATCTTATTTATCATAAAATACTAAAACTTAAAATTCTTGATAGAAATTGGTGTGGTTGTTGTAATTTAATTCCTTTTTACCGACACAATCATACATTTTTGAACACATGCATTAATACCCCTGCGGATAATATTGGACTACGTGGTCCATTATAGCTGAAACGGACTAGGTACAACGTGGTCCCATGTAATGAAGTCATGGACTATGTCATTTTCAAACAAGAGCTTATTCCTATACGACAATTGATCGTGATTTCACGATAGTACTCGTGCCGAACAAACTACTTGTGCGTGGTCTATTTTTAATGTCATGAAGTAGTTTTTGGGTTAGTCCGACGTAGTGCAAACCTGCATCATATGGTCCAGCTCTAGGATACCGTAATGTTAAATAGACCATGTTTTCAACATACATTTGGGTTACTTTTGTGCTAGTCCTAGTCCTTTATGGAGTATACTTTACATGCGTGTTTGGACTAGTTATCTGCAGGGACTGCCATGCGTTTATGTGTACATGTACACATTGTGTGTGAATAACCATAATAACTAAACAATAGAAAGGCAAAGATTTATTGTTTTTTTTTTCTTTAAACTTATTTTTGAATGTTTATTAGTATAATATTATGCATGCATATTACAGTATTTATCGCTTATATTTTACTTTCGTATATAAATAACCATAATTATTTATTTTTTATATTATTTTTCACACGGTGCATATAAATTACATATCCCAAATAACTAAATTTGTGCAGTAATGTTTCAACCGCAAACAAACACCATAAAAACATTGGAAAATTGTTAGTGCTATTTTTCAATGAGCCTAGAATTATTTCATCTTTCAAAGTTACTCTAGCCGATGAAATTTTCAATCTTGTTATTTCTCCTGGCTTCTGACCAACGGGCACAATTGTTCGTAAATTTATTTTTAAAGAAAGGCATAGACAATCTGTTCGTCTTCCTGATGCATCTAATACTTTAAAAAAAACTAAATACTTATATGGAAAAACTACTCTTGCTTACCAAATTGTCCGTGGAATTAATACAAAGTTATCATCTTTATTTAATCAAAGGTATTCGTTTAATTTTGATATCATGGTGTTTACTGGTAATATATTAAATACTGAAATATTATGTGATAAGTACATAATTTATAGACGTGATCGTGGTAATAATATAAAGTTTGGTGGAGTTTTAATTGCGGTTTCTTCTTTGCTAACGTCTGAGCTATTATCAGTTGAACTGTCACTCGATATTGAGTTTATTAGTGTTTTAGTAAAACTTAAACATAAAAAGATCTTCATTTCATGTTCTTATATCCCTCCTAACGCGTCGGAATCAACTTATATGAAGCATTCTGAGGCTATTGCGGATATTGTACGCATGTCTCACGTTAATGACTATGTTTTTACTATAGGTAATTTCAATATGCCTGCTATTTCTTGGAACTTTTCGATAGAGGATGGATACTATATTCCATTTAATTCTGCATGTAATCCTAAATTTACAAAATTTATTGATTGTGTACTGGTTTTAAACCTTTATCAGATAAATGTAATCTATAATGATAGCCGCAAGCTGTTCGATTTGATATTTGTTAATGATTGTACTGATGTTTCAATTCAGCGCACTGTGCCTATAACTTTGCCTGAGGACTGCTATCATCCTACTATTGAAGTACATACGTCTTCTTCACAAGTTAATTTACCTGGAACTATGCTTAATTCAATCGTAAATAATTTGTGCTTTAAAAAGGCCAATTATCGTAAGCTGAATGAATTGTTAAATAACACTGACTGGAGTACCTTGTTATACATTCCAAATTCTCATGATAAAGTTGCTGCCCTTGATGCCGTTATCAAGAATTTCTATAATAAATTATACTGCATCATAAGCCAATGCGATCCTATGCAAACCGTTTCTAATCCCGCTGGTCCTCCTCCCTATATTTCCCCTATTAAAAACAAAAAGAACAAGTATTATAAAATGTATAAGAAATCCAGGTTATCCATACACTTTGCTAAATACTCTGCTGCTCGTGCTGATTATTATAACATAAACCAAAATTGCTATAATTGCTACATCATTAAAATGAGAAATAAATTTAAAACTGATCCTAGATCTTTTTACAACTTTGTAAATACAAAAAGGAGGTCCAAGTCTTTCCCACCTGTGATGAAATTAAATAACCGCGAATCGGATGATGATCTTGAAATAAATAATATGTTTGTAGATTTCTTTTCATCTGCCTATACTGATGATGAACTTTCCGATTCTGATTTGGTCCCCTGCCTAGGACTGGACAATCAAACAACTTTAATCCCATTCATGGAAGAATCTTCAGTTCTCAACTACTTAAGAAAGTTAAAATTTTCTTATAAATATGGACCGGATGAAGTGCCGACCTACGTCCTTATCAATTGCGCTGATGCGTTAGTTTTTCCTCTTACGCTATTGTTTAACTTATCAATTAAGTTTGGTTCCTTTCCGAAAATTTGGAAGAATTTATACATTATTCCTTTATTTAAATCTGGTAGCAGAACCAACATTAAAAATTATAGGGGAATCGCCAAATTATGTACTATTCCAAAACGTTTTCAAAAACTATTTTCTGACCACTTTCGCCATCACGTTTCATACATGTTATCACCTTGTCAACATGGTTTCCGTAAAGGGTACTCAACTGTAACTAAACTATTGGAACTCACAACTGCAGTTAATCGTGGCTTTCTTAACAAAAAGCAAACTGATGTAGTGTATACTGACTTCAGTAAAGCGTTTGATAAAGTTAATCATCTACTTCTTTTAAAAAAGCTTCATCTAATGGGGTTTAGCAGAAACTGTTTAAATTGGATTCGTTCATATCTTACCAATAAGAAGCAATAAGTTATTCTTAAAAATATCACATCAAAGTCAATACTGGTTAAATCTGGGGTCCCTCAAAGAAGTCATCTTGGACCTCTACTGTTTTCGTTATTTATCAATTATTAAAATATTCTACAGCTTTAATAACTACAATGATCACAAATTTCTTCAAGAAGACTTGAATTCTTTATACTCTTGGTGTAATGCAAATTTGATGAAATTAAATTATAAAAAATGCAAGCCATATGTTACTACAAATTAAAAACAATGTAAAATTATAAACGTTTTGATAGTAAATAATATTTTTTTTATTAAACTTTCAATTTTCAATCTAATGTTAATATTATTGCTTCTTAAATAATCCTCAATAAGTTCGAGGTGCTCCTTGAATATAAACTTATCAAAGTGCTTTACAAATTGTTTAATTGTATTTGTAGACATCTTTATTAAACTCAAAGGCAACTTAGAGACAATTACTACATTTCTAAATATTTGTCGTATTTATACAATATTTCATAAAGCATTTATTATATGGAACACATATTATATACATTTATTTCTAATTTTCATAAAACATTTTATAATAATTACTGTGTATACAAATACATAAATTAATACATTCTTGGAATTTTTGTTAGTTCACAACTAAAAAAGGTTGAGAATTTGGAATGTAGGAGCGCTCATCTTCTTCATTACTAGATTCATGCTCAGGAAGTAACTCAGTTAATTCCAAGATATATGAATGGTTTTCTAATTTCTTGGTTAAAATAAATTTTTCATTTCCAGCTTCTATATATATATATATATATATATATATATATATATATTGAGTTTATATTCATAAGGTTGTAAATGACTTTAATATTAGTTATTAAGGTTGGCTTGAGTTGTATGGAAATTACTCAAAATTTTATCGTTTTCATATATCAAAATATAATCATTTTCTAACCAATGCATTAGATACTCGTATTTTTCTTTTGTAAGTTCAAGCTTTGTTAACATCCCCAGAGTTTTTAATGTACAAATTTTGTGGTTGGTTTTTGAAATACTAGAAGTAAAATCAATTACTTCTTGAGGAAACATAGCACGTACTTCATCCCTTTTGTATCGTTTGGCGCGATCACAGCACTCCTCAAATGATTTACGTGGCCGACCAAGTGCAGAACTGGTAGAACATTCAGCCTCAGTAAACTTAATTGTAAATGTGCGTTCAAGCCAACTTGCATTCTTTTTTTCAAATCGCGACTTCGTACGATTACAATCCTGCCATCTTTGTTTGAAGTTAGAGTAAAAGCATTTATATATTGCATCCAAAATTTCACTTGCTCTAGTTTCGTTTAAGCCAACGTGCGATTGTTGCAAAAACTGCTTTAATTTTGTTCTGTCTTTTTCAAACTCCAGAACTTTCGAGCATAAAACCCGTTGTCGTAAAACTCTTGGGCCTTAGTTTCAGTTATAATTAAAAAAACGGAGAAAAATCGCTTGTACTTTTCGCGTTCGTCGGCACTTGGTGAATGACAAAAATCGATCAATGAACACCTATAAATACTACGTATTTTTCAATATTTTACTGACAGGTACTTATGAATGAGCACTCATAAATGTGGGTGCAATTTCTGTAAATAAATCATGCAGGTAACTAACGGAAAAACCCAAATAATTAAAAAAGTGCACTTTCCTTTTTTCCTTTTAATTGTACTTTCAAATTCATTAGCGCTTATTACTTTGCTACTGCAATCATAAAAGTCAAAAACCCTTTTGTTTATTACTTTTTTACTTCTGAGAAAAAGTCATCAAAGTTTTTTCCAAAGAATTTTGTGCATATCTCCAGCAAATTTTTTAAATTCATACCTAAGTAATAGGACTTGACACTTTTTTACCATTTTTGATTTTTTATAAGTTACAAAAAAAAAAATTTTTTAGGCAAAAAATATTTTTTTCTTCATACATTTATTTATAACTGCGAAACTGTTGCTTATGTAACGAAACGTTATATAAACAGCTGAAAGTAATTGTAATTCTTGATTTTTCTAAATTTGTTTAAGCAAAATCCGACTAGTGGTTCTTTAGTTATGTTAAACAAAAGAGCCTTATCAGAATTGAGTCGCCAATCAATCAGCTAAAAAATGGTGAATTGTGAAATGCAACAGATTGAGAGGTGGCACCTGGTGGCACTTGAAATTGATTAAAAATATAAAAACAGGTGTGAGACAATGTATTAGTAGTGATTTCTAACTGTAGGAAAGTATAGCTAAAATTGCAGGTCCAAATGTTTGGAGAAAAAAGGGATTTTTGTTATACGTTCATAAAAATAAACAAAAAAAACTTTAGTCTCTGCAGAGTTTATTTTTCAATTTTAGTATACTGAAATATCCTACTTTAAATAAAAAGAAAATCGTTCGCTCACATAATAAAATAATATTCATTTTGAAATTCTTAGGTTTAAATGAAGTTTGTTTGGTAAAACATACAAGTACTGAGTTTGAGACGGCTATAAAAAAAACTAGCAGTCAGATCGGAATAATTCTGTTTGATTTGATTGTACCATTTAGTTTAAAATTTCAAAATATCACTGCATATTGCATGAAGAGTATGTTGACAATTTGACTTTTTTCCGCGAAATCACCAGTGTGCGTCGCAGCAGGTTGTGTGTTTATATTGTTTGGCTTGTTGCTGTTGGTATGGAGGCAGAGAAATATTTTGTTGGCAGTTAATGTGTGCATACATATATGATTATTTTAGGTATGTCGCCATCACTGGCGTCATAGCGGGGTGTGTTTGAATGTGTATGGCTGCGTTGCGATCGCTTTGGTATCGTTGTATTAATTATGTTTATGAGATTTTATTTGACTTCTTCTATATCCATACATATATGCATATGAGTCCGTTTTTGTGTATGTTTTTGATTTTTCTTTATGTGTTAATAATTCTGCTGACTTCGACAACTATGAACTGTATGTTACAGTCCTGATTAGTAAACTACTACGCGATTCTCACAAATGCCTATAAATAAGAGGAATAGTAAAACTTTTAATCATACACTCACAATATTATTACAGTAATGGACTGTACGTTATTCAAGAAGTAATCCGTTCAGTCATTTTTAAAAGAATAAACATTTAAAATTGTAAGCAATTTTATTTTTAACTGATTCTAACATTCATTCAAAAACTAAGGACATATTAATACGGGTTTTCGGTTACATTCAATATTGTCCGTTGTTTCAATTGCTGTTTTTTTTTCTATGCTTGCTTTATTTGTTTTGTTTGAGATTACCTCTTCTACACAAACAAAGAAAAAATCTTTTATTTTTACGGGCTTAAGTCAATTAATTTTTTAACATTAAAAATTAAATGAACTTTTTGTTCAATTTAAATGAAAAATGAGTAGACCGGTTTTTAAGTGAATTTTCATTTGTTTTAAATTACAATTTCATTTAATTTTACGTACAGAATATTTTGAGTGCACTTACCAGAAAAGTATTTCGGTTACTATCAATTTAATAAGCTAATTTCTTGGAGTGTGCTTAAATAAAAAATTTTTAAAATAATTGTTATACTTCATGGTTGTTAGTGTGTGCAAGTAAAAAAACTTTAAGAAAAATCTATATACTTTATTATTAATACAATTAAAAAATAAATTATTGTACAAAAATGAATACTAAAGGCTGTATCTTTTGTAACAAAGCCTTTATGACCCAAATAAAATTAAATGAGCACATGGAGGTACATACATTCTTCGCTTGTGAAGTTTAGTGGTGGTGGTGGCATTAAAAAGGCAGTGTGGATCATATAATGGTACAACTCTCCTCATAGAACAACCACATTAAGACCAATACAGATAAAAAAGATGTCAGGAAGTTAGAATCATTGATTATCTAACTAGGAGAACAAGTGACTTTAGTGGGAGGATCGAGACATATGTATGTGTGAACAAAAGTGAAGGTGTCTTGTATCCGGAAGAATTTTCCTCATCTGTCAAGAGCTCCATTAACAGCCAAGTAAATGAATGCAGTAAGATCCATACTACACTTAACATGCTTAACATGGACCTCACTTCCGATTATATGAAAATGACAAATGATGAGATGATTGTGTCCCCACTTGTACGCATGAGACCCTCTCTGATGATATAGAAGAGCTGTACAAGAAACATACGGAGGAAATTCTTACAAAAATGAAGAGTTTCAGGGGAGGGATAGCGGATGGACATTGATTTCTATTAATTCCCTTGAAATTATTATAAACAAGGCGTCCATAGTAAGAGGGTCCAGTTTTATCTCTCTGCCAAGAAATTTGAGATGAAACGTGCATGCATAAATGTCATGAATTCTGATGTTTATTGCATTAAATGGTGCATCATTGTGGCTTTAAATATTGGCAGTGGTCTTAACCATAGACAGCGAAACCAATGTCGAAGCTACAACATTGAGAATAACGAAGCTAATAAAATTCTCTTCGGAGAAACGACACTAAAGTTTGGAGTTCCCCTCCCACTGAAGCAGTTAAACAAATTTGAAAATCAAAATGATGTGAGCATTAATGTATTTGGTCATAATGGAACATCACTTATAGGACCATACTATGTGACGAAGGGGGAAAAACAAATACATATTAATATGCTATTGCTTGACCTAAATGAGAGTTTCCACTATGTGCTCATCAAGGATATATCAAAGTAAGTTTCATTTCTGTATTTATTAAAAACGCTTTCTCATCTCTTTTTAAAAATTTACTTGTTATTGACATTTACTTATTATTTTGTTTTTCTGTTCTTTTCTAGGCTTCTTCGATCTAGTACAAGATTATTATTTGTGACACCTGCTTATAGCATACACATGATGATTATATTTATAATCACCATAAAAATTTATGCAACAAAGTACAACAAATATACAAAATCATCATGCTTGTGCATATTTTTTAAGTGAGAATTCTGTCAATGATTTTAGAATAGGTGGATTTGCCTAGGGCCGGCCACCAGACGATTGCACCATACATTAATATGGGCTTGACGACCATTTCAAAGAGCCAGTTGGCAGTTTTGGGGTTAATACCCCATCTGTTACCTATGGCCTTTTTGCAGGTATAGAGGGCAATAGCGGCTTTCGCTGCTCTTGCTTGTACTTTTAGGTTCCACGATAACTTAGAGTCCAAGACGATACCTAGATACTTAGCATTATCGGATAACCTTAGCGTGACTCCGTTAAGAGTTGGTAAGGTGAAGTACGGTATTTTGTATTTTCTCGTGAAGAGTACGAGCTTTGTCTTCATTGGGTTAACGTTGAGTCCATTACCGATACACCATCTGGTAATGTGATCCAAGGCTGACTGTAGATGATGCGAGATTGCGTCTGGGTACTTACCCGACACTACTACTGCAACGTCATCTGTGTAGGCTACTGTTTTAAATCTATTTGAGTCTAGCTCCACCAGTACCGTGCTTATGGCAAGGTTCCACAGGATTGGAGATAAAACCCCTCCTTGCGGCATTCCTCGCTTTGCTACTTTATAAATTGTTGAGGATCCCATCGTAGATGTGATGACTCTATTAGTCAATAATTCTTTGATAAGATTGGTTACTGACTGGTTTACGTTCAGTCTTACCAGAGCCGTGATGATGGTTTCTGGGTTGATGTTGTTGAAGGCATCTTCTATGTCTAGAAAGGCCGCCAGAGCGAATTCGTTATGCTTTATGGATTTTTCAATGTATCCAACAAGCGAGTGTAGTGCCGTTTCAACCGATTTGCCTTTCGTATAGGCATGTTGAGAGGTGGATAGTAAGTTTGAGTTGATTACCGATCTAAGATGTAGATCAATCAATCGTTCTAGTGTTTTTAGTAGAAAGGATGATAGACTGATTGGTCTGAAATCCTTTGCGTCTGTGTGCGTAGTTTTCCCACATTTGGGTATGAAAACCACGGTGCATTTGGTCCATGCTTTCGGAATATATGACCATGCAAGGCATGCCGAGAATATCCGAATAAGCCATGGGACTATTAGGTCTGCATTACGCTGAAGGTCAGCAGGTATAATGTCATCGGGACCCGCTGATTTATACGGATGAAAGCTGTTTATGGCCCATGTAATGTTTTCCCTGTTTATGGGAAATGGGGCTAACGTACGATTGTGTGTGGTTGTCGTGAGTTCTCCTGTAAACGGAGCGCAACCGAGAAAGTGCGTGTCCATCAGAACCATAAGGGTCTCGTGTCCACTAGTAGTCCAACTCCCATCAGAATTTTTGATGAAGCTGGGAGCTGAAGGAATGGTGGTTAAGATTTTACGCAGTCTGCTGGTCTCTGAGGTGCCTTCCACATTACTGCAGAAGGACCTCCAGGATTTGCGTTTCTTACCAGGTTTTTGAAACTGTTTACGGAGGACTTATAATCGGACCAGTTTCCTAGTCTTTTGGCCTCATTGAAAAGTCTGCGGCTCTCTTTGCGAGCATTTGTTATCTCGGAGTTCCACCATGGTGGTTTACTCCTACCCCGGCAGGCACTAGGTCTGCAAGCTTTTGATGTCGCTAAGTTGAAGGCATTATTAAGATTTTCAACCGCAATATCAATATCGTGCTAGTCGTTTATAACAGGTGGTTGTGGAATAAGTTCAGAGAGGAGCTGTTTTTGCTCCACCCAATTTGTCTTTTTCCTGTTTACTATGGGCACTGGCCTGTTTAGTGGAATTTCTATCTTAAATTCAATATACCTGTGATCAGATATACTTGTGTTGTGCATCAGCATTACTTAGTTGGTCTTAAATGAATTCTTATTGTTATTTCCTTTCCTGGGAAATTAATTAAATCGCCGTGCTGATCCACTACTCGTAGCGTTAGTGTCTGGAGTTCACAGGTTAATAAAATAGGAATCTCAGCTGTTTTACAGCCTGGAGGCACATTAATCGGAAACTCGTGTAGTGTATACGATTTGGAATTGTTCATATATGTTTAAACAACGATATTACTTTCAAATTTCAAGAGATTCACCTTGAAAATATTAACTGGAAGATCTGAATAATGGTCTCCGTTTTGAGTTAGGATTTTACTATTGAATCCTAAGAGTTTTGCAATTGTAATTTCTTTATTAAGATATATTGGATCCTTAGAGCTATTTACTTTTACCTGCATTGGGTTTTTATTAGCTTCTATAAAATTTTTTTCGCGACTATAGCGTTTTTATTCTTCCTCTATTGAATTCATAAGATCCAATTGGTATTTCAATCACATTCCACATATGAAACTAATTGTTATACTCTTCAACATTTGGAATGCTATTATACGAATGAAAATCAGTTAGAGCACATTCATATGCTCCATTTAACTCAATAGGAGGGAAGTAATTAGCAGATAACTCTGATGTGTTGGAGCTCAGAGTAAGTGTTATTGACATTATGCCTGCTTGATTGTAAATGAATAAAGTTTAACACACAAAAAGGTTTATAAAAAGCATTTTTATTTTGAATTTACATTATAATTTTTAATACTAAATGCAATAATTCTTAATACAATAATTCTAAATATTTTGTTTCAACTATAATATTTCATCTTTAATTATCCAAGAATTGTGTTCATTAGTAAATCCTAACCACGTAACATACGCTTTATCTCCTTTAGTTTTAATAATCTTTTCAACTAGATATGTATTTGGAAATCTAGTTTTTGAGAGTTCTTCATCGTAAAATCCATCTTGAATGCTAGTACCACGATAATCCTCTAATATGTATGTTGCAGGATATGTATTTTGAATTGTTTTAATAGCGAAAATTTCTGTCGTCCAATTTGGAGTATAACCTTTTCCAAATGTATGTTTGTATTTGCTTATGCGCACATGATCTCCAACACTAAATTTCGAGATTTTATACATCTTCAAATGACTGTATACTGTATTTAATAATTTTTTCGCATTTGTTGAGTTGACTTTAATTGGATTCATTTTGATGGTACGATGAACTTTACTGTTGTATGCTTTTAACAGATCTTTGTACCATCGTGTGTTTGTAGGTTTTTTGGTTCTCGTCCAAATTGAAAAATATCTACCCTTGCTTGTGTTGTTTCAAGTGCAGTTTTTGTTTTCAGCGGTACTGCCCATGCATATTTTGAGAATGTATCAATTACGGTTAACAAAAATCTATAACTTTTATTGTCTATAGAGTAATTTCCCATTTCAACTAAATCAGCTTGCCAGAGATCATTAATAATAATTAATTCTATTATACTTTAAAAATTATTTATAGAGTTGTGTAAAGGGTCTGTTATAGGCTTAAATGTATCTTCTAGTTGTTCGCGAGTGTCTATTTTACCAGTTTTTATACCACGAAGATTTTTCTTCAGCACATTTCTCTTTGCAATCAACTCTTTTAGGTTGTCAGGTATCTGATTAGGTTATTAGCCATCAGATCAGGTTATTAGGCATCTATCTCATCAGGTTATCAAGTATCTGATCAGGTTATCACCTATTAAATCAGCTATCAGATCAGGTTATCAGATCAGATTATTAGGTATCAAATCAAGTTATCAGCTGTCAAATCAGGTTATCAGAACATGTTATTAGGTATCTTATCAAAAGGTCCTGGTACATATTGGGTAGCATATTATAAAAACATCAATGAAAAAGAGTATTTTGACAGTTTTGGAAACTTACAACCTCCTTCGAAAGTAGTCAAATATCTTGGTATAAATATAAAATACAACTATAACCAACATCAGAATTTTAATACATTTACCTGTTTTTTATTTATAATTTACTATACAGAATTAATTTATTTTGCTGCCAAACGGGATATTGACCATTTTGAATTAAAAATTTCTCCATCTCACTCTCAAGAATTAAGCTTCGCTCTCCTTCTCTGCATAGTTAAAATGATCCACTCGAGAGATCCTTAATTTCTTCATCTGTTAAAGTGTTGCATATTTTTGGGAAGAAACATAATCTTGTTTTCCAACTCAACTTCTAGTGTTTGTCCATATTTTGTTGTTACCCGTGCTATATTTTGAATAGGATATTTAACCGTTATATCCAGATCCTTAATGAGAATTAAGGTTTTATTCTTCAGGGAATTAAATTTTCTTGTTAGATTTTTCGCGGAGTTCATTTTTTATTGAGATCTTGTCAGTTTGAATCTTTAATTGTAATTGAACTTGAAAGTAGCTCTTATACTTCCAAAAAGTCTGACCGAAAATATTGGTGGTGAAATAGTCATATAAGTGGGGGATAGCGATAGGGTGAAAGGGATAGAGAGATAGAGATGCGATAATATATTAATATGAATAAGTGGGGACAGTGATAGAGTGAAAGGGATAGAGAGATAGAGATGCGATAATATATTAATATGAATCGTTCCTTTCTTATAATAATATAAAAGAAGAATAATAGGAAGAAGAAATAATATATAATGTTCAAATATTCATATTCCTTTGAAAAAGTAAGCAGAAACAAAATTAATTCGGATATTGGTAATATGAATAAAATAAGAAGGAGTCTAAATAAATCCACATCCGATTTTGATAGCTTCAGGCTACACGACCATTGGGAAATGATCAAATTTTTCCAAAAGATGCTGGATGGGAATGAACAATTTGATATAATGGAAGATGAAGACAACACAGAAGGATATCTTTAATGCTGTCCGTGGCACGATTCGAACTGTGAGGAAGGACCTGACACTTGTAGGTGTTCTATATACTTTCTATGGAAGGCAATATTAGAAAACTTAATAGTTTCATATTTAGAAATGTTTCAATCTTTATAATTAAAATCAATAAATACTAATAAATAAAAATTTAATATTAATATAAAGTATTCTCTATCTTGTATTATTTTTCGATGGGATAATTAGGAATCATATTTTCCTTAGGAAAATAGTAGAAATTTGTGTTTGTATCATGTGTTAAGATCATGTCTTATCAGATTGTCTAAATTTTCTAGTTATATAAAATGTAGTATATTATCATAATATTGTGAAATTCCCATTCCTTTGTCAAGACAAATAAAATCAAGATTTAACAGTACAGCTCAAATTATAAACAAAAATGTGTAAGTATACAAAACAGAAAAAACAATACGATTTTGGCCCCCTCTGTACAATTGCGAAATTCAAATTTTTGTTAACATAAGAAACAAATTATTTTTTTGCGAGCTATGAAATATAAACTTATAAATACAATTTACAGACCACCAACAAATTACAAAAAAAAATATTTCTAAATAAAATAAACAACTAAAATCAAAACTATGCAATATTTATATGTATAGTCAAATCATGATGAATAAATGTCGACGTCAGCAAATTATGAAAACATAAAGAAAAATCAAAAACATAAGGAAAAACAGACTCATATATACATATATGTATAAAAGAACAAAAACAAAATCTAATAAACATAATGAATACAACGATACTAAGGCGTTCGCAACACACACACATTCAAACACACCAACTTACACACGCTATGGCTTCAGTAATGACGACACACATAAAATAATCAGATATACACACATTCTCTACAACAAAATAATTATCTGTCTCCATACCAACAGCAACACACCAAACAACACACACACGCCATGTGATGACGACACACCTAAAATAATCAGATATGCACACATTCTCTGCCAACAAAATATTTCTCTGTCGCAATAACAACAGCAACACACACATAATAAAGCGCACCAAACCACACACACACACAACACAGTTAAACAAACGCATACTGCCGTGCACACAACTTAAATGATTGTGTCGACCGTTTAAGTTGTAAGTCAAACAATAATTGAATTCCTTTATTAAAAGCTTTTCCATATTAACTTAAACTACGTACATTTTGTTTATCTTAATGCTACACAAAATATTCTTATCAATACTTAAATGTATCTTGTTCAGTGGCAGAGAAGAATCGTCGAACGGACCGTTTATGCAGAATTGCATAAATGGTTTTTTCTTTAAGACTTGAAGTTATTAAACAAAGAGAATTTAATATACGCAATTGTTTGGGTGGTCTTGCAAAAGACAAAAAGAAAAAGTATCTTTGTTTAATGTTCCTCTGACCGAATTGTCAGAGGCAAGTCTGTTGAGGAATTTGTAGGTGATGTGTGGGGTACACACATAACTCCTCCCCCGTTAAGATTCGAGTCCCTTCGAATGCCATTACATTTTTTAATCTTAATAAATATATAATATGAAATGAGTGCAAAAAACAGTAAGTACAATATATAGAAATGGTAATTATTTTGTTGTGTTTCTATTGCTTCCGTTACTTCTTCCAATTTTGTAAAATTTAACTTCGGCAAAAGTTCCGTAAGGTTTTCGGGCAAGGAGTTCAAATTTGGAACAATTATGTTGAACCGGCTCTCAAATCTTTTGACTTTAAAGTCTCCAAAGGAGACTTCGCAATTTTCAAAACCTACTACATAATTTCCCTTAAGGGGATGTGAAAAATTCGTGCATGAATCGAACAAAGTGTCGTTTATATTAATCAGTAGCAAATTACCGACATCAAATTCTAAAATTGTTTTTTTCTTATTCTCTACCTTACGGCAAGAATCATAATTATTCTTTAGATTTCCCAAACAGGAATCAACAGGTTTCATTTTTCGTAGCAAATTCTCTTTCCCCACAAAATATGTTCTATTATGAACAGTCACAGTCTTAGCTATTTCTGAACTGATTTCCATGCCATTGAAGTCCGGAACCGGAATTTTTATTTCGGTCATATACTCTCCGTCCGTAAAGTTTGGAACTTGGAGGATAAATACTATTAATGTGTTATCTATAGAGCCCATATTGCTCTTAATATGTCTTAGCTTGAGGCTATCAATTGCAAAATGATTTATTTCTTCATTTGTTAGGAAGAAATTGCTGGCTATTCCGTATCTGGACATAACCATATTTTCCTGTACTTGGCTAATTTTATTTTTGACTTCATTTATTAACAAAATGAAGTTGTTATATTTTGTGAGTTTTACACTCTTACTTACGAGGCCAGAATAAGTTCTATTGAACCAAATTTTATTTTGCTCAACTATGAGTCTGATACTTTCCAAGTAACTTTGCATTTCATTATTTATCTTTATCTGTTTGTTAATACTGCTTATAATGTTTTTCTGGTTCAGATCTATATTTTTGTAGTGATTCTCAATTCTCGATCTATCCTCGTCATCCATATTACCGAAAAGCCAATTTATTACTCGCCCTCCTACATTTATCAAGGCCCGTTTACTTCTTGTCCCAGTGTGGACGTTAAGTGTTTGCAAAGAGTGTTCCAATTCGCTTAGTTTTTTATTAAGGCTAAAAACCAGCCAGCCATCGCCTACGTCAAAATTCTTAGAAATGCCTACCCTTAATTTCTCTATAGTCGCTCTAAAGTCGTTTATATCAACAATGTGGATTAATTGTGTAAAATTTTGTATTATATTTACGGCTTCGGCCTGCAAGACAACAAATCCGCCCTGGGTCTCAATTTTTCTTATTTCCACCGCCGAATCAATGGAGTGCGTTTCCCACAGCACCAGGAATATAATTGTTTCCAGTTTCATTATCCCCTGAAACGGATTTTAAAGGTCTTTTAATATTGGTTAAGTCAATTTTGTTGGGGTTGTATTTTAAAAATCGTCTCGCAGTTTTTTGTCTTGCTGCAACAGGATTCTTAATATATAGGTCTTTGTTATTATACTTAGGTACCTGTTCTCTTTTTGAGTTTATTCTATTTATAATCTTTTCCTTTTTTTATACGCATTTTTTTCGCAATCTCAGAGTAGTCCAAATCTGAACGATTCAGAAATTCTATTGGTTTAGAGGGTGCTGTTGGCTGAAGTAGTTAGCGCGTTGACTGCAAAGCAAATAATGTCTAAGAACGTGGGTTCGAGCCCAGCTTCAGACAAGTCATAACATCCAGCATTTTTCAGATGTGCATTAGTATGCGATTGTATTTGTTGTTGTCAGACTGTTTAAGTGATGAAGGCATAGCACTGGTCACTGAACAGTTCTGGCAGCAATTGATACTGGTGTATGCTAGCGGACATCACAGCGCCCTCCTTCGTCGGTATTGTAGCAAAATCGCCGGCGAAGTAAAATAATTAATAAAATGGCTACACAGCTTAAAACACATTTAATGCGCCTACTTGACATCGGAGGTGCTGCAACACTGATCTAAAAACTAACACAACGCGCAATATCAGAGTTGTAAAAATTAAGCTTTCTCTCTTTCACCATCTGTCCTCTCTCACTATCCCTTTCCCAAAGAAGGTAACACACCTACGGGTTGGTAGGCATACTAATTGCCTGAGTGTTACTTCTCTTTATAAAAAAAAAAAAAAAAAAAAAAAAAAAGTTGTGGAGTGTATGGTATCATTATAAAAGCCTATAGCTCTTATTACCAGTTCTTCGATATCGAGATTTTCATTGTTACGCTTTAAAATACGAATGTGTTCCAATAATGAAAGGTGCATCCTTTCAACGTCGGAGTTCCCCGTGTGCGAATAGGGTGTCGTAAAATGTGTTTTAATATTTATTTCTAAGCAAAGTAACTTTATCAAAGAGTTGTTAAATTCATTATCCATGACGAGTAGCTCGGGTTTTCCGAGAAGTGCTATTCGTTCCTCTATTTTGACCTTTATTGTGCACATATTTTTATCTGTAACTTTGTGCACAGAGCCCAACTTGGTGAATTTGTCTATAGTGGTCAGAAAATATGTCCTATGAACTTGGAAAATATCCATATGGACTACCATATTGGGTCTGACAGGGATAGCAGTATGGTTAAAATATTTACGATATGGGTTAAGGTCATATTTGCCCTCGTTACAAGTCTGACATGAGTTAATGTATTTATTAACATATTTTATTAGGTTTGGGCAAAAATAAGAGTGTTTTATTTCTTCAAAGTTTTCTAAAATTCCTCTATGATTAGTAGAGTTGTGGATATTGCCTATCGTCTCAAAAACTTCCTCTTCATTCGACAAATCGAGTGCCAATTTGGTGCATTTTATAAACCTCAAATGTGTATCGTTCTGATACAAGGCTGTTAATTTTTCCTGGACTATGTAATATAAATTATCTGGGAGTTCGGAATATACACCGACTTTTCCCCTACGGAGTGTCCGTCTAATCAGATCGTTTAAATATTGGTCGTTTCGCAAGTCGTTTCTACAAACATAAATTATCCTGTATTTTCCATACAAAATTTTCTGTTCTACTTGTTTTCTATCAACGACTCGAATTTGTGTTCTATATTTATTAACAATAGAATCACTTATATAAAAATTGGTACTTAAGTCATCCTCCTGTCGACTATGTACGGTGTCCATATCTTCGGAAACCTCGAAAAGTGATTTAATATCACAATCCTCATCCTCTACCTTCTCTAGCTCCAAACGACTAAGGAAATCGGCCACATTATTGTCCTTTCCCTTTATATACTCCACGTCAAATTCGTATTCACTGAGCAAGATTTTCCAACGGCTCAGTCTAGAATTAGGCTCTTTTAGAGAAGACAGCCATTTCAGAGGTTGGTGGTCTGTATGGACCGAAAATTTTTTCCCGAACAAGTAGGGACGGAAATATCTGGCTGCCCACAATATAGCGAGGAGTTCCTTCTCGATTACGCTATAATTCCTTTCGTGATTATTTAGAGTTCTGCTAGTATTGCAGATAGGTTTATTTTCCTGGCTAAGGACGGCGCCTAATGCCGTATTGCTAGCATCCGTAGTAAGTACAAATTTTTGTTAAAGTCCGGATACGAAAGAATGGGGGGATTAGTTATAATTCTTTTCAGTTTCTGAAAAGACTCCACATATAGGGGGTCGTCAATATTGATCCTGACGCCCTTTTTCAGATATTTTAGCATAGGACCCGCGACGGAAAAGTAATTTTTAATAAACTTCCTGTAATAGCCAGTTAGGCCAAGAAAAGATTTTATTTGTTTCACGGTATGTGGAATAGGGACGTTTATTATGGCTTCAATTTTAGAAGGATTGGGCTTAAGGCCATTCCTAGTGACAATATGTCCCAGAAATTGGGTTTCTTTAGCAAAAAAATTACATTTACTCATCTGGACCTTTAGATTGTGCTCATTTAAAGAACCGAAAATTTTATTAAGACTATCTAAATGTTCGTTCAAAGATGACGAAAAAACCAATATGTCATCCATATAGATGACACAAATCTGGTTAATGTAATCACGTAAGACGTGATTCATCATGCGCTGGAAAGTAGAGGGCGCATTCTTTAGGCCAAAGGGCATTCTGATAAATTCAAAATGGCCCATGGGTGTAGAAAAAGCCGTCTTTTCGATGTCTCTTTCCTCCATCCTAATTTGGTAAAAACCTTTTGCAAGGTCGATTGTGGAGAAGTATTGCGCCCTACCTAATTTACCAAAAAGCGAATCGATATTTGGCATTGGAAATTTGTCGTCCACCGTAATGGTATTAAGCGCCCGGTAATCAATGACTATACGCCATTTTAACTTTCCGTGATTGTCCCGTTTCTTAGGTACAATCCATAAGGGCGAATTGTAAGGGGATTTGCTGGGTTTAATAATCCCTTGAGCCAACATTTCGTTTATCTGAGTCTCAATCTCCGTTTCATGTATTTTAGGGTACCTATAGATCCGTGAATATACTGGCTTTTCAGACGTTGTTACTATACTATGTTTTATGGTATTTGTCATAGTTAACGCCTGGTCCTTCTGGTAAAATGTTGGCTTGTTACATTGAATAAATTTCATTAAGCTATTTTTTTCTTCTGCGTTCAGATTGCAAGGCATTTCGATATTGCGAAAATCTATATTTTCTATCTCCAGACCGGCACTTTCGCCGAGGTTTATATTAGCGGTTCTTTGACAGAACGAAATTTCATTATTATTTACTCTTAATGTCATATTCAAAAAATCTATCACCATGCCCAAAGGCATTAAAACGTTATTTCCTATAATACAACTAGAGGGTTTATTTCTTAAGTCTATTAATTTGACCGACATTGTCCTGTTCCCTGCATTAAATTCTAGAGGCATATTTACTATTACCTCTCCTGTAACCAGTCTTGTACCAGTTATCGTATTTAGTTTTATTATATTTTCTGTATTTCTTTTTGAGAACAAGCTCCCAAAAGTGTCCCTATCGCCCAACGTAGTTGCGGCACCACTATCGATCAAGCATGTAAATTTTTTATTATTGATAGTTAATTATATTATTGGCAATTGGGATCCAGAGGCGGTGCATGAAAATTTTCAGAAACATTAATGTTAGATACGTCCATAGGTTCAGGACGGTTGTTATATCTATTTTGAAATGAAGTATTTTGGGTATTATTGGATCTGTGTTGATATAAATCGTTCGGATAACGAAATCTATTCTGACTTGAATTATTCCTGAAACCGTTCTGTATATTCTTATTATTTCGGGGAAACCAATTTCCATTATTAGAAATTTGTGGTCTATTAGGAAACCTTTGGCGTTCGTTGTTTGGTTTCTGATTTCTGACAAAATTTCTGTTAGTATCTATACTTTTCCTACCTTTTATGTATATTTCCTTAATAAAGTTATTTTCGATGTAATACGAATAGGGTGCGCTGATAGTTGTTACCTGATTTTGGATTAACAATGTTTTCACATGCAACGGTAAAAGATTCAAATATATGTCGAAAATTAGCCTTTCGTTAATGGTAGGTGTAAATGACGCACTTTGATCTGGGCTTAGATTATATTTAGTGTTCATCAGACTCAATATTTCATTTAATTTATAATGCAGTTCCTCAATGTTTAGAGCAACTACATCCATGGCCTGGTTTCTGAGGTTAAGGAATGATTCCCTTACACCGAAATCTTCTTTAAGTTTTAACAAAATTTGATCCCATGTGGGTGTAACGAGGCACTCCACAGATTTTAGGGCTTTGCCCTGAAGGCGGTTCGCTAGAACAGATCTAATTGTTGACTTATTTTCTTCGGAGACCAAAGAAAGTACCGAATTCACATCTCTTAAATAGCTTGTCAAAGCATATTCAGAGGTTCCACTAAAGGGGGAATGCTCCGAGCTTCCCGTAAACCTTCCGCCAATGTTAGAGCCATTATACTTTATGTATTCGATGATAAAAAAAAATTTATTTTTTTTTATATTGGAAGAAATACAAAAGAGCAAAAACTTTCGTAATAGGTTTCTCCTTTTTTTCTCTTTTGTATTTATTTTCTTTCCTTTCACTTAATTGGTTTTTTTTTAGTAAAAAAAAAATTATACCTTATAAATTTTAAATAGAATTATGTTTATATGAATACCTTAAATTTATTAGTCTAGTGTATTAATCCAGTGCTCGGCTAACTGGGTTTCTTCCTTGAACGAGTATATTTATTTGTTGTGAATAGGTAGGTAGCAGTACTTAGCTGACTGCTTTTTTCCTTCATATAAAAGGATTAGGATATCTCAGTATTCATTTGTTGTGGTAAATGTTGATTTTGTCACTAGTTAAGTTTTTGTTTTCTTTTTATAAATGCATTGTATTACACAAAAATTTGTTGCGTATATCCTTTTTGGGTTTTTTTTAAGAGTATAGGAAAATGCACAATGTCAATTTAACTTTGTAAAAAAAATTAACTTGTCGACATAGTAAGAATTTTCTTTCAAAAAGTTTCCTTTTTTTTTAATATTGTCAGTGTTGTATTGTTCGTAACAGAAAAAAATATTTTATTATATTTTATTTTATTATTCGTTCTAGGATGCAAAATTTTTCTTTTGCACTTTTTAATTGATTTTATTTTATTTCTTCTTTTTTTCCAAGGATGCAATTTTTCACTTTGCATCCTACAGACTGCGCCACTTAAATGATTGTGTCGACCGTTTAAGTTGTAAGTCAAACAATAATTGAATTCCTTTATTAAAAGCTTTTCCATATTAACTTAAACTACGTACATTTTGTTTATCTTAATGCTACACAAAATATTCTTATCAATACTTAAATGTATCTTGTTCAGTGGCAGAGAAGAATCGTCGAACGGACCGTTTATGCAGAATTGCATAAATGGTTTTTTCTTTAAGACTTGAAGTTATTAAACAAAGAGAATTTAATATACGCAATTGTTTGGGTGGTCTTGCAAAAGACAAAAAGAAAAAGTATCTTTGTTTAATGTTCCTCTGACCGAATTGTCAGAGGCAAGTCTGTTGAGGGATTTGTAGGTGATGTGTGGGGTACACACATAACTCACAGCACAGTCAAGCATACAAACATACACACAACACATTTGCACCATATATACATATGTGTGTGCTGCTGTTTTTAAACTTAAGGAAACCTGGGGGCATGTGTCCCCAAGTCACCACTTCTGTCTAATATTTTGGTTAATATTTGGCGTCATTGACACTATTGGAAATTTTTAAAAAGACTGAAATGAATTAGTACCTTATTTTTAGTACCTATATCTTTCAAATGACTGTTATCAATTGTCGCCTTTTAGTCTTTTATTTATTTTTTTTAATTAAACCCCAAAAGTTAATAAAATTTACATTTTCATTATTGACATCTACCTCAGAAAAGTACCTAAATTGTAGACTAGAATTACTAAAACTTACTAGTGAATCACTGGCTCCAATGTCTACATATGATCCCAAAAAAAAAACTACCTAGTTAATAGTACAAAATGTCAGTAGTGGATTTTCAATGACACGCACACGTTAAATATCTATACTAAATAGCATTGTCTGGGGTATTATAATTCAGTAATACTGCTGAATGTGTCAATAGTAAGTCAGTACAGTTTCAATATTGACATTTCAGGGTATAAACAGCAGTGCACACAACCACGTATACACACACACACAAAACTAAAGGGTGGCAGCACTGGTTCGCTGAAAAGTAATGGCGGAGATACACATGCGCTGCTAGCCCATCCGCCAATACCTATATACTTTTATACATTCTAATTTCTGAATGCACTTAAAAAATCTAATACACAATTAGAAAATTTTGCAATAAAAGAGGAAAATTATGTTTAACTGAGAAAAATATTTTTTTGAAACAATTTGCTAGTTTTGCAAAAAAATTTTTAAATTTTGATATATGGGCAAGTCAAATCAAATTTTTAATTAATCAAAATTTTTTTTAAATTGATCCTTCATATTTTTTATATATTTTTTTAAGGAATATTAGACCAGATATATTTAATTTTATAAATAAAATACATAAGTGTATTTCGATAATCAGTAATGCACAAATTATTGCTATATCCTACCCTAATTCAGGTTACAAAAGTACCTGGCTTTAAAATTTTTTTTTATAAAGAGAGTAACAAGAGAGTAATTAGTATGCCTACCAACACGTAGGTGTGTTACCTTCTTTGTGAAAGGGATAGTGAGAGGTCAGATGGTGAAAGTGAGAAAGCTTAATTTCTCCAACTATTTTGCTACAATACCGACGAAGGAGGGCGCTGTGATGTCCGCTAACATACACATGTATCAATTTCTGTCGGTACTCTTCATTTACCAGTGCTATGCCTTCATCACTTAAACAGTCCAACAACAACAAATACATGGATGACTTGCCTGAAGCTGGGATCGAACCCAAGTTCTTAGACATTATTTGCTTTTTAGTCAACGCGCTAACCACTTCAGCCAACAGCACCCTCAAATTGATTTACCCTGATTATAAAGGTATAAAATATTTTTTTCAAGATTTTCAAAAACTTTTGTTTGTTGAGGGTTTTTTAGCTAGTCGATCTATATATGTACATGCATTTCATTGGTGCTAATGCCAAATCATCAGTAGACCTTAAACCATACTTTTCTAACCTCTTAAGTTCACAACTGCGCACAATAAGAAACAGATCTCAACTAATTATGGTAAAAACCATTGATATGTAATAAGCGCTCTTACAGATAGAAATAAAAAATCAATAAATATACCGCAATTAGCGAAAAAATTAGAAACTTCTGAGTATGAAATATTATATATAGGTAATTATGTATATTATAATTTATGAGTTATTAAAAAAAATACACAAAATCATAAACGAGCTGCAAATATTTATTTTTTCATGATAATTTCATCAAAGAGGGGAAAATTTTCTCTGTGCGTGATATGTATTGTAAACCATAAAAAATTAAAATGGAAATTCCTGGCAAAATAATGTACTATGCAAAATATTTTTGTGACTAACTTCTTGGATGAACGTCTATTGTTTGTGCTGTTGTTTTCTCACCCTTCGTATGTGCGCATGTGTATGATATGTGTTGATTCTATTAAAAATAAATTAAGTAATAAATAAATACATATTTACAAACTAATACAAACAGTATACAATTAAATCTCAATTGTCAGCCCGTAAGTAATTTTTAAAATAAATCAATATCGCTCTATATAATGTTTCTCAAGCACACGTTTTTATATTATCATTCATAATATTCTTGCTATCATCAGGATAACTAAATACGAGTAGTACTTTATACAATTTTTGGGTATAGTTGTGATGTGTTTTATATATAAATGAATTATTAATCGTCAACTTTTTGATTATTGACTTTTTAACCAATTTCGATTTCTTAACATCTTCGAAATCTTGTGAAATTTAAATTTTGTATATATAAAACAAACATAAATTATTTTCACAAGATATGAAATATAATATTAAAAATCCATTCTATAGATCGCTAATGAACCTGGGAAATAATATTTATAAATAAATAAACAAATAAAGTCAAGACTATGCCGTAGAGTTCATAAATGTTTAAGTAAGGAGAATTATATAAAAAACACAAAGAAGTATCAAAAACATATAAAACAGCCTCATCCGGCAACACTGCATTGAGCTGTAAACAACGTGTCTTTTTGCTCGCGGATAATAAATAATTTTTTTGTTTAGTAAATTAATATCTTTTTGACTATGAATGGTCAGAAAAGGAGGAAGTTTTGGGGCAATTGTCCCAAATGCAAGATGCCATAGATAAATGACGAGCCGAGTACCAGCAACAGCTTTCATCTGCTGTCCGAAGGTGAAGAAGACGAGGTGGTAAAAAAGGAGAAGATTCCAAAAATATAGTGTATGCCAAAGTAAGCATTTACAGAGCCCTTAGATTAATCGGTGAGAAGTTTATGTTTAAGAGAATGTCGATTGGGACAAAAATAATTTCAAGCACCATGGCACTGTACGAGGAGCCTCTGAAAATACTAAAAAAACAACATGCATTTCTACACACACGAGGTAAGAGACAATCAGATTGGTTGCTGTTTGGTTTACCCCGACAAACGACAGCAGCTATTACGAAAGAATTTCAAAATACACACAACATTACTCCTGTAAGTGTAAAAGAAATTATTACCAAAAGTTCAAACGAAGATGACACACTGTATCTGATCGAATTCGACAGGCAACACGTTTCAAAACGTGAAACTAAAAAATCTGATCCTACTCAATGTATCAAGTGTTCAATGTACGGTCATGGTGCCAAAAACTGCAACAGAGTCATGTACATGTACAGCTTGTGCGGGTAACCACGATTACGCTGATTGTTCGCTAAACAAACGCTCACCTGATGGCAGTATAGTGTACAAATGTCATAACTGTACAAATAAAAATTACAAAATTGCAAACCATATATATGGCAGATGATCCTAAGTGCCCGTGTCGTAAATAAAAAAGTTTAAAAAAGCAACGTATAACGTACGGCTGATTCTATGTGCCTCAGCCTCTATCCAATGATAAACTATTGGAAATATTTTTAATGCAGTAGATGCATTGGAAAAATGACAAATTGAGAGTTTTAGGTATGATGCTTAAACATGCTATATAAAATATTTGTTGTATAAAATGTTCATGTTATGCACTGGAACGCTCAAGGCATAACAACCGTGTCAGCAGCTACACTGCTCGAGCAAGTTCTTCACGACAAGGAAATTGATATACTTTTGCTCAACGAGACGAATTTAAAACCACATCACAAACTTCAATTAGGAAGCTACAAAATTTATCGTGAAGACAGGCTAGCGCATGGCGGAGGAGTACTCATTGCGGTAAAAGTTAACATAGTTCATAAGTTATTACGTAAAATTAACACAAAAAGCATTGAAAATATTTCTATACAGGTTACTATTGATAGACGTCCTGTAGTTTTTACTGCTGCTTATAATCCAATTTATTCTCCTGACTTTAAGGCGGACTTAGACTTACAAACTTCTCTTGTGACCTTTTTATTTTTGGTTATTTTAATGCACACCACACACATTGGAACTGTGTATCTAATAACACAGCCGGTAATGAGCTTTACACACACTGTTTGCTTGCAAATTAATATATTTACCCGTCAAAACTTAGCCCAGGTCCAGCCCTTAACAGGAGGCATTTTACTATCTAATTCCAATATCACTTTTTCAAACTTAGAGTCACGCCCAAATATTTTACAGTCAGATCATGTTCCGATTTATGGACAGTTGCTAAATAAATTAAATACAGTAACTTTGTATAATCGCGCAGATTGGCCAGCAAGTAGAGTTTGGGTGGAAAGTGAAATTGGACGCCAAAATATTGACCAAACAGAGTATATTCCTAGCAACGTAGATTTATTACTAAATAAATTAATTTCAATTGTTAATACTGCTTTTAGCAAGATTCTAAGGGAGGAAAAACTCTTGGCAGATAGAAATCTCAAATACATTTAAGATGCTTATTGCTCAAAAAAATAAATTCAAACGTAAGTTTCAAAGATGTAGGAATACAATTAACAGACCGCACTTAAACGGTATCTTAAGGCAGTTAAGTAATCTAATTGAATTCCACCTTAATAAGAATAGAAATAAGTCCTGGACAAGATTTATTTCAAAACTACCCCCGGGGTCCAAATAATTCTGGAAACTAACAAAAGCTTTAAAGGGAAAGAACTCGTTTTGTTCAGATCTTAAAAGTAATAATGAAGTTTGAAAAACCGGCGCAGAAAAATCTAATGCAATTTCCGATGCATTTGGTATCTCACACAATAACCCATCACCTTTGGATGCATGTGTATCAGATATTATTAGTTGTCTCGATAATAATTCTCCTATTGGCAGTAATAATATTGAACGTACAGATGCCACTGAGGTTAAGGCATTTGTTATGCTATTAAAAAATAATAAATCCCCTGGCTTAGATGGCATAAATAGTACTATCCTAAAAATTATGACAGATTGCTGTTATGATATTCTAAGCAAAATATTTAATATTTGCTTAATTAATGGCTTCTTTTTTGACACCATCTGGCACAAAGGAATGTTATATAACCTCAATGCATTAGGTTTCCCATTGCAATATATGCAATAAATTATCCAAATTTTTCTAAAGAACCGTACATTTGTTGTGTTTGCTGACGGGGAATTCTCAAGAGAAAGAACAATCCCAGCGGGATTGCCACAAGGGCTAACTTTGTCACCTACACTCTACTTCTTATATACGTCTGATGTTGGGGTGCAAAGAAATTAGGAAGCAGCATTTTATGCTGATGACAGTGCTTTTATATGCAGTGGAAAACTTTCAAATGCAATAATCTAGAGAATGCAAGAGAGCCTTACCACAATAAGTGGAAAATAAAAGTAAATGATAATAAACCGCAGGCCATAATATCTCCATATAACAAGTCACCAAAACGTATTCCTACTAAAATTCTGTACTGTCGGGGAAACGTGATACCCATCAAAGATGATATTAAATATTTAGGTATCACTTTAGATAAAAAACTTAAATTCATATAATATGTAAAATACATTTGTGATAAAGCTTAAAGTGCGGACGTGCTCTTTACCCCATACTTAATAAAAGGTATCAGCTCAACCTTAAAAATAAGTTATTGTTGTATAATATGTGTATTCGACCGATAATGACTTAAGGCTGTCCAGCCTGGTTTCACAAAACTGCTAAGACACATACCAAAAAGCTTCAGGTTATTCAAAACAAAAATTTTAAAACTATTCATAATCTTACCCCTAGATTCTCCACGGATTTACTATACAATAGATTTAATTACAAAGAGATAAACACTTTCGCCAATGATTTGAAGCTGTCTTTTAATGAAAAATGCAGATTGTCTAATTTTGAAACAATAAGAAATTTACTAAACAGTCGCTGAGAATATTTTGTTAAAAAGAATCTTACTAGCGATTGTTTTACCAAATTTCATTCACCCTTATTCCATTTATCGTCGTCGTCAACGTCATCAATTCAATATCAATCTCAAATTTTATCGACATCGTCATCAATTCAATACAAAACTAGTATGCCATAAGAGCAGTATAACGATGTCGATGGTTTATCGTTTTTAAAAGCACATCTCTAACAATTTAGACAGCTGGTTTTTTTTGTTTTCAGTTTTTATAAAGTTTTTTTTTTGAAGGAGAGTGAAATACAGTTTTAATATAAACTATTGTTCATATAACTTTAACTTCTGAAATTGAAGCAGGTTAGTCACGGCTTCTTCCAGCGGGCTAAGTATTATTTGTTTATAAATTCCGCGCCCAGTAGACGTACACTCTGCCTTATTTGCCACTAATTTTTTCTTCACTTTGAATTTTAAATCCCGCCAAACCTTTAAAAACAATTTTATTATACAATAATCTTTTTATAACTATTTATCTTACCTTTTGCCAACCATCACCTGTTCTTTTCGGTGGACCAAGGGCATTTAATATCGTTGCAATTCTTTTCCACTGCTCTTTGAAGTCACTGGGAAGACTGCCTTTTTGGAAACCCTTGGCAAGTGGTGGATTTTTTTCCATCTCCTTCACTAATTTATTAAATTCTATACTGTTTGTAATTTTTTTTCTTTTTCCATTTTTTTTAACTTAAAATTGCGCTATTGCAAAAAAAAATTCAAAAACACTAAAACTGTTTCGACACAAACCAGACCGACGACAAAATCAGAGCCAATTTAAATCGATGCCATCGTTAACGTTGCGTACGGCATACGAAAAATGCATCGACGCTTATCGATAAAATATGATATTGATGATGGGCATACCGATTTACAACAATCGACGAAAAACGACATCGTTTCGTATTGATGACGCTAAATGGAATAAGGGTGATTATAACATTTTGAAAGTTTGTAAGAGGTTTTTGTGACAAATTTTCGTCAAGACGGTATTTTTTAATAGTTTCCTTATTCAATTATTAGATTTAATTGTTGCAGTACGCTTAAGTAAAATCTCATAACATTGTACCTTATTTAGCTTATAAGATTCGTGAATAAAACTTTTTAATTAAAAAAAAAATTATTAAGACATTGAAACACTTCTTGGATGTG
The DNA here is from genome assembly GCA_956483585.1 of Gymnocheta viridis. NCBI lineage: Eukaryota > Metazoa > Arthropoda > Insecta > Diptera > Tachinidae > Gymnocheta > Gymnocheta viridis. The sequence continues at coordinate 61,813,144 of OY101440.1, read as the reverse complement.
TAAAAACTGATTTAAGTGATAATAAGTGGATGTTCATATTTTTATAATGCACTCTAGGCAAGAAAGGGTAACAAATTTGTTACGGAATTCAACATTTATAGCTGACTTCATAAATGGAGTTTGCAAAGCAACACTAGAACGTTCATAAGTGATATAGCCTTATATTTGATAACGCCCTGATTTCATAATTGCAGTACAATCCTTTTCCATGCGTTACAGTAGCAGAGTTTTTACATGCTTTGCGTTTGCTGTTTTGTCTTTACTGAACACAAAAAACGAAACACAGTAATGCGTGAGGTATTGTTTTGCTTTGTAAACGCATGCTTGCAGTGTTGCTTTGCATGCTTGCAGTGTTGCTTTACATGCTGTGTTTACGAAGTCATCCTATACTATACAATAGAGATGAGCACCAATTATGTGGTTAGTGTAAATCATGCATGATCGTGATTAATTTTTTGTTTTTTTTTGTAATTTTTTCATTTAAATTCTTAATTTTTTAAATTATTTTGTTGATTTTCGTATTTTGTGATCGCAAATTTTCGTGATTGTGACTGCTTTCGTCACTCTATAGCATGGTGAAGGGTATATAAAATTCGGCACAGCCGAATATATCACTCTTACTTGTTTATTTTAAATCTAGCTTTAAAAAGGTTTTTTCTGCAACCCATAAAATTAATTTGAAACATGTTAAAAACTTAATCCAATGTGCAAACGTAAGCACACTTAATTTAAATCCATTGGTGAAAGCTTTTAAGTTATAACTGAACAATTGTTGAGTTGAATGAAAATTCATTTATTGCTTTGGTTAATCTAGTATTTACTTATCTGGTAATGTTTAGAAAAAATAATTAAAACTCAAGAAAGAAATCGTACTAGAATTATAATGCTTAAATCTTTATTATAAAGGGTGGTTAAATTGTAAGGGCCGATGTTAAATGTGAACCACACCTAAACGCCAAGTTTTTTTCCGAATTTTATTTGACATTTCTCTATTTCAGACTTACTCAATTTGAACCATGGAGAGATACACAATCCAAGAACGTGTTAAAGTTATCCAGACTTATTATGAAAATGGGCGTTCAAATCAAAATGCATATCGTGCACTTCGTAATTTTTTTGGTCAATTTAATCGTCCAAATGTGCGTACAATCGCAAAAATCGTGGGAAAATTCGAGCAAACCGGGTCTGTAGAAAATGTGAGAACACCAGTGCATGCTCGTACAGCTCGTACTGCAGAAAATATTGCTGCTGTTCGCGATAGTGTGGCTGAAGAGCCGTCCACCTCAACTCGTCGTCGTTCCCAACAATTGCACCTCTCACGCTCGTCGTTGATGAACATTATGCATAAAGACTTGCATTTACACGCTTACAAGGTGCAATTGGCTCAAGAACTAAAGCCTCTTGACCATTCCAAACGTCGTGAATGGGCAGAATGGTGGCAAGAAATGGCAACAGCGGATGATCAATTTTCGAAGAAAATCATCTTTAGTGATGAGGCACATTTTCACCTCAGTGGATTCGTCAATAAACAGAATTGCCGCATTTGGGCGAATGAGAATCCAAGAGTGATTGTCGAAAAACCAATGCACCCACAAAGAGTGACTGTTTGGTGCGGTTTATGGGCTGGCGGCATCATCGGGCCGTATTTTTTCCAAAATGAGGCCGGTCAGGCAGTTACTGTGAATGGTGTTCGCTATCGTGAGATGATAACGAACTTTTTATGGCCCGAATTGGAAGATATGGATGTGGACGATATGTGGTTTCATCAAGACGGTGCCACTTGCCACACAGCTAACGAAGCAATGGCTCTTTTGCGCAACAAATTCAATGGCCGTGTTATCTCACGTAATGGCGATGTCAATTGGCCGCCAAGATCATGTGATTTGACACCGTTGGACTTTTTTCTTTGGGGTTATTTGAAAGAAAAGGTGTACGTCGATAAGCCAGCAACAATTCAAGACCTAAAGGATCAGATAATTCGGCACATTAACGGCATAGAACCTCAATTATGCCTCAGCGTCATCGAAAATTTGGACCATCGGATGGAGGTGTGCCGCCGAGGTCGCGGCGCCCATTTGGCCGATATTTTGTTCCATACATAATTGAGTAATACCAGTACATCATAATAAAATAAAATTACAATAATTTCCTAAATAGTTTGTGTTTTATTCAAAATTAACATCGGCCCTTGAAATTTAACCACCCTTTACATATACAATTACGACGATTTAATAAAAATAATCATAGGCTCGTGATGTTTATGAAGATAATAATTCCGATTCTACTCACGATGAAAAAATTGTGATACCCGTTATATGAATATATAATAAATGTACGTATGTATGTATATATTTTTGTTTTTTGAAGACTACTAGAATATATTTATATAATGATACAAAAATTATTACATCATGCCTAAATATTTTGTGTTATATTTTTGATTTTTTTTTCATTTTTGATATATTTAAAAATATTTAGCTTTTTATTCGTTTTCTGGTTTGTTGAAGTGCATACAAAACTTGTTGCCTTTTTCAGGTTTTTTGGGCATATTAGCTTTTTCTGGACTTTTTTTCCACCTCCTGGCAACACTCTGATCGGTCTATTTGATTATAAAAAAGACAGAAAAACATACATATTTTAAAAAATATTTTTCCATTAATGTTTTTTAATTATTATTATAAAGAAGAATCACATAGAACTCACTTAAATATATGATTTTTCCATAGCTAAGTAGAGTTTCATCATTTCCCATGTTGAATAAGACAACGGATCGTAATTCATTTAGTCAACAGAATTTATCAAATTTTCCAGACAGCGGTACTCAATTCTTCCATTAGGATTTCTATTTATACCTTCTTGGCCATTATATACCACAAACCGTAATCTTATCCAACTCCATGGTATAGAGTACAATCCATATCTAAAATATGCAGCATTAAATACTTTATGGTGAAAATAATATTTTTATTTTCCAAATCTATTAAATACTACTCTAAACTTGTTTGTCGTGAGTCGTTTCTCAATATTTTGCGACATGTATAAAAGCCAAATATCATTACCATTTCTAGTCCTCCTCTACTAGAGTGCGCGTTATCATAAACAGTTTTTGTTGCTTTGCTTTCATCGATTCATTTCAGTTTATTTGTTTACGGCGTTGAGATAGTTTAAATTTTCTTGCCTAGCAAAGGAAAGAATGGAATAAAAGTATATTTTTGAGAACTCGTTTTCTAAAAAAGTTATCATTAAGTAGAGTATCACTTAGGGAAATATTTTATAAATAATAACTACGAACATTCTTGACCAACGTACCAAAGCTTGATATATGCCAAAAACTAGGAGATTTCTTTTTTACTCCCTTTGTACAAACATTTATTTAACATCATTCAAAATACGGATATATAAATTCGTTATGGGCTTTGTTGCAATCAGTGCATGTTTTTCAAAATTGTTGTCGCCTTCTAGTCGCAACCGAGCAAAGCGATATGAAAAAAAAACAAACAATTTTGTTTTCATTTTATAAAAACAGGCAGTAAAAGTAAACATTGAAAAAAGTCTTGATAGGCAAAGATTTATTTTACGAACTGTATGTACAAGCACATATCGCATTTATATAACAATTGCATAATTTACAAGCACGGCTATACACTTCTCGTTGTTACTTATGAACTCAATTCTGACTGTATTGTTGTAAGTATGTATAGATGAACTTCAAAACATCAAATGCCTTGGTACATACGCACATTCACAAAACCGGCCTTGTTCGCTTTGTGTAAGCAATTTTATATCGGTTTCAATGTTTTATACTCTCTGAGAGAGTTTCTCAATGCAACGTTTTCAAAACATTTGAAATGAAATTGTATAAGACTATTGAATGAAAATTACCAACAACAAGGATATAATACTGTAAACAGTGTAAAGTAATTCAATAATGCCGTGATAAAAGTGGCTTATAAATTGGGTAAGTGTATTGCTTTTCGTAAAAAAAAGGAAAAAAATCAAAAATATGTTTTCTTCTACTGAAAATTTTTATATATAATGTAATGTAATTTTGTAAGTGGTCTAGTCAAAATTTAAAAAAAATATTGAATTCTCGTTACAACTTTGATATTCTGTCGACTTTTCATTTGATCTGATGAAAGTTTAATGTATCTCTAGTTGCTGTAAGAAATATTTGTGTAAAGATTCGCTGATGAACTGCATTAGCGACAGTGAAATATGCATAAAACTAGTTATACCCTCAATAATCGATTTCAGTGTGAGCTTTAAGAAACTATTTTTTATAAATTCAAAAAAAATCTAAATATTAACCTGACAGCATCCGGTATATAACCACTAGATTCACATCACTCTATACACAATGTATAACAGTTGTTATGCTTACTTACATTTTAATTTCTACAGACTACAAAAGTAGGCTGGTAGAAATGGTGAAGCAAGAAAGTAAAAGCACTTGATTGATTATTGAGATCATGTTACAACTTTGATATTGTTTAGACTTTTAGTTTTTTGATCTTATAAATTTTAATAACTCTGCTTCTTCTAAGAAATAATTGAGTAAAGCTTCCCTGATGATTTGAATTAACAAGAGTGAAATAAAGCAGAAACTAAAAAAAGTTCACAGATATTTGTAGATCTTATTCACAAATCATTACTAGTGCAGCAAATGTAAAAAATGCAACCCTGCATATTGGCATGTAGAGAATCTATTAAAAACAATTTTTATTCTTTAAAATATTCATACAAATCCTAAAAAAGTATTTTTTTTATCATAGTGTGTACACAAATCAATTAAAATTAATGTAAATTCAAAGATATTCAATAGAACTTTGTTAACCAAAAACACATCTCACATGTTTTTGTACGGATGTTTTTTTTTACTCAACAGAAATCATTCTGCTGTTTCAATGTATTAGTTAGTTATCATTTAGTTACAGCTTCACAATAACTAAGTGCAAACTTTTCATGCTGAAAGTAACCAACTGGAATAACTCAGATAGATACTTAAAAAAGTTAACACTTAGTGGTAATTTCTGAATATCGTCGTGGTGAATGCAATATGCTGTATGTCACTAAATCATACTTTTGCAGGAAAGACAAAAACTGAATATTTCTGAGAAAAATTGTTTGTTTTAGTTTCGCTGGCTAGAATATAATAATAAATCGCCACGATTCACACTGTATCCAATGTTAGTATCCAATGCAGAATGACACAATTTATAGGTTTTATCTCGAAAGAACACTCCACGCCACTGTCAAATCAAGCGTGCGATTGATATACGTCCTTTTGCAGTAACCAAAAGAAGCGCGCAAAAGCTCTCTTCTGATTGCCTGAACGGCACGAGATAAATGCAAGTTGTAGGAGCCCCAATTTTGGTTACAACGCTACAATAAAACCAAATTCAATTTTTTTTGACATACAGCCTATTGAATTCACCACGACGATATGCGCCAATGTAAAAGTTATTTTTTTAACAGTCAGGAACTAAATTCCCAGCAAACAATGGGCCATACTCATAGTCAATAACAAAATATACTTTAAGATTTCTAAAGTTTACTTTTCTGAAAACTAACAATTTTATCAACTATAGATAAATAAAAATATAGTTTAAACTTAAAAGCGTGTTTTAAATTTAAAACTAGCTGAAGTTCTTTTTAAATAATTTAGCAACACCTAAAATCAGCTGTTTCGCCACTTCAATTTATTGTGAAAAAATACAAATTTCATTTTCATTAGTATATTATTTAATTATTAACAACTTGTGTACACATTTATATAATTGGTTAACTGTAAAAAACAACCAATATAAATTAACAAATCCAGAAAACATTTGGAAACTTTTTAAAGTTATATTTGTGAAAGTTGCACACATTTGTTTGTTGTTAGTGGTAACCATAAAATTCTTGGAGTGGAGTCCAGGATTTCCTACTTGCTATACAAAGGTGCAAGTCGACTAGCACAACACAAATAAAAATGTTTACCTTGCAAGATGTTGATAGAGATTTCGCAATTTTCGATGATTTGCATGATGAAAGAAAACCTAAAATATACAGAGAGAGATTTGATCCGTTTGATCTTGATGAGCAAGAGTTTTTCTCGAGATATAGGTTGGACAAAATCACAACTCATTTCTTAATAAGTTTATTAGATATTGAAGAACCAAAAAATTACCGAGGACTACCAATTCCAATAAGCTTACAAGTGCTGACAACATTAAGATTCCTGGGAAGAAATGCTCATCAAAGTGACGTTGGTAAGTAAATCAATTACGCAATATATGGAATTTTAAAAATGGAAATTTTTCAGCGGATTTACATGGAATGTCTCAGCAAACTGTCGGAAGAATAATAAAAAGTGTTTCGAAAAAAATAGCTTTATTACTTCCTGAATTCATAAAATTCCCAACGAACGCTGAACTTGCTGAAGTTAAAAAGAGATTTTATCAGGTGGCTGGATTCCCAACAGTACTTGGAGCTATCGATTGCACACACGTGCGCATAAAATGTCCCACAAAAAAAGTTGGCCCAGAAATGGCTGGGCATTACCTCAATAGAAAAGGGTTTTATTCCTTAAATGTTCAGATAGGTGCACGTCAATTCTTTTATTATATCTTTATTTTATAAAATGTTATATCTATGTATGCAAACCAGATTGTGTGTGATGCAGACTGCAAAATTACTGATATTGTAGCAAGATCTAGAGGCTCAAAACACGACGCTAGAATTTGGGCTGAGTGCCAACTCAAAAATAAGTTAGAGGTTAGAAAAAGTGAACACCGTGGGGTGCTTTTGGGAGATGGGGGCTACCCTTTATCACCAATTTTATTGACTCCGATTAGAAATCCTTCTAGTCCCAAGGAAGAAAGGTGAGTTTTTGTAAAACATAAAATAGTATATTATTACTGCCAGTCAAAGATTTAAAAAAACTTTTGTTTGTTGAGGGTTTTTAGCTAAAAATAAAAATAGATTCATATCGAATATAATAATTTATTTGTTGGAATTTTGAATAAGTTTCAAAGCATACTATGCTTATACTATTGTAATTTTTATAACTCTCATTGAGTTTTTAAAAGTTTTTGTATAAGTAAAGAGGTTAAATTAGGTTTAAGGTCTACTGATGATTTGGCTTAAGCACCAATGAAATGCATGTATATAGACTAGCTAAAAACCCTCAACAAACAAAAGTTTTTTTTTAAATCTTTGAAAAAATATATCGAGGCAATCTCGATTAATATAAATTTCATAATTACCTAGGTAACATTTTATTTTCCGTTTTGCCTTATTAATTACTTTTATTGTCACCCAAAGAGCGTCTAATTGTAAAAAGGTTGTAAAGAAAATAAAATAGATTCATATCGAATATAATAATTTGTTTGTTGGGATTTTTGAATAAGTTTCAAAGCATACTATGCTTATACTATTGTAATTTTTATAACTCTCATTGAGTTTTTAAAAGTTTTTGTATAAGTAAAGAGGTTTGAAACATTTAAAAATTAGGTTTAAGGTCTACTGATGATTTGTCTTAAGCACCAATGAAATGCATGTATATAGACTAGCTAAAAACTCTCAACAAACAAAAGTTTTTTTAAATCTTTGAAAAAAGATATCGAGGCAATCTCGATTAATATAAATTTCATAATTAAGCTATGTACAGACGATTGGCAGATCTTACAATATTGTAAGATATGGCAATATGCTAACAACGTACTGACAATGAAAAATTTTTACCAAATGGTAAATTGTCAGTTCAGACGATTGTAAGAAAACCTTACAATTTCATTGCCAGACAATTGTCAGCCAATAAATTTATCTGCCAACAAAAATTGTCAGTTTTCACGGTTGTCAGATTGTTGTGTGGAAAAATTGCCAGATGTGGTGTTAAACTTTGTCAGACATTGACATTTATTATTTATGGACAGCGTTGCCACTAAAAAAATTATCTGACAATGGTGCCATTGTCAGATGTATTAAATTAAACACATCTGCCAATAAAACGAGAGCTTACAATGTCTGACAATTATCTGACAATGGCAAAGTAGAGTGTTCTCACGATTGTGAGATGTCTGACAATCACCCCTATCATGAATAATTTTTCGCCCGAAATTTTTCCCTTTCCCTAAATTTGCAATCGTGAATTAATTCCATGTGAAAAAATTCCCTTGTTCGAAAAAAATATGGCATCGCCGATTTTTATTCCCGTGAGTTTTTTCTCAAAAAATATGTGACTTTTTTCACAAACATTTTGATTGGGAATAAAAAATTAAGCGCAATGTAAGTAGTTTTCTTGTTATTTTTTTTAATATGTAGCAAGTGTAAGTAATGATATACATATATATATACGAGTATGCACATGACAAGTCTAAAACCAACATACCAGCATGACATTTAAGCTATTAAACCCTTTCCTATTGTAAAACAAATGCTTATTATGTTGTGCGTTAATAATTCTTACGTGCGTTCCGTCTATACACCCTATAACGCCTGGGAAGCGATATTTTTCAAAAAATTCTCTGGCAATAGCTTTTTTTCTTCTATATTCGGCCAACAAATCCACCTCGGACAAAGTTTGTTTTCAAAAATATCTAAAACTTCTGCCAACACCTCACTAAAAGTAGATTGCGCTACACCAACGTCCATTTGCCGCCCAACACCTTTTTGATAACTTCCTTCTGCAAAAAAGCGTAGACATGCTGCCAGCTTCACAACCGACGGAAGACTAAGCAGTTCTGGACCAATATATCTAAAAGGTATTTAAAAGCTTCTTTGTTCACTCTGAAATGTTGTTGGAACCTGCAAAGAATTTATTTAAATACATACTGCCAACAATTCTTCATGTTTTCACTTACATTACTTCCGATAAACACAGTGGATTGATGTATCTCTCAAATTTCTTCTTCTAACTTTCTCCAATACTTTTTTATTTTCTTCTATTAACTTAAATCGGAGTGAAATACTATGCATTTTACTGAATAATAACAATTTATTTTGAAAATTTAAAAAAAATACTAAAAATAAAACTACATCCATTCACAATAGAATGTTCGAATTGCCACAGCTGTTTATTTTATTCGCTAACAATTGGCGATGCCAATTTATTGTTCATGGGAATAAAAAAACTATTCCCCAGAATTTATTCCCTTGAGATTCGCGATAAGGGTGAATATTATTGTCTTACAATGAACTGACAATGCTTTTTCTGGCAACGTTGTAAGACAAAAATTGTAAGTTCAGATGGTTGTCAGACATTTTCTGAACATTTTTCTGGCAATATTGTAAGATCTGCCAATCGTCTGTACATAGCTTTACTGCCAGTTTTTGTAAATAAAATAAAAATTTCATTAGGGGCTTTGAATTGAAAATAAAAACAAATTTGAGTTTTTTGTTGCTGTTTCAATATAAATTCCTGAACGAAAACTTTTATATTATTTACAAAAACAGGCACTTAATACATGAATAAATCCCTTACAGTTACTACAAAAGTCACATCGCTACGAGAACCAAAATTGAGTGTTTGAACGGGCAGTTAAAATCAAAATTCCGCTCAATATTCGAAAGGCTTCGTGTTGACCTTGATACTGCAAAAAATATAGTAGTGGCTGTTGCAGTGCTTCACAATATAGCAAAGGAACTAAATTCTTCATGTATGTCTGGTAATAATTAAAAAGACAAAAAAATTTTGATGAAAACTGTTTTAAGTGTGTGTACTACTGTTGAGCCAGAATTAGAAAATTGTTCTTTTGATGCAGGTAGCAGCAGTACAAGCCAGTCAGGCAGCAGAGCTAATTCTGGAAATGCATATAGGACTGCTTTCATAAACACTTATTTCTAGAGTTGTACCATTAATATATTATTTAACATTCTGATTAATATAAGTTTTTAACTTCAAATTTGTTATTTTTCAAATCAAATTAAAATAAAAAAAAAACAAATCGTTACTTTAACTTACAAAAGTATTTTACAAATCAAATTCAGCATTTTTAAACCAAATTCGGAATTCTAGTAATCCACAGCAGGCCTTTTCAAATAAATTTGATTTAAAAAGAGGCTGGTTTAGATTTTTAGAATGCAATGTTTAGTTGCAATGTACTACTGCAATAAAACAAAGAGTTTGGTATATGTATATGACCCACAAAAATAGTTTAATTTACATATACATATATTTTAAAAACAAAAATTAGAATTCATAACATACATATCCTTACTATGAGCATCAAAAGTGTTCATAATACCATGAACATCAACAATAAATACCTGCGAAGTATTTTTTATCACTTATTTCTTCACTCTGTTAATTACGAAAATAAAGTACTTCTTTTACTCACTTTTGACGCTCATGGGGTGAGGTATATGTAGATTTTTATATACATACATATTTTAAAATGAAATAATATTTTGGTATTAAAACGAAATTAAATTATTATACATATATATATATATATATATATATATATATATATATATATATATATATATATATATGTAAGTATGTATGTATGTGCAATTCAATAAAAAACTTTGTATTTTGTGTAAAATAATTATTACTAAACATAAAATTAATTGATAAAATTCATTAAAAATATTTTGTACTTGTGTATAAATTTATGCAAGTTACAATTTCTTGCATGCATGTCGGCATATAAAATGCAAAATGTCCTGACATAATTTTAAGATTTTTCATGAGAGATAAAAACCTTAACAAACGTACAGTCTAAGTATTCAGCAGCTATATGGCTCTCAACGCATTTAAAAATATCAACACAGTTGCTGTCGATTAAAATTTCGTCTTCTTCAAATTCATGAGTAATCATGTTTTGGACCAGATTGTCCTCGTCACTTATTTTAGGAATTGAAACACAATTACCTGTTGCGACAGACGACCGCTTTAAGTTAGCTACAGCTTTTCTAGCGCTAACTTTCATCCGGACCCATTGCGACTTAAGTTTGGCAATATCACGGTCATAGCCAGCGGAAATCATATCAGCCCTTATTTTTGTCCATGAATTCTTCTCTTTCAGGATCATTGATGTGTCGTTGCCCTTGTTCTCGACGACACCAAGTGCATATTTATGCACTCTCGCAAGAGCTCTTTCTCGGCAGTACTCCAATTGTATTCCCTTTCTCTATGCTTTTTTTGTTCCTGTGAACAATTTTTAAGTCGATTATCACCAAAACAATATCGCATACATATGTATTTATGATGTACAACTTACTTTTTCTGCATTTGCCATTATAAAACCTTTTTTGCTATTGTAAACGCTTTTCTTTTAAATTTTTAAATAATTAAATAAAATTACATATTAAATTTTGCCACTTCTTTTGATATTTTATTACAACATACTGTCAGCTGATGAGAGATGCCACTTTGTTATATATTTTTAGACATTGTATGCAAACATTTTCTACATTTGAGGTGGCACCCATTTAGAACTGGTTCAACTTAAAACATAAACACTTTTTGTCTATAGTGGAAAAATATTTAACAACAGGCTTTTAATTTTAAGTAGTTTTTAAAAATAATTGACTTTAGTGTTTGACTATGAGTATGGGCCAACATATTTTTTTTACTGCACCTACCTGTTAATAATTGTACCGTGCTTTTTTATGATTGTAATAGCATAACATTATTTTTGAAACGATTTTCAAAATATTTTTCTTTTGTTTAAAAGGGTTGCAGATTAAACAAATAACAAAAACTTAAATTACTCCAATAGCATACTGTTGGCGTTTCTAACGGCTTGTATTCTCTTTTTCATTGAACTGATGAATTTAATTAGGTTATATGCATTTAGAATTTTATTACGTGCCTCTAATATTTCACTTTTTAATTCGTTGCGCCTCTTGGCATGCATATTTGCAGATTTTTTTCTGCAGATATGTTCATACATTTTCTATGGGTCTTAAGTCTGGACTCTGAGATGGCGTATCCAATACTTCGTTATCTTGACAAAACTTGAATATTGGTTGGTTGCCGTTCATTAATCCGAATTTATTTGATCCCTCAAATAATATTAAATGAACCCTAAATATACTCGTATTAATATACCATAACAGAAATTGTTCTAAATTTTACGGTGGTCGACTTTTTTAAACTTTTAAAGGCTGTCCCATACCCACGATCATGATTATAGTATAGTACGATTTTAGTATTGTAACAACAGATGATTTATGCATCAGATCGAAAGACAATAATTTTTCAACTTGTACAGAAAGGGTTGTTTAGTTCTCGCAGCCTGCTGTTGTGTTCTTGTTTTTATTTAGCGTCTTCCTTATTGATTGTGTGGCACAGTAGCATCACATTCTACCTTAAGTTCTAGATATGTTTGAATTTTTTATGGACGGCCCTTGAAGATTTTAGATTCAACCTTTGCTCATTTTCAGCGCGATTAAATATGCTACAAATAGTTTGCCTTTGTAAGGAAAACATATTTACAAAATCTGTAACGTTTCTGCCGATAGGTGATTACAATAAAATAATTCATTGAAGTTCTTTTTCATGGCATGTTTTATATATGTATATGGGGTATTCACACGGTCGTCATTAAGTCGTATGTCTTAAAATAATAACACGTAAAAATATGACTGCTGTGAACAACCCCTCATAATTTAGTGTGCTATTTTAAATTTGAGTCAGCTGATAAAAAAACAATAATAAAACGGACAATCGTTACAATCATAAAAATTTTATATTATAATGCCAAAAACAAGTGAAAAAACGAAAAGAATAGCTATTTTGTGCAAAAACTACAATACTGTTTAGTTATGACAAAACAAAAACACAGCATAAATAGTCTTATTATTTTAGGACTTTTTGTTTGAAGCCACAACAACAATTTTTTAAGACGTCATAAAAAATAAGACATTATGACAATATGAAACCGTGTGAATACCCCAATAGTATATACATAATATGTATGTATGTCCATATTTATGTATTTCCATCATAAACAGTTTTATTTTGTGTTATGTGTTTCTAAAGCATCACAATGAAGAGTGATTAACTAACTATAAAAACATACAAAAAATTCAACAACTAAATATGTATGTACGTACATGACTATATACGTGTTGATTTTTTCTGTGCTTTTCTAAATTCAAGTTATTGCAACGCTTTTTGTGCGCCAAATATTTTGTTTTGATCAGATGTAGTGTAAATACTTTTACCAAATAAAAAAGAACTTTTGCAAAATGGAAAGTGAAACATAGATTTTAAAGGAATTTATTGAGTTTGTGCCATTGAGCCATTGTTTAAAAGTTTGTAATTTTTCACAACATTAATTAACTTTTTCTTCATTGCACTTGCTTAATAAATTTATAAAATTAATAAACATAACAGAGATGAGACTCAGTACGTAAAAGTAATCGACAACTAAAATGCAAATTTTGTTGGTAAAAAAATTTGTTTTAAAAAATTAATTTTAACATATTTTGTTTTTAAAAATACATCAGGTTCTTTTAATACAAAAATTGTGTAACTTGCCACATTCAATTTCAGTAAATCAGTGATTGCCAAACACACACAACGACACGTTCGGTTCGTATTTTGATGTAACGATGTGCGTACACTGAACCAAATATCTTATTGGACACCAAATATTCGCGCCATTTATTTCGCTAAGATAAATAATCAGGAACTAAATGTAATGTAATAACCAGTGGTTTCATGCAAATGCATGTTTTTTTTCATAGGCCTGATAATTGTAAAACAGTGAAATTGCTTAAAAATGGCATCGATTTGTTGGAGCATATTTTTTGCATATTTTGATGAAAATGCATATTTTTTTATATTTTTGCTATAAATGCATATTTTTATGTCATATTTTGATAAAAATTCCAACTAAAAAGAAAAAATGGTTATTTTTTAATTATTAATATTTTCTTATTTTTATGAAGTTTGTCTTTATAATATTTTTTTTATGTATTCGTTTAAGCTAATATGGTCTAAATTCGTAGATGTAAATAAAACAATATTTTAATTACATTTCTTTCCCGACGTTTCGTCAATTATTTGTTGACTTTATCAAGGGGGGGAATCTATTTTATTTATAAAAACATTACATTAAAAACATTATTATTAAAAGTTTTAAAATAAACAAATTTTTAACTTACAATATAAATAAAAAGGAAATTTTATTACATTTAATACTATTATATATTTATATCACAGTTGGTTATAACGCCACTCTATAGCTCACACTAATGTTGTCAGTATCTTCTTTTAAGTTCATCGTCATTTCTCTTTTCTGTTGAATTCTAAGGCTTTCTATTGTGTACCTTTTCTTTTCGATGTTTTCTTTGTCTAGTATCTTAATTTGATCAAAATCAGCTGTGTGGCCTGTGTCAAGTATGTGTTGCGCTAGTGCTGTTGTTTGTTTTTGTTTTTCGATATCATTTTTGTGTTCTTTTATTCTTGTTTCTAGACTACGTTTTGTTGTACCAATGTACAGCTTATTGCAGTTGTTGTTTGTGTCACCTTTACATTTAATTTCGTATACAACATTGTTTTGTTGTTGTTTCTCAATCGGTGTTTTTATTTTTGTAAATATTGTGTTTAACGTGAAATTTGGTTTATATGCAAAATTAATATTCTTTTTTATTATTGTATTTTTTATTTGGTTATTATCTGTTAAGCCTGGGATAAATCGTACACTGTGAAAAAACTTATTTTCGTTGCAGTTTCGGTCTATGCTAATATTTCTATTATTTGTTTCTCTGTAGATTTCCTCTATTAAGTTGTTTATAAGTTTTGTAGGAAAGCTATTTTCAGTTAATGTTTTTCTAATGTATCGTATGTTATTATAATGGAATTGTTTGTCGCTGATATGTAGTACTTTAAAAATTAAATTTTTGGCGGTATTTATGATTTGACTTTTAGGCTGTGTGGAATTGTAGTTTATTATTCTGCCTGATGCTATTTCTTTCTTATACCAGTTTAAAATTAATTTATTGTCCAATCTATGTATTTTTGTGTCCAAATATGCAATGGATTTATTTGACTCTATTTCCATGGTAAATTGGATTTTTGGATTGTACTTATTAAAAGTTTGGAGTATTTCCTCTTTTTCGTCATTTTTAACTATGGCCAATATATCGTCTACATATTTCGTTATGTACCTTGGTTCTATGTTTGACTCTTTTAGTTTAGCTAAGGTCTCGTTCAATAAATCGTCAAGTACTATGTCAGCAATAGTTGGGGATAGGGGGTTGCCCATAGGCATACCGAAGATTTGTTTATATATATCTCTCTCGTAGATAAAATAATTGTTGTCATATAGACAAAACCGAAGAATTTTTAAAAATGTAGCTTTTGGAATTTTTGTGTGGTTTTTAATAAGATTCCATTTGCTCATGATGATGTTTATAGCTTTGTTTAGTGGTATGTTTGTAAATAGTGATATTACATCCAATGATATTAATATGTCATTGCTTTCTAATTTTATGTTACTTAGCTGTTGTTTGAGTCTTATTGAATTTTTTATGTTATACTCCACTGAAGTTATTTTTTGAAGAATTTTTCCTAAATATTTTGAAAGTTTATAGCACGGAACCTGCATCGAAGAAACTATGGGTCTAAGTGGAACTCCAGATTTGTGTATTTTTGGGAGACCATATATTCTAGGGGTGGTTGCAGCTGAGCAAAGTAATTGTTTCTTTTGCCATCCATCAATATGACCATTTTTATGTAGCTCGGACACCATGTTGTTGTTCGATTTCTGAAGCGTTGTTGTTGGGTCTGTTCTTAATTTATGGTATGTTGTTTTGTCGTCTAACATTTCACTCATTCTGTTTTTATAATGTTCTTTATAAAGAGCAACTGTTTTGTTGCCTTTGTCAGCTTGTATGACAATAATGTTTTGATGTTTCTTCAAAAAATTTTTGGTTTCATTATAAACCCTTAAAATGAATTTTTCCTTATGTGAATTTTTTATATTTCTTTTGAATCTTGTGATGTCGTTTGCAAGTTTTGTTCTAGCTACATCTTTATCTTGTTCTTCATTTTCCTCTATTGACCGAATACCCTGTTCCATATCCGCAATAATATGTAAAGCAGAAAAATTGTTTTTGCAGACAGGTAACGCAAACTTTTTTCCTAGTGATAACAGCCATATAGATTCTTTCGGTATTTGTATATTCGTCCTATTCTCAAACCAGTTTTCATTAAACTTAAACCCATGCATTTTGAAATTGTTTTCTTTCAGTGTATCTAGTTTTTGGTTTTGTGTATCTCTCAGTTTCTGTGTTATGTTATTGACTCTTTTCTTTTGTTTGTTTATAAAGTTTGTGTAGTCTTCTTCCATTAACATATTTTCTATTGCGGTTTTTAGATGATAAATTTTCCTTTCTGTGATAGTAATATTAGTATTAGTTTGTGATATTTCTAGGTTTAAGATTTTTTTATGAAAATTGTATCTAATTTTGTTTAATTTTTGTTTTATTTTTGTGCAACTAAATAAGTGTTCTACTTGTGTTGTTGTATTTTTTGTATGATTTGGTATGATACCATAACTTCTGCATGCTAATATGAATTTTAATCTATTTTCTTGATGTGTTAATCTTTTTACTTCATTACAGTATTCTTTTAAAGCTCTGCATGTTTCTGTATCATCTTTATATGCTATGTGTTTGAAGTACTCTTTCATCTTTGTTTTTATTTTTTATATTTTTTGTAATGTTTTTGTTAATAAATTTATAGATTATAAGTTTCGGCAAGCTATCCGATGAGTTTTATCAGTTGTTTTTAGTTTGACCAATTTTTATTTGTTTTATGTATTCGTTTAAGCTAATATTGTCTAAATTCGTAGATGTAAATAAAACAATATTTTAATTACATTTCTTTCCCGACGTTTCGTCAATTATTTGTTGACTTTATCAAGGGGGGGAATCTATTTTATTTATAAAAACATTACATTAAAAACATTATTATTAAAAGTTTTAAAATAAACAAATTTTTAACTTACAATATAAATAAAAAGGAAATTTTATTACATTTAATACTATTATATATTTATATCACAGTTGGTTATAACGCCACTCTATAGCTCACACTAATGTTGTCAGTATCTTCTTTTAAGTTCATCGTCATTTCTCTTTTCTGTTGAATTCTAAGGCTTTCTATTGTGTACCTTTTCTTTTCGATGTTTTCTTTGTCTAGTATCTTAATTTGATCAAAATCAGCTGTGTGGCCTGTGTCAAGTATGTGTTGCGCTAGTGCTGTTGTTTGTTTTTGTTTTTCGATAT
>OY101440.1:61582193-61795712 GCA_956483585.1 Gymnocheta viridis | reverse complement strand
GGCGAACATTTGGAAGAACAACATCTGCAATTATCTTTCGTTTTTTCATTCGCGTTCGCACAGACGAACAAGACCTAAAAATTTTAAGTTTTTAGAAAAAAACTAAAGATCTTCCAATCCTGCAAGAATTTACTAAACAAATACTGTGTGCACCATGCAGCTCAGCTACAAGCGAAGGAATTTTTTCAACGCCAAGAAGAATACTTGAAGAGATGTGAAACAGACTTCACGGCAAAAATGTTGACAAAATTTCATTTCTGCATAAACTTATTTATTTATTATCTATTAACAACGCTAAAGTACAAGATCCTACTTAATCTTAATATTTTACTCACATTGCTTAAGAGCAAGAAAATTAATGATTTTAATCAAAATATTTAAAATATGTACATACAAAATTTAAAATTTTACTTTAAAATTTTAAAATAAAAGAAAATTAAAAAACTTTTGTTTGTTGAGGGTTTTTAGACTAGCTAAACTTTGAAAAAAGATATCGAGGCAATCTCGATTAATATAAATTTATTAAATAAAAGAAAATTTATATTTTCTTTAAGAATTTTCAATTGTATTCAATTGTCAAATTTAAATTTAACTACGAAGTTTGAAATCGCATGATACATACATATATACATATGTTTAAATCTTGCGTGAGATCCCTACATTCGTACGCGTTTTCACATTAATATATAAAAATTTTTTGGTCTTTCAAAAGAGATACCTTCAACTTATGCATGGTGCTCAGTAGGATACGTGTATAAGTGTACTTTCCAATGGCATAAAAAATATTGTTTAACAGGTATTTGTTGCGAAATACTTGATCACAAAGTTTGTGACGTACGCTACAAAAAACGGAAGTAACTTTGAAAGTTAAACTGTGTTTTCGTAAGTTTTTGCGAATTTACACAAAATATAGTTCCTAAAAGAAAGATGAATGCAAGAAAATTCTAAAATAACTTATTTGCAACCAAAAAATTTTGTCGATTTCGATCGGGCCATCTTCATTAACACTAAAGTAATGATATGAATACCTAACAATGGTAGATTTCTGGTATGAAATTAGAAGATCTGAGGTAGGGTTGGATTTGATAAAAATTTGTGCATTAATGATCGTCGAAATACATTTATTTATAAAATTTATTGTTATTAATTCATTATTTATATATCTGGTCTAATATTCCATAAAAAATGAAAAATAAGTTGGATCACTTTAAAAAAATTTGTTTGCTGGACTGGGGCTTATCCATATATCAAAATTTAAAAATTATATTTCAAAACTAACAAATTGTTTCAGAAAAGTATATTTTTCAGTTGAACATAATTTTCCTCTTTTATTGCAAAATTTTCTAATTGTATATTAGATTTTTCTATTTGCATTCAGAAATTTTTGTTGTGTTGTGTTTTGTCGTGAGTATTTCGTGACCGTGAGTTTTCGTGACTGTGACTAACTTTTTTTCCACTCACGTAAGCGTGAGTGAACGTGAGCCAAAAATATTAGGTCGTGCGTGAGCGTGCATGAGTGAAATTTTTTATCGTGAGAGTGCATGAGCGTGAGTGAAAAGTCACTCACGATCCCATCTCTAATAGCTTGTATATGATTGAGTAAAACAATCACAGTTGGTATAGTCAGTGTTGCCGATTCGTGTGCTGTTATATACATATACTTATGTATGTGTAATTTCGCTTTATGTTATTCTCTGAAAATTTTAAAATTTAAAAACTTTTTTACTGAACATTTTATTGCCGTTCGTAAGAAAACATTGGGAAATAGCTGTTCCCGTAGCAGAAGAAAGTATAGGCGCTACACTGTTTAATGGCGGTCGTACATTTGAAATAGACTTTTACCAGGAAGATTGCTTATATTTTACTTCTTAGCTATTTGTCAATTAAGAACTGTTTAAGTATACATATACTTTTAATATAAGTATGTAAAATAAGTCGTGCATAATATTTCTTCAAATCTGTAATTTGGAAACCAGTGATGCGAAATTCTTCATTGGCAACACTAGAAATATTACTTAAGTTCGAGTTTTCAATTCGGCTTCACATGTATAAGACACTAATCCATAGGCGCTGCCCGAGGGCGTTCTACTGGCAAATACTGCACTAAATATATATTTCTTTGACAGACGCTTAGAACGCAATAAAATTAAATGGATAATACTGTTGGAAGTTATAAAAAGTTCAGAATTTTTGAAAATAAAAATTTTATAAATTTATTGTTGTTATGAGGTAACAATACCCACACTCGTATTCCCAATTTGAGGAATAAAATTACCTTCAAATAATATACTTGTAAATTTTTTACTTGCCTTATGGTTTTGGAGGCATCCCGAAAGTTTTGGCAAGAAAAAGCTATTTTTCCATACAAAATTTTAAAATTTTTGTTGTAAAATTATAATTCTTGTCGTGGAGAATATATAGAATCTACTTTACAGTTTTGAAAAAACTTAGCACATGCAACCGATACAATAATTAGTACACCTTGTGATTTTCTTTAATGAGTTTTATTCATAATGATGTGAAGCACCCTTAATATTTTATTTCGATATTGTGATCTATCCGGATACTATTCACTGGCAAGGAGCGTCGTCTTGTTAAAAATAAACGTCGACCACATCAATATCTTTCAACTCAACAATAGTTCGATAGCGCTATCTATCCACCGCATCATTTTCATAAAGGTATATGACCCCGGCAGACAAAAAACAATAGCACATTAAGGATGGAGATGCTTTCCGACAATGATTTTTGAGTTTTCCGAGCCTCGAATTCATTACTGAAGATGGTTTTTGATGCATTTCAAGTACATACTCAAAGAGCAAAAACACGTCATTGTTGATGATGAGAGCGTGAGTTTTTGTGTTAAATAAATTTTAAAAGCCTAAAACCCAGGCGTATTTAACCAGGTGGCATCATTACAGCAGCTGACTATTTTTTGCTTTGCTTATGTTTTACGTTGCGAATGTCAGAATACTTTTGTCTTTTTTTACTTTTTTTCTGTATCTGTTTTCTTTGTATTATGTGTTATGTTTTTGACATACGCAATGAAACTACACAAACGAAAATGCCTGTTGTTCTTGTATTGTGGTAATTGTTTTACTAATACTGCCACCTAGTTAAATACACCTTGCTTAAAACCTAAGTCTTGTCATGTGTGAAGTAGAGATGGGCACTGCTCACGTGATTAGCATGAATCATGCATGATCGTGAGTAGTTTTTTGTTTCAATCACGTGAGCGTGCATGAGGGTGAAAAAAACTTAACGTGAGTGAGCGTGCATGAGTAGATTTTTTGCGTGAGTGTTTCGTGATTTTTTTTCATATTTTTAATAGGTACGTGGGTTTCAATGTTTTCACAAAGAAATAAAAAAAAGTAACAATGCCACGTGCAATTCAAATTCGAAAATTAATTTGGCCAAGTTTTGATTTAAACGAATCCGAAATTTCTATTAAATTATGTATGTTAAGTAATTCAATTGTTGAATTTACTTTTTAATTAGTAAGTCGACTTGGATGGTTATCGATTTTGACCACAGATTTAATAAAAAATAAAATAATATTCCCAGCAAGCCTACGTACTTAACTTTTTATTTTGATGATACATATACACAGTGATGCTAGCAGAAATTTAACAAAATCCTTACATGTCCCGAAAAAATCCCCCTTTTTCCCTACGCACACAAAAACGTTCCCTACATTTTTCCCTACTTTAAAAATTCATTGATTTTAACAAAAACGAACATTTTGTTTTTGTTTTTCATACAAAATATATTCCAAAGAAAATCAGACATTTCTTTGTCTTTCGTTGTCTCTAGTTATTATTTACCGAAAGATGTTTTCTGTCTGCATGAAATAACAAAAATTAACAAAATTTGAAATTTAAATTTTTATATGTGCACACTTTTGTGTGGTGTTTTATGTAATGAAATGGAAAAAGCCAAAGTATTAAAAATTCTCCACATTTTCCTCAAAATGAAAAATCTGTCTCTTTTCGCTTCGCTTTAAATTATCCAATAAATTCCCTACAAAAAGGAAAAATCCCTACTCTTGGCATCACTGCACATACATACATATATCTAGATTTGACGGGAAAAAATATATTTGCACACTGGCTTTTAAATTAAAATTATAAAAATTTTTTGTTTGTTTTAGAATCGTAGAGGTAATAAAATTTCGATTGACAATTAATGTAGAAGTCATTACATATTAAATTAAAATTTTTTTTAATTTGTATGTAAATTTCCATACAAGAAATTCGAAAAATTTAAATATAAGTGGCGTATCAAAAACAACATATCCTTAATTTGACCACGAGATTCGTTAGTATAATTTCAATAAGTATTTTACAAGAGATAATTCACTATCAATAATTCACAATTCATTGGTATACAGAGAGGACAATATTGACATATTTAATAGTAATAATATAAAAAAAGGATAGAATTCAAAAAATTCATAACCAGATATAAGTCAGCCCAATTATAAATATTCGCAAGGAATTTGTTTCATGAGGAAAGTTTTTTTCGAAAAAAATGTCTCCAATGAATTCAAAAGGAAAACCCAAACTTAAATATATTTAGAATAACTACTTTTTAGCATTTTATTTTTTTCTCCCAGACGAACAGAACCTAGAAATTTTAAGTTTTTAGAAAAAAACTAAAGATCTTCCAATCCTGCAAGAATTGGCTAAACAACTACTGTGTGCACCATGCAGCTCAGCTACAAGCGAAGAACACGTGAAAAGATGTGAAACAGACTTCACGGGAAAAATGTCGACAAAATTTAATTCTGCGTAAATTTATTTATCTATTATATATATATATATATAATCTCAATATTTTACACAGATTGCTTATAAGCAATAAAATTTATGATTTTAATCAAAATATTTTAAATATCTGCATAATTTTAAATTTCACTTCAGAACTTTAAAATCAAAGAAAATTTATATTTTCTTTAAGAAATTTTAATTGTATTAAATTGTCAAATTTAATTTTAACCACAAAGTTTGAAATCGCATGATACATATCGCCACCTAAAATGCAAAACAACGTATCATCAAAAAATTTAAATTTGAGGTTTTTATTGATTACGATTTACTACATCATACTACATACGAGTATGTGTGCAAAATTTCAACTTCTGTTAACAAAAACAAAAAAGTTATAACCCAAATTCAAAAAACCATTTCATCAAGTGAATGATTCTATTAAATCAGTGTTGTCAACTACTTACATAAAAATACGCTGTCCATTTGCTCAAAATTTGCCAGAAAGCGCTAAAGAGCGTGAAAATATTATTTGAATATCTCTCTTTATATCTAACTTTTTTCCACTCACGTGAGCCAAAAATATGAGGTCGTGCGTGAGCGTGCATGAATGAATTTTTTTATCGTTTGCGTGAGTTAAAAATCACTCAAGATCCCATCTCTGCTGTGAAGTAGTTACATGTTGTCATGAAAACAGTTAAAATGGAAGGCTATTGAAAATGAAACAAAAAAAATATTTGATTTTCTTGGATGGTATATGAGTTATTTTATTGGAATTTATGTATGGATGTATATAATTTCAGAAGGCAATTAACCTATTGAAGAATCGGGTTTTGTCAAAACTTTCGAAATATCTCTAAAACAATAGGGCTAGTAAGAAATATATTGGAATATATTTTGAAAGTAATTTTATTCTATTTTTTTTTTGAAATTAAATAATTAATTCATATTAGGTGGTGCAACCACCGTAATTTTTCATGTTGATAATATATACAGAGGCAATTAAAAAACTTATTAATGGTAGTAACCTCAGAAATCGCATACCGCAGAAAATAAATTTGTTTGTTAACCTGTGTATTTAATAATTACTTTGTATGAAAGTAATTCTTCCCCCTCACCTATTCCATAGGTTTTTCACTTTCCAAGATAGTACAGCTTAGTCTGCTGTTAGCACAATTCAATATTGTATTTATTTTGGAATATTATTGAAGGACTTTTGTTAAGCATTAACAGTGTAGTGGACTTCATTGTCAATGAGCCGTAGTTTTTGTCACAATATTTATACATATTAAAGCAACCGCTACAATTTATTATATATTTTAAGATCCCCCATTTCAGTTCAGTTGACAGATTTTTCTTCTTCGTCGATTTGAATTGATAAAACTTTAAGGTATGTTGCTGGATTTTTATACACGGTATCCGCTGGGAAGGTATACTACTTTGTTTTGCCGCCATTTTGGTAAACATTAGTCTTGACAGTTCATAT
The DNA here is from genome assembly GCA_956483585.1 of Gymnocheta viridis. Taxonomy (NCBI): domain Eukaryota; kingdom Metazoa; phylum Arthropoda; class Insecta; order Diptera; family Tachinidae; genus Gymnocheta; species Gymnocheta viridis. The sequence goes on along the minus strand of OY101440.1, from coordinate 61,789,460 downwards.
TTGGCAGTCGTGAAGTAGACAAGTGGCATATTTATTATGGAAAAATATTCGATAAACCAACGTGTTTTAATAGTTAAAACGTGAAAACAAAACACACTATTTATCGTGTAGCGAATGATTTCGAAGAAAGAGGGTCTGTAGGTGATAGGCCCAAGCATGGACCACAACATACTACAAGATCGGCTGAAAACATTACTGCTGCCCAAGAAATTGTTCAAAACAATCCATCATCCTCAATTCGACGCCGTGCTCAGGACCTTGGTCTTCAAAGAACAACTTTGGCAACAATTTTGCACAAGGATTTGCATTTGTTTTTATTTAAGATTCAGTTGACACAAGATTTTCTTCCACAAGACCATTTACTCCGCCGTACATATGTCAATAGCATGTTACAGCTCGCCCATGACAACCCCGATTTTCATGAAGAAATCATAATGAGTGACGAGCACATTTTCATTTGAATGGATATGTGAATAAACAGAATAGTCGTTTCTGGAAAACCCTAAAAGTTACAGTCTGGTGTGCAATTTGGTCAGGAACAATCATTGGACCTTACTTCTTTGAAAATGAAAACGGCGTAACAGTAACTGTTAATAGGGAGCGATATCGTGATATGATTGAAAACAACAACTATATACATGCTTTGGGCTTGATTAACATGTGGTATCAACAAGACAGTGCCGTAAAACTCCTATTTAAACTTTTATTCTAAATAAATACTTAATTACAAACATATGTAAGAACTCAAATATATTTCAATAAAAATGATGCGAACCAAACTAACCAATATGCTGTGTTGCAAATATCTGAAATTTTTTATTCCGTTCTGAGAGATACAAAAAAAATTCTTTGATACTACGTAATAACTACAACACTAAAATTCGCATGCAAGCATAACGAAAGCAGTCTACCACTGGGCTTAATTGATTTTTCAAATAAAATTCTCTCATTTCTCTCAAAAGTCATAACCCTAAACACAATTAAGAATTATTTGTTGTGTAAAAATTGCAAAAAAAAAACTGTTATTTATTCACCTTATAGGGAAATTTTTTTCCATTGAGGTGCGAGTAAATTAAAAACTTTAAGTTCGTTTTCTGAAGAATAAGTTTTTTGAGTTAGGTCGTTGTTTGAGTGAATGATCGATTTGCCATTTACGACAGTTGGTCATGTAAGTGGGAGTATTAAGTAAGTACATACATAAAAGATACACTTAATCACAATTTTTTCAGCAATTATTCATAACAGATTTGGTTAACTTGGCCTTCATAGATTGGCGTTAAGTTAAATTGATTGGGTGTTATAGATTTGCTTTATTTATTTTAGGCGATTAATCACACATCCAGAAAACATTCGTTTACTATGCTCATATTTGAAGTTTTAAACTCGTTCGTATTTCATTTGCAGCTGAGTTATTGTGATAAAAAAAATTATAAACAAATTTATGATTGTCAACATTGTTGAAAACGGAAAGAAATTTTGTAATATTTTCTGCAATTCTATTAACAAACATGTTTGTCTTCTTTTATTTTTAACAAATGCCGGTTTGTTTTGTCAATATTCTGCTACACTCATTGGGTAATTTTGTGTAGTCGATTCTAAACCATTAGTCGGTGAGGAACAATTGCATAAAAATTTATTAATAGAAGTGTACCAATAAACATATACCAAACATGTATATACATACATATGTAAATAGGTTGCATTTAGGTATTTCTAATACTAGCGGTATTCAGTATTTAGAGTTCGTGTTTGTAATCGCAACGTATTTTTCATTAATATTGTTACTTAGCAATAGTATGTGCAAATGAAGAAAATAACAGGCCCACTTTTTTGGGTTTTTTATTTTTTCTTTAGCATTTATTTGCTCTGTACTTAATTTTATTTGATGGTTATAAAGTTATTGTTTGTTTACAAGTGTCAGCACGAAATGCAAATGCAATACACGTAGCTAAAAATTTATGTTTTTACTATTGCGTTTACATTGATGTGCCAATTCCAATTGTATTAGCACTTCCGAAAGACTTTTTCCATCAAACACTGAACTCTGCTAATGAATTGCTTTGGATTCATGTTGGAAAATTTTTAAATATTTAAATTAGGAACTAAATGTTTTGTATACCATTTATAATACTTTAGTAGAGATGAATTACTACACTGTTCGCAGAGTCGAATTGGAATGATGATGGTGGATATCTGCGCCCGTGTGATGAACATTAGTTATTGGAATGGTTATATTCGAATAATATGTCTGATGAAGGCTGTTTATTGGATTTGTCATCAGCAACATTGGATGTGAGGTGGTTATGTCGTAACTTTGTGGCATATTTGGTTGCGTACTGGTGACATTGACATCAGTTGTATATTGCAAAAAAGGAATATTTGCTCCACCGGTTATAGTATGTAATGGAGGCAATGGCCTATATATTTCTTCATTCGTTAGATCTCTATTATGTGATGAATCGGTGGGAGAATTTTTAAAAGAGTCTGAAGAGCTTATTAAGTTGATAGGATTCGACACATCAGGTATAATGCTGCTATTGTCGACGACATCTATATCTTCGTTTCGATCGTCGCCATTAAAACTGCCTTCGGTAGACGAATCATTGATTTTATCAGGAGTAATAAGGCTTTCTATGGTAAACGCCCGTTTCGGACGGTAGCTGCTGTATTGCATTGCCGCGTCAATAGATGACGGCGATGGATGTTTCATAGGAGTTTTCGTTGATGTTGGTACAGATGAAATTAAAGGGATATTACGCTGTGCTAACACCGTAGGCGAAATAATATCATGGATAAATTGGACGTTGGTGTTTGGAGACGAATGCAGTCCAACATTTGTAGTTTGCATTCTTGTAACAAAAAAATTTGGATCTGATATTAAGGACGCTTGTGCTACGTCCATTATTGGCAAAGTCGCACCAATTGATTCACCGTGGCCGGCAGTATTTGGCGTGAAGAAAAATCTATTTAGGTTTGCAAGCGCTGCAAGCTCTTCATTTAGTATGTCTTTATCGTTTTTATGTAGCTTGAATCTTTTCCTTCGTCTTAGTAGACTTCCGTTCTCAAACATATCAAATGCTTGGGGATGCAATGCCCAATACGCTCCTTTTCCCGGCCTATCAGGTCTACGCGGAACTTTGATAAAGCAATCGTTAAAACTAAGATTGTGTCGCAATGAGTTTTGCCATCGTTGCGTATTTTTACGGTAGTAAGGAAAACGATCCGTTATAAATTTATAAATATCACTTAAAGGCAGCATCTTTTCAGGTGAACTCCAAATAGCCATTGCAGTTAATGATATGTATGAGTATGGAGGCTTCTGATCGCCATATGATTCACGCGACGGTCTTGGCATATTTTAAGGATCATATAGAGCCAATATAAGGCGTATACAGATACCACACTTTATGTCATTAACCCTTTTATATTCGTTTTTTGTATGTATCTTATATAAACATAATGATTTTAATTTTATTTTGCACTTATATGTAAATACATACATACATAAATACATACATACATATGTTTTACTTGACAAAATATACACAACACACTCAGTAATCATTAATTATCAGATGTTACTTTAATTCAGTAAGCAAATGCTTTTCATTTCATCTTTGTCGAAATAACACAAACAACAAATATTTTCATACACATATACATACATATGTATGGAAAAAACAAGTACATGCCGATATGTAAAACGCTTTAAGAAAGAAATTTCTGTTTATTGTTGTGATATATGTATGCATAGCAATTTTTTATATTTGTTAAATTTTTATCCTCTCACTTTTTATTTATTTAAATTTTAAATCATTTTTATTTCCGTCGGTAGCAAAGGTTTTCTTTCATTCACACATGTAATTCAAAGTACATATATTAATATTAAAACTGAACTCTATAACATGCGATTAGATGATTACTTTTATCCGTCTGCTACATAATCGTGTAAATGCACATACAAATCTAAATTCGTGAAAGGAGAACCAATCGCCAAACAGTCGGCTATCGTATTCCATATTACAACAACCACAAGCTAGATAGATATAGAACAAACTCACAGACATTTAGACGACAACAGTACGAATGAAACTAACAAGAGCAACATTTACAACAGCAACAACAATGTGTTTAACAAACACTAACCAACCACAAGATATGCTCTCCTCTTCCGTATACCCTGCTTTGAAAAAATGGTCTCTTAAGCTAAACGACCGAAATATATGTATGTCTGTATGTACATATGTATGAATGCACATGTATAAAAACGTACCTAATTGTAAAAATAAAGAAATGCATGTTTAGGGAATAAAAAATAAGTGGAGTTAAAATAAGCAAAAACAACTAGCCAGAAATCATGCAGCCATAAAATTCTTGATTCTCTCAGACATAATGGCTACTTTGTACACATTACACCCCTCTTTTTAAAAACATTATAAATAATACACAAATAATATATAAAAATACAGTTTGTAAACTAAATATTTTCCTAAAGAAAATTTTTGAAATTTTAGTCTTCATTAAAAATTACGACAATTTAATTTTGATTGCTTTTCCGCTTGCTTGTTTACGGCTCGAAAATTTTCGATAAGCAACCGCATCAGCATTGTAAACTTAGTGTCTTTATCACTGCTTTAAATGATATTTAAACTTTTCGAGCCAGTGCTTTTAATTTTTAGTGTTTATATATTCGGCGTGGAAAATTTTTTTTAGATGTTAGCTGGAAATCTATTTATGTATTCTTCTTATGTAAGAGCTCTGTCGGGCATTGAGCTACTAGGTACAAACCAATTCATAGTTGATCACAGATGAATGTCCTACGAATGAGTCAGTACTTACTTACTCTGCATAAGTTTCAGCTAACCACAAGTTTGCACGCTATGAGTTATATGTAGCTATGAATGCTTTTCGAGCCAACTGTAATGCTTTTAACTTTGAGTTTATAAATATGCTCAGAAACGAAAATATTATTTATTGGCGTAACCGAACACCGCAGACCAATTATTGGTAAAATAAAATCGGCACTACTTTTCCACGCTCTTGGGAATTAAAGCGCTCAACTGCTTGTCTGTTTGTATACTGCAGCCAGCGTTGCCAGCAGCTTTGAGAAAAAATCATATTTTATGGAAAAAATCATAATCTTTTAAAACTAAAATTTATTTAAGATATATTTACATAATTAAATTACATTTACATATGTATTTAAATTATTACTGTTAAATGTATTTATTGCGAAACATGTACTTATGTCTATATGGTGACAAGCGCATGTACATGTATATTAGACTAGCCATAGCGTTATATACCAAAATGAAAAAATGTTAAATCCAAAAGTTATATATATTTTTGGTGGGAAAATGCGAAAGTGAACTGAAAGGCGCAAAGTTGCATAATATGAAACAAGTTCTTCAATTATTTTTTTATTAAAGCCGAGTGCAAAAACTCCCTGACAGAAATCAACTGCGTGAAAAAATTTAACTTACTTTATGCCGCATGGAAAAACTTGTCCAAGAACAGATTTGGCAAATATGAAAAATAAAGAACGATGAGCAAGAATTCTGTGATATCGCAGCTGCGGATGCACTTGAAACGATGAGTATTGAAGAGGACAAAGAATTCCTTCTGTTGCAAAGAGAAAAGGGTTGGCCAGGTTGTATGTCAGACCAGCTGTAACGAAAACAAGAACGCAAAGCGAAGCTACTGGAAGAAGCAGAAAAGCGCAAGCGAAAGTATCAAGAAGAGTCACAAGAAGTTCAAGGTATTGGTCAATATAAGGAAGGTAAGGAAGTACCAAATTTTACTCAGTTGCGTTTGCCTAGCGCAGCAATTCATGCAAGGTTTATGTCTAAAGCTATATACTGCTATAAGATTGTTTTGCTTCGCGAAAAATTCAAGATGTCATTTTTCGAACTGAAAACATTGCGTTTTCTTGACGCGTATTGATGTTTCGTATTGGTTCGGATGCGTTAACGCTGTATCTGCACCGCGCCAAGATTTACAATTCATTAAAGACGCTATTTCATGTTTCGATCTGAGTGTTTCAAATGCCTTATTGTCAAAAATCAAAAACAATTTATCCGAAGAAACGGTTGCTCTTGGATTTTTCGATGAAAGATATCATATTGCAGTGAAGCGGAAAATGGGCGAAACCGTTGGCAATCATGATGACGAAAATGACGAAATTATCCCGAAAGATTAAACTTAACGCTGGAACAAGTGAAATCGTTTGAAAATAAGGATGTAAGTTCTTTCGTCACTCCTCGCACCAAGCGTTTTTTCCATCGTTTACAAATCGATGTGACGTTTTTTGAATTGGATCCATCAATTTGGAAGGTTGAAGAAGAATACTGCACCGCAAAACGAATATGCCAACACTTAACCGTTGTAAATGACCCAGCAGAAAGAGCCATAAAACTAATTACAGATTTCAATCGGGCATTGACATACGACGAAGAGGATAAGCAGTATTTGCTTCAAGTTGTGGAGCACTACAGAAAAAACTTTTTATCCCACAAAAAATCTTCATTAGTATAGTTTTATCAACATTAAACAAAATTAAAAAATTTACCTTTTTTTTGGAACTTTGGTTTTAGGGTATTCCGGGCAAGTTTATCCGTAGTTTATCTGCATACTATCGCGTCTCGTTGGAAAGGAAATTATTATAGGTATCAAAGAAATTCAGTTGGGAACATACAGTCAGATTTTGTTGTTATTCAAATATAAACAGGAACAAAAATAGTAATGAATGGGTAATATAATAAAACTTTGGGCTCAACCCGGAGGTACTCGGAACTAAAAAACATTAAAATATGAATAATTATTTTTATCCCTACCTCATATTTTTCAGTGCGTAAAGTTTAACTTTTAAAAAAAAATCCACTATGGCCTATGTATGTATATGTATATTGTCATTGCTCCGACAAAATCAGTGAGAATAAAAAAATTTAACTTTTGGTCACACATTCACGAACCAATAAACAGAAAACTTAGAAATAAATGAATATTTACTTATTTAAGAAAACCAACAAAAATCAATTCAGATTAAAAAGTACATGTACTGTAAAAAAGTTTTATGAAGAACGTTTACTATAACAGTTTTTTATTGCTAAGTAATTTTTTTCATATAATATACCTTCGAGAGTGCTGATGTCTAATCTATTTCTATATTAATTTTGTTTAAATTGACTGTTGAAAATATTAGTTCAAAGCTAGAATGTTGTCAGCACGAGTTGTTTTTGAAACTTTTGGCCAAAATTCTTTACAGCTAAGATTATCTAGAGTTGTAGAATAGTCATTGAGTTTTAATTAAATTTCGTGCTTTTTGCATTTTTTATTTTTTATTGTTCCATCGACTTTTAAATGATATTAAACATTTTAATAATGGCTTTGAAATAATTAATGCAGCATTAAAATTTGCAGCTAGCAAACCGTAAATTAATGTCAATATTATAATTTATTTTGCTTTTTATTTATTTTTATAGAATTATATATGTTTTGTTTGCTTTTTCGTTTTGTTTATGGTTATTTGCAATAAAACTCCAAGAACTCGAGGCTATCGATATTATCGATGGAATTGCAAGAAAATATACAAACTATCGAATGACACGGCTATTGACAATTTTGCAACTCTATAACACATCTAAAACTTGTTCCACTTCTTTTGGCTGCGTGCTGTTCAATAATTATTACAATGACTTAAATGAATATTTTATTACGCTGCCAGTTTGTGTGTTCTTGTTCTTGTTTTTTACATTAAATTAACATCATCATCATTTTTTAGAGTGTGACCTTTCTTTTTATCACTAATGATATATAAATGTATGTATGTATTTCTTTTGTCATCCAGTCCTCATTTAAAAAAAACTTTTGTTTCGATAAGGTAGTTATACTTCTCTTTGTTTCACTTAAGCCAATACACCTTCAGAACGAAATATTACATATACCTATTTGAAATCAATAAAAACTAAATTTCAACGCGTAATTGTATTATAAATTCCTTTAAAAGATGAAAAACATAGTTAATTTCTAAAACTCTGTAAATGACAATTTTGTTTAGATATGCTATGTACATATGTCTAGTCTCGAAAAGGCTATACTGGCATCATTGCCGCTCACCATGGCACTTAGGAAAAGTATTAGAAGCATAAACACTGCCACGTTTTCTGACATGCAATATCACATCAATTTATGTAATAAGCAAATAAAAACAAAAAATCTTATCTATATTGATTTCAAATTGGTTAATTATATTTGTGTTTGAAGCACAGGTTAGACCAGAGTTAAAATATTGAGGTTATGTTTTGGCCTAAATCATCTTCTTTTCCCATAATTTTTCGATAAAAGGAGAATAAGGAAAAACAAACAAAACAAAATTTAAAGCAGTTTGCAAGTAACTAAATCACAAAGGAGAAAAATATAACAAATTATAAAACGTTTTATAATTTGATATACCTACCTAGGTATAAATTAATTAATAAAAAACAGAGGAATTATTAATTTGTTGCCTTATTGAAATGTGTGCAGTGAGATATGTGTGCAAATGCTAGTAGTTGTTTAGTGTAATTAATATTAAAAGCCTAGATGAAATATTTTAATCATGTGTGTGGGTGTGTGCTTTTACATGTAAGTGTTTGTTCAACGAAAGTGCTTATTGAAAGTTGCTGTAGAAAAATGCAAAAGCCAAGAAAAATAAGTGAAATTAACAATTTAATTTTCCTGTAAATAAAATATTAATTTACCTGTTAACAAAACAAAGTTTCTAAGAAATAAGAGTTAAATATTTCTTGAGGCAGAAAATGGGTCAAAACAAAACTAGAAAAAATCTTTGTTTAACTTTTTTAGTGAGACAGAGTCAGCAAACCAACAACTTAAATAGCATGCCGTCGCGTCTTACCTCTGGTCTTCTTTGTGGTTTGATGTGGGAACGACTGTATTAACCAACCAAAACTTACATATGTATATACATAAGTCAGCGTTGCCACCACAGAACGTTAAAATTGAACAGAAGCTTGGCAAAAATAGTAAATAACAAAATAAAATAGTAAAAAAATTTCGACAAAAGGTTTTTTATTTTCATCAAAACATATTGTTTTTATTTAAAAATTATAAATAGAGCATTATATTTGTACATTAAAATGTAAACATATATGTATATATGTAGACATTTATGTGTATACGTACATAAGTACATAATATGTATCATATACCAAATACACTTAACTATTAATAACGATTTCATTTCAAATGATTGTGCAAGTTTTGGATCTACCACTATATCAGTAAAGCTATAAAGGTCATTATCAAAATTGAATCTTTTTTAATTTGGGTAAAAACTTCAATTTTAAAATATCTGAAATCGGTATACATTTTTTGTTGCTCTGATTCCGAACAAAATAAAATAGTCTCTTGTGCAGCGACAACAATTAATTTTGTTATATAAAAAAAGTTCATTTGTGTTAATCAAAAATAAATCTCTTTGTTTTATAATATCTGTTTTTATATAGGTAATTAGACAAAAGAATGTTAAGCATTTTTGTAACTTCAATATTTAGTTTGTATAATATTGGAGATTCTGATTGGAAAATTAAATTAAAATTAGTTAAAATACCAGGAGAATATGAAAGGAATTCTAAATATACTTTGGTAAATTAGCTGTTTTAATTTTATTTTTCTGCAAAAAGTACAAAACTGGTACAAAAATTTCATTGTACAAAAATAATACAAATAATTTTAAATAGTAGTTTTTGTACTAGAATACAGAAAGTGGAAACGCTGATATAAGTATTCATACAAAAAACTTAAGAGGTTTGAAATGTATTAAAAAAACTTCCTTACGTTTCTGTACTTTTATATATTGATATAAACTCAAAAATAAAAATTTTTAAGTCACTCAAGTAATAGCGTTTTGCTAAGTTTGACTTTTTGAGACTTTAGCTTTTACCTGCGACTTCGACCACCGCAAATTCGGAGCAAGATTCGCAGAAAAAGATTTATACAATTAAAAACAGACATTTTATTTAAATTATTGATTTTTATATCCGACTTCTAGAGTTTCATTATTTTAGACACGGAAAGTTTACTTTAAAAAATCTTAATTCTGCTAGTAAAATAACAGAGAGAGAGAGAAATACTTTATCTCTTTAAGACTTTGCAAAGTAAACTTTCCGCAAATCATAACTCTGCAAAAGAGCATATATGTATGTATACTCCTCTGTGCGTTACGCAGGATTTGCCCATATCTCATACGTTGTGATTCAAAAGTCGTTTCTTTCGATTTAAATACCTTGTAATCTTCACCAGATCTTTCTATTAATCCAATTAATAGTAATCACTTAGGATTAATATTCAAAACGGATTTTTATCGTACACATTTATCTATATATTTACATATAGATTGATATTTTGTTTGTCAACCTTGTCTATACATTTTATGTTTTACCTTTAAGTTTTATATTATTTTAAAGTATTTACATGAACTGTTAATTGTATTTTTTGATAAAACAAATTTTTTTGCAAAACTTTTTTGCAATAATTTTCTCAAAAATGACCGTTGACCAGTTTTTCCTGAATTTTAAAAACCGTAAAAGGGTTTTTCAAAATTTTAAGTATTCAAACTATTCGAAAACCGGTTTCAGGAAAATTTCCAATAATTTATCACCCTACTACTATGGTTATACTTTTATAGTGAAGGGCTTAAAATTAATAAAAATATTTTTTTTTAATAAAAAAGAAATTTGAAGCCGTTTCAAGCTATTTTGAAAATTTTTTCTGTTAGTTGTACAAGACTAACTACACTAACAAATTTGAGCCACTACTCGGTAAAATCTTGATTTTTTTGTATGGTTTTATGTTTTTAATCAACACCGGTATTCAAGTCTCGGTATCGGTATATACCGATATAATTGAAATACTCATACCGCAGTATAAAAAAATAAACAACGGTATCAATACTGATATACTTTTCGGTTGCCAATTTTGGTTTATATGTATTTATAAATAAAATGAAAAGCGCGGAGAGAAACATTTTTTACGAAAACAAATAATAAAAGTTAAATTTTGATATACCTGTGAAATTGCGTAAAAAATTAAACAGTTCCAAATAGGAAAAAATTTATTATACCGTTCTTTTAAAGTGTAAAATTGTTAACTTCTAATATGTTTTATTTCCAGCTTATGAGGCTATCCAATATAAAGTTAGTCTACTGTATAATATGCCAAGCAGAAATAGGGGTACACCAAGCAGAAATCGAGGTTAGGAAGCTTAAAAATCGTACAAAAGATATTAAAAAAAGTTACCAAGCTGTTAAAATTTTACTTATTTGAAAAGGTGAAAAAACTGAAGGGCATTTAAAGAGTACGCCAGAATTTTGAAATAGCTAAAAATTTTAAAAATCACTTAAATAAAAAATATAGATCTCTTAAATAGAATTTACCTAAAAAAAATAACTTACATTTCCTATAACCATTTTATTTAAATTTTACAAAGAATTTCAAAAGGTTTTGCTTGTTGGTACCTACATGCTTGTTTTCTTAACAACATTTTGAAATTCTTTGATAATAGATATCGAGACTAGTCTCGAATAATAAATTTAATAATTATTTAAATTTTACTTATTGTTTTACTTTTATTATCTTGCAAATGAATTTAGTTTATATTAATATATTATTTCGTTATAAACAAATAGAAATTTGTTGGTTACGTTTTTCCACATTTGATTCCTTTTTCCAGTTTTGGTTTCAAAAATTTTGTTGGTCGTGGCAACACCTTTTGTATTACTGTGGGCTGTGTATAGTAGAATCGATACTCAGGCAACACAGCTCGTAATGCTCTCTAATTGGTTGAACTACAAAAGAGGAGTGGTCTGCATATGATATTTACTCTCTCAATGATTTGGTACCCCTTAAAATGTTTATTTATTTATGTACATTACAATTACACAAAAGTGAATGATCTACCAATTAAAAGTAGGATGTAATGAATACATGCATTCACGTTCATATGTTGCATACATTCGTATATTTTATAATATATGTATGTATGTATGTTATACATACATCTGCACAGTACATCCATATTCATTGCACAAAGATTTATTCATATTATATAGGAATCTATTTCTTTACCTTAAATTATTATTTCAAAAATTATTTTGTTCTGACTTTACTTTTTTAAAATGATTACTATCATAACACCTACTTATGTTATTGTTATTTTTATTATTTGTAAGAGATGTATTTTGCTTAATATAAATGTTGTATACGCTTGCATTGCAAAAATAATTTACAAAATCAATGACGTCAAATTCTTGTAATACGACGGGTAGCTCCGTAGAAAATGTAAGCACTATGCACAGAATTCTTTCTAAAAATACTCTGGGACTCAAGATAAACAATCTGCGCATTAATAAAATGGACAAATTTAAATTTATTTTTGAGAACTTTAATACCTATGGGTATTATATTCATCTCAGAGACATGGTTTCACCCAGAAATAAATAGTATATTTCGCTCTGACAGATTCACTAATGGTGGTGGTGTAGCTATATAAATAGGTATGTAAGATATAATATTATATCCTGAGAAAAAGCTAAAAATGGCGATAAGGGAAACATCAAATATATATTGGTTGAAATTTTTAATAAAACTGAAAAGCTTTTAATCGGGACTATTCCGATGTAGACTCAATAGAAATAGAAATATGGATTCCATGCTAGAGTTAATAAGTTATTACACTATTGGATATGATAACATTATGTTAACTGGTGACTTTAATTCAATTATTCTTGAGGACAATCATTTAGAAGATGATATGAACCAGTGATAAGTGATTATCAAAAAAAACATAGATTTTTTATATACTCATAGGTATTATCGTGAATTCATTTTTATTAATTTAGATACTGTTTAAAGCTATAATTACTTTACGAAAGTTATCGTAAATACATAAGCAGCCCAATTATAAATAGAAATTCCTAATCAAATTTATCCCTTTTTCCTTTTGTGAATAAAAATTAACTCGTTTTACTTTTTAGTCGGTTTTCGTAAACCGCGTAAGAGGGAGAAAAAAATAAAAAGCTAAAAAGTACCTAGTTATTCTAAATATATTTAAGTTTGGGTTTTCCTTAAAAAAAACTTCCCCCACTAAACAGAAGAGGGTTTGAATTAATTGGAGACAGTTTTTCTCGAGAAAAACCTTTTCTCATGAAACAATTCCTTGCGAATATTTATAATTGCGCTAGGATCTAGTTATGAATTTTTTTAGTCGTATCTTTTTTTATATTATTATTATTATTGAATACGTCAACATTGTCCTTTCTGTATACCAAAGAATTGTGAATTATTGATTGTGAACTATCTCTTGTAAAAAACTTATCGAAATTATACTAACGAATCTCGTGGTCAAATTAATGATATGTTGTTTTTGATACAGCACTTATATTGCAATTTTTCGAATTTTTTGTATGGAAATTTACATACAAATTAAAAAAGGTTTAAATTTTATATGTAATGACTTCTACATGAATTGTGAATCAAAATTTTATTGCCACTAAGATTGTACAACAAACAAACAAAATTTTATAATTGTTAATTTAATCGCCAGTGTGCAGGAAAAAAATATGTTTAATATATTATTTTGATCCTCTTGATTAAAATTTAAAATAAAAATGAATGGCATACCCATTGCTGGAACAACAACGTTATCCTGGGAATTTTTCATAATATATGACTTATTTTACCATTTTCTTACCAACATTATAGATAATCGACCTATCATTTAATTTGAACACGTTTTCGGAAATAAAATATATGTGACCCGGCCTATGAAAAATGGCTCAAAAAAAATTTTAACACTTTTTTTGGTTTCGATAGTTTTTGAGACGCTCTTTCACGTAGTGAAAACTAGACAGTCCTAACTTGCTTAGAAGTGTACTAAAAATGTAGAGAAAGAAGAGCACAAATGAAAGAAAAACAGAATTTTATTGAAAATCCAGAATCAAGATAATAAATGGAATTGAAAAATTTAAAAACAGGATTGAACGCTGCAAAAACGATTTTACCAAAACAAAAGCTGTTTTGCACAAAAAATATTTATTTAGCAGTATTAAGTAGTTTTCTTCGTCGCTATCCTTGTTGAAACATTTGAAGTTGCTCGTTTTTTTCGAATCTCCTTCTGGAGATGAGGCCTTACGTTTTCTTGATTTTTTTATTGCAGTTGAAGTCATTGCACTTTATATACACGATTTTATCTCATTTATGTTCTTTTGCCTTTTTTGGTTGCCTTTTGGGCATGACTGTTCATAATGCAAAAGAAAAACTACTAAGAAACTGACGAAATGCATTGTTTATCTTTAACAGCTGTTTCTCGCAATTTCTTTTTTGAGTCATAAGCCACCATTTCATAGGTCACTTATGTTTTTTTAATTTGCTCATAATCATTCCAATATTTTAGGCAATTCAAAGCAGATTCATATCAGTCTTATTTTTCATAAATATTTCAATTATTTCATAAGCATGCATAAATAATTTATTATTTTTAAGCAACAAATTGAATGGTGTGGGGTGTGTTAAAAAAAATAATATTCCGAAATTTATGATTTTCTTTAAAAATTTGAGGTTTTAAATAAAATAAATTAAAATACATATGTATGCAGTTAAAATAGAAAAACAAAATTTTTTTGTGACAAATAAAAGTTACTTCAAATATAAGTTTTTGACATGAATACTATTTTTCAAAAATAAATATATAAGTTTTTTTTTAATCAGGCCCTATTTTATTAATTTGGTCTTTCGGGATTTTGCTCGGGCAAAAACATCACTTAAATCTTCACAGTTTATTTCCTGCATAAATTGGTCTTCTATAGACAATAATGCGAGAGCAATAAGTCTATCTTGGCCCATACTTGCCCGTAGATAGTTTTTTACCCTTTTCAGGGTTGAAAAAGATCCTTCTGCTGAACAGTTTGTAGCATGCTTGTAATATATATTTTGTGATCACTACAAGGCAGTTTTAACAGCACAGTTGATTAAACTTCTCGCATGCCCAATTAGATGCATGCAGATACACATCATTGAAGCATTACACATTTTTATGATGTATTTACCTTTTAACCGAGACTACCTGGTAATTGAGCAATGTATATAATATGGAATAGCAGGTGATAATTAGAAAAAGGTAAAATCAATTTAAAAGACAATACGTTAAAAAATTATAATTAAAAAAATTTTAACATCAATTAATTTCAACTTACACGGCAAAACAAACAAAGTTATTTTTCGGGAGGCACTACAGTCCTGTCAGCAGTCTTCGTGTGTGCTTCCATGTACCCGCCACTTTTTAGGTGGCTCGGTTGAATGTGATTCCAAATTTGTATTTATACAAATTATGACTCGATAAAGGATACGAGAGCTTTCTTTATTGTGGAGCGCATTATTGTTTTTGAAGCACATAACTTCATCACTACCAATATTAAAATTTTACCGTCACTAATTAACGTTTTGTCATGTACCATTTTTCTTACTAATTTTTGTTTTTACTTAAGTAATGAAGCATTTTTGCTTCATATGATTTTGGTTAATCGTATGACAATTGATGAATTTTTCCACAACATTTGCCGATTTCAAACCGGGTTTCTTGTGCAACTTTGAGAAAACAAGAAGTGGTGCAGACTTAAAGCAACAAACATTTCAAGCTAAACTAACAACAAACAAAATGTTTTTGTAATGTATTTTTTCCACATAGAACCAGTGTACAGAACATAGCACCAAAGAGCATAGTAACAACATAAAAACTACAACATAATGTACAGAAAAAAGTAACACAAACAAAATATATGTATTATTGTTGTTTTTTCAAATAAAATATTTTTGACAATTTGTTTTTTGACAAATGAAAAATTTTTTTGTCAAAATCAATTCTTAAACTGATTAATTATTTGTCAAATTAAATTGCTGGTTTTATTTTTGCAAAGTTTGATTTTTGAATAATTTTTTTGTGAATTGGACAATATTTTTTGTAAAACACTTTTTTTATTTTTGATAAAAAGAAATTGTTGGCAATTTCAAAGCTAAATTTTTTCTGTGCAGGGATACTCAAAACAATATTATTTAAAACCTTTTGAGCAGTGACGGGGATTTGCTATTTTCCCGTCATATCAGGCGATTTTTAACCTTTATGTCTACAACCAAAAATTGTTCTTCAAATATACAACCATCATACCCGGGTAAGCATTGCTGTTTAGTAAAGAATTTCTCTTGACATATGGTTTATTTCATGTTTTTGTCGCAAGTTTTTGTTATCTGCAACGCATTACATGACAATAAAAATCGTCGTTATTATTATAGTGGCTGTGTTCTCTTGTACGCTATAATAAAGGGGAATTCCCTGTTGAAAGCTTGTGCGAAGATTTATTTATCACTTGTTTGCTTCATGGTCAAATAATACAGGTCTGTTTATAACTGCAACAATTCCACAATAAAACAAGTAAGAGAGATATATTCGGCTGTGCCGAATCTTATATACCCTTCACCAGAGTATGGAGTGACGAAAGAAGTCAGAATCACAAAAATTCACGCCCACGAAATACGAAAATAAATTTTAAAAGGTAATTATATGGAAAATATTACATTAAAGCAAAAACGATTCGTTTGCTGACTCTCGTAGCATACAAACGTGTTTTCAATTATCAGCTGTGAATTTTCTTATAAAAAATTTAAGTTTAAATATTTTTTTTACTAATTTGCATTTATTCGGTTGTAAAATGACTTCCAAACGAAAAAAAATTTTGGGGAAATAACCCCAAATACAAGATACCAAAGTCCGGAAACAGATTTCAGGCGCTATCTGATATAGATGATGACATCTCAAGTGATGAAGATCCTGCGATAAAGAAGGACGTGATAAAAGTGCCTCCAATTGTTGTTCACAGCAGCCATAGCCTTACATCGGTAATGAAATGCTTAGGAAAATCATACAAGTACAAAAAGATTTCGATTGGAACAAAGGTAATACCAAATTCAAAAACTGATCTTGACGTCGCTATTGGAAAGTTGAAGATAGATGGTATGCAATTCTACACACATCCTGTTAAAGACAATAAAACGTTTAAGCTAATGCTATTTGGTCTACCCAAAATTGACACAAAGATAATTGTAGATGAATTCAAGCAAAAGTTCAACATTGTACTTGAGAATATAAAGGAGGTAGAAACATCCAGAACATCAGTAGATGATGCTCTGTACATGTTGGAATTCAAAAAAGAGCATGTAACTAAACGTGAAGTAATTAAAATAAAATATGTTTATGATGTTGTGGTGCATTGGCGACGATCTAGAGGACCAACGCAATGTATGAAATGTGCCATGTACGGTCATGGATCCGCAAATTGCCATAGAGTCTCAGCATGTTTAGGATGCGGCGGAACTCACGAGTATGCTAATTGTCTATTAAGCAAAACTCCAGTGGATGACCCACTTATTTATAAATGCTTTAACTGCACAAAAAGAGGTTTAAAAAATGCTAACCATCGTGCTGACGACGCGCAGTGCCCTCTACGAAAAGAGTACGTGGAAATACGGCATAAGGTTTCCAATTATAAAGGACCGCAAAGAAGTAATTTGCCCAAAAATAATATAGACACATCTTTGGAAAAAGAAATTTTTCAAGCAAAAAGAAAACCAGGTAACAGTGGAAGATTATCGTATGCCGAAATGGCCAGTGTTAACCATCATTCTGATGAAAGCAATAATATTTCAAATGAACAATTATTAGATATATATTTTGAAGCTATAGATGCATTAGAAAAATGCAAAACCAAGTACGACAAAATGAGGGTACTTGGAAACATGCTTAGACATGTCATATAATCAAGCAAAATGTTACCTTAAAGTTATGCACTGGAATGCCCAAGGTATAACTAACCCAGCGACTCAACTAGACTTAGAAAACTTCATTCGTGAAAAACAAATAGATATAATTTCAATTAATGAAACGTTCCTTAAACCAAATCACAAATTTAAACTGGCAAATTATAAAGTCTATAGAGAAGATCGCAGCAACCATGGTGGGGGCGTTCTCATAGCTATAAAAAACTCTATACTACATGAGAGATTAATAAAATATCCCACCTTTTCTATTGAAAACATATCAATTTTAATCAAAATTAATAACAAATTAATAAGATTTAGGTCAGCCTATTGTCCAAGATACACACCAAGCTTCGGTGATGACCTTGACAAAATTACAGAGACAACACACGAATTTGTTATTCTCGGTGATTTTAATGCCAAACACTCATCATGGGGTTGCTTACAAAATAATTCAGCAGGCAATTATCTCTTTAACCATCAACTTGGCTCTCATTATTATATATATGCTCCCAACTCTTTCACTAGATTCAGCCAAAACGTTATAGCCAGACAATCCTCCATAGTCGATATTATGTTAACAAACTCAGCTTTACGCTCCTCACAACTTGAAACGTTTCCGGAAGCTCTTAATTCAGATCACGTGCCAATAATTTGTAAGATATATGGCTCGGTAGTTGAAACCACAATCAAGGTCCCATTATATAAAATGGCAAACTGGAAGACAATAAACAAACGGGTAGATGACGATTTAAGAAGTAATAACTTACATTCATTTGTTATCACAGAACTAAACATCGAATCAGCCTTTGAAGGTATAACGCTTATTTTACAGGAAGCGTCCAAAAGAATCCCCATGGGTGAAAAACAAATATGGCAAAGAAAAATTTCCGACATAAGTCTGTATTTAATTGGCCAAAGAAATAGATACCGACGAAAATTGCAAAGATGTTATATTCCATCAGAACGTAATCAAATATTGACTATACTAAAACAGCTGACTTTGTTTATAAATTTTCATATCAAAGAAGACAGGAATAACAGCTGGTATCAGTTTTTGCAAAAGTTGCCACCAGGCAATAAAAAGTTTTGGAAATTAACAAAAGCAATAAAAGGTAAACAATCAACACTTGAAAGTTTAACGGTAGATGGCGCCACTATATGTAATAGTAAAGAAAAAGCAAATATTATTGCAAATGCTTTTGAAAATATCCATGCAACTGCGTGCAATTTAACATCAATATATGATCGTAAAGTATCAAAACATATTGCATGGTTAAGAAATCAAATTATCACTGATAATTTACAAGAGTACAATACAACGAAAGATGAAGTGAAATTCTTTGTTCATACTTTACATAACTCAAAAGCTCCTGGTATTGACGGCATTAATGCTATAATACTTAAAAATATGTCGGATACATTTTTCAACATCATAACAAAACTTTTCAATTGGTGCTTAAATAATGGATATTTTCCGAAAATATTTAAGAATGCCAAAGTGGTACCAATACTGAAAGCAGGTAAAGATGCCAAATCTCCAAAAAATTATCGGCCCATTAGTATGTTAAGCACACTGGATAAAGTCTTTGAAAAAATAATACTGAAAAGGCTTCATGAATTCACGGAAAATCATGGTATATTACAGAATGAACAGTTTGGGTTCAGAAAAGATCATTCCACAGTTCATCAAGTTAAAAGAATAGTAAACCTTATCCAATGCAACAAAAATAATAGAAGGAGCACTGGTGTTGTACTGCTAGACATTGAAAAAGCCTTTGATTCCATATGGCATAATGGTTTAATTTATAAATTAGAAACCTTTGGATATCCTATCTACATGCAAAAGATTATAAACAGTTTTTTATCAGAAAGAACATTTGTAGTAACAATAGATAATGAGTACTCTAGTATACGTAAAATGCCTGCTGGTGTGCCCCAAGGTTCAGTTTTATCTCCTATTCTATATTCCATATATATGTCGGATTTCAAAACATTAAGAGATCAAACTACAGCACTGTATGCGGATGACACCGCTTTAATAGCAACTGGCAAAGTCTCGAATGCAATTATTAAAAAGCTTGACAAATCTCTCATAAAAACTAAAAACTATTTCGAAAAATGGAAAATTAAAATGAACGATTTAAAAACACAAGCAATTATATTCCCCTTTAATAAATCGCCAAAACGAATACCTGGTATAGGATTTTCTACTCAGGGCATAGAAATACAGGATTCAGTAAAATATTTAGGAATTACAATCGATAAAAAATTGAACTTCAGAGAACACATTCTTCAAACATGTGCTAAAGCCGTAAGATGTGGGAGAGCCCTCTTTCCTCTGCTTAATCGAAAATCATCCCTTAATCAGAAAAATAAGTTATTGCTCTATCGAATGTGTATTCGACCGATTATGACCTACGGATGTCAGGTGTGGTCTACAAAATGCGCAAAAACTCACCTGAAAAAGCTTCAGATCATCCAAAACAAAAATTTGAAAATTATATATAACCTACCCAGACGCTACCCTACAATGGACTTACACAGAAACTTCAAAGAAAACTTATTTGAAAGAGTAATTTGTAAATTAACACAAAGATTTGAACATCGCAACAGATTTTCAAACTATGATTTGATACGAAATTTGTAGCATTGAAATCTTCGCCAACTTCTGTCAGGAAAATGGCTTAAGATTCAATGCAAAAATTTCTTATAAAACATATTGTATGTAGATATAAGGTTTTTAGCTATCTTTTTTCTCCTTAAGTAATAATTATATTTTCAATGTTCTCTTATTTCCTTATAATAGTTTAATACTTGGTGCAATACTATTTAGTAAAATCTCAAAATTTGTGTATATATATAAAATATTTTAAAATATTTGTATTGTATGATGATAGAAAATAAAAATGAATGAATGAATGAATGAATTAAAGCAAAAAGAAATTGCCACTCACCGTCTCACGGACGCACCCTCACGTGATGGAAATAAAAAATTAATCACGATCACAGTAGTGTGTTTTTGCCGGTTCGCTATCAATGAATGTGCATGCCTGGCTGGGAAACGTGATCGTTAAAAATATTTTTTGTTAGGTAATTAAGTGTATTTATTATGAAAATCCGTTTTCCATCCTTGGATGGTTGTTTGTATTAGGAGGTTTCATAAAATTTGTATTGGGTATTAAGGGGTTTCAAAAAAAATTTTTATGTAAATTTTTTTTGTTTTCACATGCCTGATTTGAGAGTCAGTCAGGGCTTCTCTATTGAATATCACCCCTGAAACTTCTGTTCGCACACCCCTACCCGGGCACCTATATTGAACAACTCTGTTGAATGTTTGTCAGGAAGCTGGAAATTTTCTTCATAGGTACAAAATATTTCACCGAGTTAAATATGAACTTCCCTACTATTTTTTTCACTTTTGATTGCTGAAAGAAAATTAAACTAATAAAAAAAGGGCATTTCGGTCTATTTTTATTACCCTTGTCCTTTCTGTCTATTCATTAGCATTTTCTTTTTATTGCACTTGATAAGATGCATCAACTTAGGGCTTGTGTTTTTTCTTATGTTTAAAGTAAACCATAAATGTTTGACTGTGTCCTCTATTGTCTGCCTATTTTTAATGAAAAATAAGGGTGCGAGAAAGTGAAACATTGCCTTTTTTAAATGCATTCATATGTCGTGTATGTACATATGTGTGCACATTTATATCGCTATTGGTCAGTTTGAGTGAGCTCGTTAGAATATTTTATTATATTGCGCATGTGTGCGTGTGTTTGCATTGGATCATTTTCTGTCTGTCCTTCTCTACCGTCTATCTTGTTATCTATACCTATTTCACACCCAGTGCGTATATTTATGTGTATAAGGATACACAATTTCATTACACATACATATTTCTTATTTTTTCAAAGAAAAAGGATCAGAAATTAAAAAAGAGTTTACAAAACCAACATGCATTTGCATTACATAAATGTATGAGATACATGGAAAATTCTTAAGCAAAGTTAAACAACACCTGTGCCAGTCTATCTCTTTTTTATTACACTTGTCCTTTCTGTTTTTCTTTGCTGTCTACCTTTTTTTTATTGCAGTTCATCTTTTTTTATTGAAAAATTTTGAGTTGGCATTTTCATGAGTGTCTGCTCCTCTACTAACTTTCTTGTTGGTCGCTTTCATTTATCGAAAAAATAAATGTTTGCGATACCGAGAAAATTCTTATAACGTAAATCGTTGTGATTTTTGTTTTGATTTTTTTGCAGTTGTAATTGTTGTAAGAAAATGAAACTAATAGAAAAACGTATTCAACATGTAACTGTTTATCAGCATACAGATGTGAAAATTGTATGACCGAATGTTGTAAATTTAAAGAAATTTGTTTACTATGAAAAATAAATATTTTCTTCATGGTTTTATAATATTGCTTTTTCTTAAGACATGCGCTAGCATAATTTAGTATAAATGCGAGTGTTTTTCAGAAATTTTTTTTAAACAAAGCTTAGAACAATCAATAACATTCTTTCTATTCTCAGCCTAATCTAATAAAAATACATACTAAAATAAATATTTTAAATAAAACTAATTGATATACAGAAATATATATGATGTGTTTTTATTTATTATGAAGATTTTTTATCTTACTTTTTCAGATTTCATAACAATTAAAATGTTTATATGTATTTCTTTTACTTTTCAGATATAGGTTAATAGTTTAAAAAGTCTTATATATAAATTAAAAAGTTTCTGTGTTAATATTCATATATTCGTTATAATATAAATGAAATGCATATATATTAACATTTGGTATACTGATATTTTCAATATTACATCTATGAATTCAATTATGAAAATATATGAAAGGATAAGAATCATTACTATACATTCTTAATTCCTCAATCATTCTCAGGAATAATTTCTTGTATTCCTTATCGATATGACAACTGTATCCATCAAATAGATCCTTTAATTCAGCTGATGTGACCTTTTTTTAATACAGGTGATCTAGTTCACAACAGAATACATACATAAATAACTAAACAAAAGTTTTAAATGTTTTCATTATTCTCTTTGTTTACATATAAATTAATAAAATTGGTATTGTATCAGGTCTGATCAGGTATTGTATCAGGTTCGATCAGGTATGGTATCAGGTTCGATCAGGTATGGTATCAGGTATTGGATCAGGTCTGATCAGGTATTAGACCAGGTCTAATACAAAAACTCCAAAGCATCTATTACTTAATAGTGCTAACATAATTATAATTTTTTTAAAAAGATAAAATGAATTTGCGATACGTATATAATGATCATGTTATTAGAGATGACATTTAAAGAATTAACAGATATATGTAGTCAATG
Organism: Gymnocheta viridis; assembly: GCA_956483585.1. NCBI lineage: Eukaryota > Metazoa > Arthropoda > Insecta > Diptera > Tachinidae > Gymnocheta > Gymnocheta viridis. The sequence goes on along the minus strand of OY101440.1, from coordinate 61,766,240 downwards.
CTGGAGAGATAAATAAGGGGTGATCTTGTTGTCAATAAGGATGACTTTATAAATAAATAAGTGGTGATATAGAAAAAGTTTTGATGAATTCTTACAGCTATAAGTAAGCAGATCATAATCATGTATAAAGCTAATCATAACCAGATATTAAGTTGTTCATAATCATATAACATATCATAAACAGATAAAAGATGATTATAATCAGATAAAAGCAGAAAATAACCAGATAAAAGCTGTTCGTAGCCCGATAAAAAGCTGTTCGTAACTAGATAAAAGCTGTTTATAACCACATAAAAGCTGTTCATAACCAGATATAAACTGTTCATAACCAGATAAATTTTTACGTAACCCGATAAAAAGCTGTTCGTAACCAGTTAAAAAGCTGTTCATGACCAGATAAAAGCTGTTCAGAACCAGATAACAGCTGTTCGTAAGCAGTTAAAAAGCTGTTCATGATCAGATAAAAGCTTTTCAGAACCAGCTAAATGCTGATTATAACTAAAATTTGAGAATTAGCTTATACATATAATAAAAAATAAATAAAAATAAGAAGATGAATAATACAATTGAATTTCTTAATAACATCTGTAAATAAAATCAAAAAACATATCTCTAAGAGATTTTCTGCTAAATGAACCTTTGGAAATCATACGATGTGAAAGAAATCTAACATTGTATTGTATGTTACAAATTATGTTGGAACTGGAGAGCTATTTTGTTTTTTAGCTAAAATATACAACTATATCACTGATGATATCATTATGGATATCTCATTACATAAGAAAAATTTCAGTTGGATTTTATTATAAGATTATTTTTGAAAGCAAACAAATGAACATAAATAACTTTTGATTTATTTATTGATATTAAAAAAGTAATAAAAGAACAATACTTTTTGTAAATATTTTCACTTATAATAAGATAATGAACCAAAATAAAAATGTAGTCATAGATGTACAGGGTTTCTGTATTAATAATAATTTATTCGCAAAGGAAGTCTGCGTTGTAGGAGTTGATTCAGAAATTAAAACTTTTCTCATTCTACCCCCTTTTCAATATTCAGAATTAACATATATAGATAGGATTACAAATAAATGGTTGTACAATCATTTACATGGATTATGTTGTAATGATGGAAATTCAACGCTCAACGAATTTAGAGAATATATAATATCATATCTTGAAAAAGATTATTATCATATTATATATGTTAAAGGAATTGAAAAAGTAAAATGGTTAAGTCAACTGCATGGAGAAATGGAAATATATATATAATTTAGGTGACTTTAATTGTCCAAATATAAGAACGTTATATAAAGTAATATTAACATCAATATCTGTAAATATCATAGAAATAGTTGTAAGGAAATGTGTGCTAAAAAAAGTGCAATTTTATATAGAAATTTTATTAATTTATATGTAAACAAAGAAAATATTGAAAACATTTAAAACTTTTGTTTAGTTATTTATGTATGTATTCTGTTGTGAACTAGATCAACTGTATTAAAAAAAAAATCACATCAGATGAATTAAAGGATCTATTTGATGGATACAGTTGTCATATCGCTAAGGAATACAAGAAATTATTCCTGAGAATGATTAAGGAATTAAGAATGTATAGTAATGATTCTTATCCTTTCATATATTTTCATAATTGAATTTATAGATGTAATATTGAAAATGTCAGTGTACCAAATGTTAATATATATGTATTTAATTTATTTTATAACGAATATATGAATATTAACACAGAAACTTTTTAATTTATATATAAGATTTTTTAAACTATTAACCTATATCTGAAAAGTAAAAGAAATACATATAAACATTTTAATTGTTATGAAATCTGAAAAAGTAAGATAAAAAATCTTCATAATAAATAAAAACACATCATATATATTTCTGTATATCAATTAGTTTTATTTAAAATATTTATTTTAGTATGTATTTTTATTAGATTAGGCTGAGAATAGAAAGAATGTTATTGATTGTTCTAAGCTTTGTTTAAAAAAAATTTCTGAAAAACACTCGCATTTATACTAAATTATGCTAGCGCATGTCTTAAGAAAAAGCAATATTATAAAACCATGAAGAAAATATTTATTTTTCATAGTAAACAAATTTCTTTAAATTTACAACATTCGGTCATACAATTTTCACATCTGTATGCTGATAAACAGTTACATGTTGAATACGTTTTTCTATTAGTTTCATTTTCTTACAACAATTACAACTGCAAAAAAATCAAAACAAAAATCACAACGATTTACGTTATAAGAATTTTCTCGGTATCGCAAACATTTATTTTTTCGATAAATGAAAGCGACCAACAAGAAAGTTAGTAGAGGAGCAGACACTCATGAAAATGCCAACTCAAAATTTTTCAATAAAAAAATATGAACTGCAATAAAAAAAAGGTAGATAGCAAAGAAAAACAGAAAGGACAAGTGTAATAAAAAAGAGATAGACTGGCACAGGCGTTTAACTTTGCTTAAGAATTTTCCATGTATCTCATACATTTATGTAATGCAAATGCATGTTGGTTTTGTAACCTCTTTTTTAATTTCTGATCCTTTTTCTTTGAAAAAATAAGAAATATGTATGTGTAATGAAATTGTGTATCCTTATACACATAAATATACGCACTGGGGTGTGAAATAGGTATAGATAACAAGATAGACGGTAGAGAAGGACAGACAGAAAATGATCCAATGCAAACACACGCACACATGCGCAATATAATAAAATATTCTAACGAGCTCACTCAAACTGACCAATAGCGATATAAATGTGCACACATATGTACATACACGCCATATGAATGCATTTAAAAATAGACAATGTTTCACTTTCTCGCACCCTTATTTTTCATTAAAAATAGGCAGACAATAGAGGACACAGTCAAACATTTATGGTTTACTTTAAACATAAGAAAAAACACAAGCCCTAAGTTGATGCATCTTATCAAGTGCAATAAAAAGAAAATGCTAATGAATAGACAGAAAGGACAAGGGTAATAGAAATAGACCGAAATGCCCTTTTTTTATTAGTTTAATTTTCTTTCAGCAATCAAAAGTGAAAAAAATAGTAGGGAAGTTCATATTTAACTCGGTGAAATATTTTGTACCTATGAAGAAAATTTCCAGCTTCCTGACAAACATTCAACAGAGTTGTTCAATATAGGTGCCCGGGTAGGGGTGTTCGTACAGAAGTTTCAGGGGTGATATTCAATAGAGAAGCCCTGACTGACTCTCAAATCAGGCATGTGAAAACAAAAAAAATTTACATAAAAATTTTTTTTGAAACCCCTTAATACCCAATACAAATTTTATGAAACCTCCTAATACAAACAACCATCCAGGGATGGAAAACGCATTTTCATAATAAATACACTTAATTACCTAACAAAAAATATTTTTAACGATCACGTTTCCCAGCCGGGCATGCACATTCATTTTATATGAAAAACTTGATAGCGAACCGGCAAAAACACACTACTGATCACGCATTGTTGGTTCTAATCTCTATTTCATAGTATAGGCTGATTTCATAATTACAGCTTGCAAAGCAACACTGGAAGCATGAGTTTACAAGGCATTCTAGTGTTGCTTTGCAAACTGCGTTTATGAAGTCAGCCATAAATTATGAATTTCGTAACAAATTTGTAACACTTTCTGGCCTGGGTGCATTATAAAAATATTAACATACCCTTATTAGCACTTATATAATTTTTCACACATCCAAGAAATGTTTCAACGTTTTTATCAAAAAGCCAGTGGTCTTCGACTAAACAAAGAAATGATTTGAAACGTAAGAAAAGATTTAATAATGAAGAAATTCTCCCAAAATTGATTAAAAAATTCGCCAACTATTACATAAATCTGTTAGTCTAATGATTAAAATGTTCTAATATTATCTTCATATTGAAAATAATTTAAAGCTATCAAAAATTCTTAAAAAAATAACGAACTTTTTCAAATAAGAAGTAAAAGTAATAAAAATAACTAAAATGTATCAAAAATAAAAAAAAAATTAATGAATTGGTTGGTGAGGATTTGAAACCGTACCCTACCCGGTGGTGGCACGGTTTCGGATCCTGAACACAACAAAATGCTATTTTTTTTTAGAATTTTCGATACATTTTAGTTGTTTTTATTACTTTTACTTTTTATTTGAAAAAGTTTGTTCCACAATTTATTTAAAAAAACCAGGGCACAATCTCATTTGTAATATTTTATTTTTAATTTTTGCGTTTTTTCCAATTTTATGAGCGATAAAAGGTTTATTTTTCAAAAATATCCAATATGTTGTCAGATAGGATTTTGTACAGTGATCAAATAATTATATAATGAATTCAGTAAGTTGTCGACGTTTTTATTTGATTTAATATAATAATAATGCCAAAAATAAAAATAGATTGACGGTGTAAGAAAAAATTTTAAATTGTAATATATAACATCATATTTTAATTCATTATTTTAATTTAATTTTTTCTTTGAAACTCGTATGATGTACGATGTATGTAAACTAGTGGTATTCTGATAGTTGTCTTTTTCAAAATTTTGTTAACTTTTCCATTTACTTATCTGTATTGCGGTTGGACCAGACGATAAAGGTTTTGGTTCAATATAACCTGTATATTTCTGATATAGAAACACAATGGAATTTCAACCACAATTGATTTAAAAAATACGAATTCGGTAATTCATTTTAAGACTGCCAAGAAAACAGCTGGATATAATTAAAAACATTTTATATTTAAATCTTCTTCTGCGTTTACTGTGTAAGACAGAGAACTAAATATGAAAAATTACGATAAAATCGCAAACAGAAAGCTTTTTGCTCTCAAATCCAACCCATAATTTGGCTTATTTTCGTAATATTTTACCATTAATCCACGTCCAATTCCATAGTGCGTGCTATCGACAATGCGATATTCCGCAAAACTATGATTTTTTAAGTGTTTTTAATGAATGTAAGACCAGTTAATTTTATATGAATATGAAGAAATCAATTTTTTATCTCCTAAGATCTTAACTTATCATTTTGTGTATGCTGAATTGGGGAAAATACGAAAATATGCAAAAAAAATGAAATACAAATATGTATGCATATACTATTTTTGGAAATTTTTCCCAAACATTCCGATCCAAAAATCCAAAGTTCACATGTATGTATATGATAGGAACTGATTGTTTGAAAAATATTTAATGAATTGCGAACTATTCTTAGAATACATTTTAATTAAGCCCGCATTAAATTATTCAATTGAATAATGCAATCTAGAAGCTAAATATAAATTTGTGGAAAGTAGGTATTTGCAATACTTTTATTCAAAATAAAAATGCATTTTAAATTTTTATTTCAAATACAAAATGGTTTTTAATAAAAGTTTAATTTTCACAATGGAAATGATATTTTTTAAGTTTTTTACTCCATAATTTTGCTGTTTTTTAATCAATATTGAATCATACAATTTTCCTGATGTTCGCATATTTTTAAGAATTTTTGGCATTTTAGAGATTTTTTCAAGATTTTTGGTTGCCGATTGCCAACTATATTATTTTTTTTAAATAAATTTTGGAAATAATTTCCAATATTGCAGTTGCAATTTTTGGAATATTCGGTTTTTTCGCGGGGTTTTCAATTTTTTAGTTTCTTTGCTAATTACATTTTGGAGCTTGATATCAAATTAAATTCTTACATCAAACTTTCTTACTTAAACTTTCGTAGAACTCCACACAAGAGATCTGCTTCATAAAATTGACCGTAGGACAGTCGGGCCATAAAAAAACCACAGAATAGGAAATATAACAAAAAAGTCTTTTGGCTATATCTCATTAATTATTGGACCGAGTATTGTTATTTTCAAACTGCACAATCTTATGAAAAATTCCAAGAGAAATGTATAAAAGTTATGTCTCTATGTTGTGTTGAGGACTTAATTCTTAAATTCACCAAAAGGTAGCAGACGGACATCGCTCATTCGATTTCTTTATCTATAAGGATCCATAATATATACACTTTATGGGGTCTTAAATGAATAATGAAGAAATTACTTACGCAATGACAAACCTATATATCCCCTTTCCAAATTTTTTGGTGAAGGGTATAAAAACAACAAGAATGTATGAAGTCAAAAACAGCTGACTACACCATAAAGAAATTGTATTTTGTATGTTAGTGATGGAAAATTAAATTTTTCTTCGGTAGAAAAAATATTTTAAATTGTACTTTTTTGACCTCCACAGTACTAAATTAAAATATTTGTAATTTTTTCTTTATTAACTAAAAACATATAATAATTTGCATTTGTTCTTGCGTTTATATTATATTATCGAAACAACCACAATGGTTTTATCTGATACTAAACGTTATTCTTAATCCCTTTTCACACCAAGATAAAGGCTTGAGATTAAAGTTTCAAATCATATTGACATTCAGTTGAGAGTAAATATTTAATTCTGACCTTAATGTTAAACTACATTGATCTTCTTCAAAACTTGGAACTTTTAAAAATATGCATTTTCCTAAATTATAGTGTTTATCGCATTATTTAACAAGTTAGAATACGAAAATTGCTTCTATCTGATGATTGATTATTCCATATTTCATTTCAGTTTTTCATTTATGTAAGTATGTTTACTTAGTTTTTGCCTTTTGTAGTTGAATTTCTTAATTCAGGCAACTGTGACAACGTAAACATGAAGTTTGACGGTTGTCACAGTTTTAAATATTAATGTTTGCGCGTAATTAGTTGAACTGTTTTTGGTTAATGTTGAAAGGAATTGTTTGGATCAAGTACAAATTTGACTTTACACATTTCTTTATTAATTAAAATTTATTTTTTGATTAAAATATATTATATTAAATAATTTATTCAAGCTCTAGGTCCACTTAATAAATATAAATGATTTATTTAATCCAACATTTCGCTTTCTCAATGGAAAGCTTCCTCAGGGATATATTTAACAAAAAATTAATAATAATGGTTATTTAGTAGTTTTTAATCCAAAGTGATTATTATTGGCTAATGTACGTAACGTTTTTAGTCAGATCAAGGAACAATTTTAACACTAATTAATTGCAACTTACACGGCAGAACAGAAACAACGTTGTTTTTCGAGAGCCGCTACACTCCCATCATCAGTGTTCATGTGTGTTTCCATGTATCCGCCACTGTTTAGGTGGCTCGGTATTTTTGTTTTTTGTCAACTAGTTGAGTTTTTTGATTTATTTGATAAATTTTAACTAGTTATGTGACAGCAAACATTGCAAGGCTCAAGCCAGTAGCTAATTGTTTTTATTTAAAGTGACTATTTTTCGAACAATTTGGTTGTTTAGTAGTTTTTAATCCAAAGTGATTAAATACTTAAGTATTAATCAAACCATAAAAGTTTGTCTTAAGTAAAACAAAAATTAGACAGAACAAGTAAGAGAGATATATTCGGCTGTGCCGAATCTTATATACCCTTAGTAGTTACGAATTCGATGTCCTGCCCCAATTAAAATTCTCAAATTTCAGCAATTAAAATTTAAAATTTTGATGTTAATTGCCTAAATTTTGATTTTAATTACTGAAATTTGAGAAAATTTTTTTCGGCATTCTTTGATATGTTGGTGTGTGTTTGTGTGATTTTTTTTCCCCACGTTATATTAAGGGGGTTCACAGCTTTGTTGTTTTATTTTTAGTATTTTGTGAGTATGCGGGCGTGAGAATTTCTGTCTGTCTGTGGGAATATCTGTGTGTCTGTCTGTGGGAATTTAATTAAGTCTGTTAGTGATTTGAGGGTATTGTTGAAATAGTTTGATTCCTTTTTTTGTATGTGAGCTCTGTTGTTTGTGTGTATTTTTTTTAGGCTGGTATTTATGTATATGTAGAAATAAATTGTTTTTCATGTCGATATTTGGCGGAGGAGAGTTTCTATCAGGAGTACGGTACGTAGTATAAAATATTCTGATATATCTGAATGCCCTAATTTTGTGTGTGTGTTTTGTTTATAATACTGGACGATGAGATTTTCTTATTTTGTCCAGCTTATATTTGTTCTGTGTTAAAGTGTGTTTGTTTACATTTAATGTGTGGGGTTCTTTTTAAAATATTTTCTTTTATTTATTTAAGCATGCCCGTCTTTTTGACTGAGCGTCTTTTCTAACGTCGGTCGGTCACTTGGTGGACTGTTTGTATAGTTTCAGTATGTGGATAAGTTCTAATAAATATTTGAGTACGCAATCGCATGGGTGTAAAATTTAATATGTGTACATATACATATGTATATACCTATCTGCAAATTTATTTGATGTATGCATGTACATACAAATAAGTGTTTGCTCTTTGTTTGTATTAATTTTTTGATCAGTGGGAATTTTTTGTATTTTGTGTCAAATATTCGCTTAAACGTTTAAATGCCCCGTTATGTGTAGCTGTGAAATATTTAGTTTATATGTATGTGAAATATTTAGTTTATATGTATGTGAAATAAAAAACATTTGTTTTAATTTTTATATGCATTTATTTTTATTAAATAAATCTATGTCATTAAAATTTTTTTAGAAGAGGTTAGAAGCAGTCTCAACGGCTTCAGCTGCTTCATCCAAAATTGCATCGTCCGAATTTTCATACAATGCTAGAAACATTGGTACATCGATGGATGGAAGTATTTGCACGTCAAGTATTTCAATGGTTGCTGGTGTTGTAATTGGTGACACTATTACTTCTTGAGTATTTACTTTGAGAAACAGCTCCTCATCACCTTCTAAAAGTTCTTCCATCTGTTTTTTTAAGAAGGCCTTAGCATATCCTTTCAGATAGAGGCGCGTCAGTCTCCTGTACAACGGTGTTTTCTTCGCGAAACTCATTTTTTAAATGAATATGATAATATTAGAATTTAAGAATTCGATTTTTTGAAAAGGGCTTTTGCTACAAAATTTTTGCATCGTAGTCATTTCATTTACCACAAAGTCGTACACGACATAGTAATATCTTTGACTTAAAAATTTTTGCAACGTAAGAATTTTTTTAAAAACAAAAATATTTTTTATATTAAGCATGCTCTTGCATGCTCTCAATATTCTCTCTCTTATTCTTTTATTTGATACACATTTAAAGTAGTGTTTGTTTACAATAAATTTTGCAACGTAAGGACTTTTTTAAAAATAATTCTTTATATTAAGCATGCTTCTGCATGATCCTAATACTCTTTCAGTTTGTTTATTTGATACACATTTATGATACACACATGATTTAGCATGTTTGTACTTCAACTCAATATTTGTTTACAATAAAATTTATGCAACGGACGAATTGTTTCGCAACAAAATGTTGTAACGTACATATCTGCATGCTGTAGCATGCTTGTGTTTTCTATCGTTATATTTCCATAAGTTTGAAAAACATGCAAAAATGTTTGTTTACATAAAATTTTGCATCATAGGGATTTCTTTAGCTACATTTTTTTGTAGCTTAGAGGTTTTGTTTCACTAATTTTTTTTTGTGACATAGGTTTCTATTGGGGCAAGTAGTCGCTTTACCCTGGAAACTACTTTAATGAAATTATGTATACCATAAATATTCTTATATATTATTTGGCAACTTTTCTAAGCTTGAGTCAGTACAGTATTGTATCTACAAGTATCTACAAGTTTAATTTCAAATCCGTAATACTTCCAATTTTGTTAGTTTAAAACTTTATTAATTTAAAAATTTTAAAAATTAATTTATAAATTAAAGTGGCTATTTTGTTTTTCAAAACAATTTATATAAAATATTTGTGTTGTTTAATTAAATTATTAACGCATCAAACAGAAAATGAGTTCTTCCGTGTATCAGTGTAATTTGTGCAATAAGGTATACAAATACCAAAAATCATTCCTTAATCACATCCAAAACCACTCTGAACAGGGTCAAGTGATCATGAATCAGGACTCAAATAGAGAACAACCTCAGACATCTCATTACGCTTCTGTACAGTACCAACAATATCCACTACCAATGAACCATCAGCAATACGCTATGCCTAGCTGCTATCCCATGCCAATGGCATCGAATAATCAGCTTTTGTGGGATTCTGGAGTGCCAATGCAATGTCAGCAATATGAGTATCCAAGCTACTTTTATTATCCCACAACATTGAATAATCAATTGCAGCAGTATGCTGATTCTATGCAAAGACAGCCTTTTACTTACCACCAACAACAACCTCAACAACAAAGAGCAGGAGGTACTTTAATGAATGATGATATGGATATTAGTTTACCTGAGAGCAATGCCGAAGAAGAAAAAGGAGAAGACGAAGCTCAAGAAAATCTGCCAACTTCGACGAATGCTCCACATGCTAGAACAGAAGAAGCCGAAGAAAATGTGAGATATTATGAAATATCAAAAGCACTCAAAAACAATATCGTCACATATGGAATTCCCAATAAAAAAGATCAACTTCTTTTAGAAGAGTTTATTGAGGAAAATAATAGTATTTTTATTGACAGGCTTCAGAACAATTTGTTCAAGCATACAATAATCAAATTTAATATAAGTATTGTGGCAGAATACATTAAAATTATTGGAGAAGAATTGGAGTTGAGTATGATAACTCATAGAGCTAAAATGAATTTACTGATCAAAGGAGACGACATACATGAACTATTCGCTAAGCAAATTGATGAAATTTCAAATAGAATGTCCGAATTTCAAGAGAGGGATTCTGGTTGGACTTTAACACGTATAGTTCGGGCAGAAATAAGTATCAACAAATCTTCTCTTGTTAAAGGGTCAAATTGGATATCTGCACCTGAAAAGCTAATAGCAAAAAATGCTTGTATCAATATAGAAAACGATGATGAATACTGCTTTAAGTGGGCTTTGATTGCTGCAATGGAAACTAGGAAATACAAACATCCAGAACGTTGTAGTTCATATGATATTGCTGACATAAATGACGAATTCATTAGTCTTCAAAATGATGTTGTATTAGATTTCACCTTGTTAACGTTCCCATTAAAACTAAAACATATTAACATTTTTGAAAAAAAACAACTCTAACATAAGTATAAACGTGTTCGGTTATGATGAAGAAACTGACGAGATTATTGGACCATTCTATTTAACTAAAAAAGAAAAAAACAATCATGTCAACTTGCTACTTTTGGAGAATGGTGAAGATCATCACTATATTTTAATAAAGAACATATCGAGGTAAATTAAAAAATTAAATGAAAGTTTAATTTAAGGTTACATATGTATATACGTATTATAATTTTTAATAAAATACATTTTATTCACAGACTTTTGAAGAATCAGACTACCAAAGGTTGTAATAAGTTTATTTTCTGCAACAGCTGCCTGCAATATACTCATAGTGAGAACACTATGAGTAAACACAAAACAGAGTGTGGACAAATAGTAACCACTATATGCCAACGGCTCCAAATGATGTTCTTCAGTTTAAGGGTCATCAAAAGAAAATGGACGTCCCCTTCGTTGTTTATGCAGACTTTGAATGCATTTTAGAGGATATTAATTGTAGTGTAAGTAGTAAAACCAAATTTGTTAAGAAGCACATTCCTTGTGCTTTTAGCTATTATATTAAATGTATCAACAACAAGAAATTAGATAAGTTAAGAGTGTACACAGGGGAAGATGCCTCAGAAAAATTTGTTACCTTTTTAACTCAAGACTGTCAGGATATTTAATATGATCATTTAGTAAATAAGAGACAAATGGATACTCTATCCCCCTACCAAATTTATAGTTTTTATAATGCATTGAATTGCAATATATGTCAAAAATTTCTAGGTAATGATCGTGTTAGAGATCACTGTCACATTAGTGGAAAGTTTAGAGGTGCAGCCCACAAAAATTGTAATCTAAATTACCAAATTCCTAAGTTTATACCAGTTTACTTTCACAATTACTCAAATTATGACACAACTTTTTATTAAAGAATTGGGGAAGATTTCTATGAAACTAAAAGTACTTCCTCTTAATAAGGAGCTTTATATATCTCTGTTCCAATTTACAGAAATGAGCGATGACCATAATCTTGAAATAAGATTTCTTGATACAATGCGTTTTATGGCTGACAGTTTGGAATCATTGGCCTGCAACTTATCAGATAATGATTTCAGTACCATTAGATCCTTGTTTCAGACAGAAAAAGAATTTCAACTCATTAAGAAAAAAGGTATTTTCTCGTATGAGTATCTAATTTCATTTCAAAAATTTAATGGATGTCAGCTTCCTTCACGCAGAGATTTCTTTAATAAACTGAACAATAAAGAATGTTCTTTAGAGGAATACTCACACGCTGAAGAGGTATGGAAGACTTTTAGGTGCAAAACAATGAAAGATTACATGGAACTATACTTAAAAACAGATGTGCTTTTACTAACAGATATTTTTGAGAACTTCAGAAAAGTTTGTAAAGGTATATATGAGTTGGATCCATGTCAATATTACACAGCTCCTGGACTTGCCTGGGATGCAATGTTGAAACATACAAAAATTGAATTGGAATTATTAACGGACATAGATATGTATAATTTCATGAAAAAGGTATATGTGGGGGGATTGTACAGTGTAGTAAAAGATATTCAAAAGCAAATAATAAATATTTAGATGATTTCGACAAAGAGAAGCCCTCAGAATTTCTGGTCTATTTAGATGCAAATAACCTTTACGGTTGGGCGATGTCTGAATATCTCCCTTATGGAAGGTTTAGATGGTTATCGAATGAGGAGCTGGATCTGGATCCGGAAAGCATAGCTGATAATGGAACAGATGGTTATCCTTCAAAATTGCATGACTTACACAATGATCTTCCTTTTTGCGCTGAGAATAAAAAAACTTTGCAAACGAAGTATAACAAATGTTATACATTATAGAGTTCTCAAGCAATGCTTGGAATATGGTTTAGTTTTAAAGAAAACACATCGTATTCTCGCATTTAAACAATCTCAGTGGTTAAAAGGTTAAATCTACTTAAATACCAAACATAGAGCCAATGCTAAAAATGCTTTTGAGAAAAATTTCTTCAAATTGCTCAATAATGGCAAAACTATGGAGAATGTGGACAAGAGGGGAGACGTAAGAATTTTAACGAATTGGAGCAGAACAAATCGGAATCATTTGGGAGCTCAAGATTGGATATCAAAGTCCAATTTCCCTAGCTTAATCATATTTTCTGAAGATATGGTAGCTATCGAAATGAATAGAGTCAAGACTTGTTATAATAAACCTATTTACTTAGGATTTTGTGTACTCGAGCTTTCCAAGTGGAAAATGTATAATTTCCATTATGGGTACATGCAACCTAAATTCAAGGAAAGGTTATCTTTAAATTATATGGATACTGGCTCTTTTATTTACACTGTACAAACTGATGACTTTTACGCTGACATAAAAACTGACATCGAACAACAATTTGATACATCTGATTATTCTGTAGATAACATATATGGTATTCCTCGTTTGAATAAAAAGGTTTTGGGTATGATGAAGGATGAAAATTGCGGAAAAATAATGAAAGAGTTTGTTGGGCTGCGATCTAAGATGTATTCCTTTAGTGTGCAACACCAAAATGATGTAAAAAAATCGAAGGGGGTAAAGAAATCCGTTTTAGATAAGTATAGCTTAGTTTCTTATAGAAACTGTTTATTTGATAAGTCTATTATATATGATACCATACTAACATTTAAATCCAAATTACATGAAATATATACTAATCAATTAAATAAAGTAGTATTAAGTTGTGCAGATGATAAAAGAAAAATAAGGACTAATAATATAAACACTTATGGATGGTATCATTTTCGAATAGAGGAAACCAATCCTCAGTATGAACTTGATATGCTGTTAGTAGAGATTGCTAAACTTCAAGAAGAAGGTTGAATTTATAATAATAATAATAATAAAATCCTAATTATTAAGAAAAATTATTTTATTGCTAAAAGAAAAAAGAAATAAATAAATAAATGTATAAATAAATTTATTATGAAAATGGATTCGTTGTTTTATTTATATTTTTTCTAATTTATTACTTCTATTATTATTTATTTAATACGTTGCTGAATCTTGCACTCTCTTATATTTTTTTAGAATTCTTTAATTTTTACAATATTTCATACAGCTACAGAAATTTTAAGAATTTGATTACATTAAGTTATTGATGTTGTCTAGGATACCACATTCCTAATCAATCCTTCAAATAACAAGACAAATTAGGTATTTTATTTAATAAATTTATTTTGCTTTATTAGTTTTAATGGTGAAAACATTTCATAATAAGTGGTAATTATATTGTTTATTACTGCTTTTCGTAAATAGAATATAGAGCAGCGGCAGGTATCTGGCCCTTCTTGACAAGTTGGATTGTACCACGGGCAACACTTAAAATGCCCCTCATCTTTGTCCTCATCATCTGTGATTCCAAACTCCTCATTTTCGTTGAGCATATTGAGGAAAAATTTAATCATTTCCCAGTGTTCGTAAAGTTGGAAGCACTCGAAATCTATCAAAAACTTATTAATTTTGTTTCTGATTTGAGTCATTTTCTTTATTGTTGGTGAATAACGATGGTGATTGTTTGAATATCACCTTGCTACTACTAATTTGCTTTGCTAAATTTTGAAAGTGAGCTCTTCTGGTCTTTAAAAATATTTCTATTAACAAATCTATAATTACTTCCTTTAAGCACACCCTCTCTCTCTCTTTCTCTACCTCTATCACTATCTTTTTCTCTTTCTCTATCGCTATTCCTCTCCACTATATTCACTATTTCACAACAAATATTTTCTGTTAGGCTTCTTGGAACCATCAAATATACTTTCAAGATCAATTTCAAATAAAGATTCAAAGTGAGAAGACTATAAAAATGGACTCCGCAAAAAATTTGGTTAACAAATTTAATTCTTTTAATAATAAAAGTCTAATCCACGCTAAGGAATTGGATATTTTAGTAAAATATCCTATAATTAACGCAAAACGAGTGACAACAAAATATGGGGCAACAATTCAAATAGAATTAGAAAACCATATAATGTTCTTACCTAACCGATACGGTTCGCTCGCAGATGATGAAATTAAGGAGCTCTCGAGTGGAAAATTTCGTTTACACAGAGAAGGGGAACGAAGCTTGATTTTGGATACTGAGATCGATGAATTTTTAATTCCAAATGCTCAATACCCCATTTGGCAGTAAAATAAATTAATTCTGTACAATAAATTAAAAATAAATAAATATAAAAAAATCAATAAATAATTTATTAAAATATATATTTGTATATGTGTTTTTATTTAATCTTTTCAGTTATTTCATAAAGAAACTTAAGACATAAATGACCACAAGTAAATGTATTAAAATTCTGATGTTGATTATAGTTGTATTTTATATTTGTACCAAGATATTTGACTACTTCCGAAGGAGGTTGTAAGTTTCCAAAACTGTCGAAATATTCTTTTTCATTAATATTTTTATAATATGCTACCCAATGTATACCAGGTCCTGTTGATATATCTAAATTGATTATTCCACATTCTATTTTCTTTGGTCTTTTTGGTAGTGAGTCCAACATGAAAACTCCTCTAAAATGTGGAATTTTGATTGAAAATTTTCTCAGGTCGACTTCTGATAGTGGTCTATTAGGTAGCATTTCTAAGAGGTTTTTGTCTGTTCTTTGCAAACTAAGCCATAACCCTTTTTATATGGTTTTAGGTAAAGCCCTTTCCCGACAGCTATCGATTCCATTGCTTCATTATGTCTAGTTGCTTCATCAAGTTGATTTTTCGCATTCTTTGCTGCATTTACAGCCTTAGCTATGGCAGCACCTCCAGTGGCTAGACTGCCAATTGCACCCAGAGCAGTTAGAATCGGTATTAGGGGTAAAAAACCACCAATTTTTGGAACACTTATTATGCGTGGCATTATAACATGTGATTTTCTTCCTTTTAATGATTTGTTGATAGTTTTACGTACGATTCTAATGGCAGAGTTAATGTCTAAAGGTTTTTCCTTCTTTAGTATTTTTGTTGCAGCTCTAATTGATGAAGTGAACAATTTTTTGCCATTTAATTTGGTTTTCCTAAAATTTTTCTTTTTCTCCACACCCATCCCAAATTTTGTTTTCGCTTTTATTGCGTTAGTAACCATATATGCAAATGATTTTTCTGCAAGACTGCCTGATGTCTAATACTTAAATCCCTATTTTTAGAATAAGCTATGTCGTGATTTTTGCAGGCAGAGTCCAATAAATTAATGCCTTTATCACCACGGTCTAAACGTTTTTGTAGTTTTGTTCCAGGTCCACAGTACTGATATTATTATTTATTATTTTATCTACTATACCTGCTCCAACGAAGGTGTTTTTATGACTAAACGACTTGTTGTAATGTATAACCATCTTATTTATTTAGTTTTTCTATAATATAACGTAACAAACATGAATTGCATTTAGTTACAAAAATGCAGTTAGTAAAACAACATAAAAATATTTTGATTCGTAATATTGATGATTCAGCGAACATAAGTTCAAAAATAAAACACAGCTCACTCTTACCAAATTCCATTCGTGGTCTAATAGTTGGACCCTCAAATTGTGGAAAGACTAATATTATGATTGGCTAGTAAGCCTAACGGACTAAAGTTTGAAAACATCTATTTATACTCAAAATCACTATATCAGCCGAAATATGAATACTTGAAGAGATTAATTTCACCAATTAAAGGTATGGGATATTACACATTCGCCGACAATGAGTCAGTCATCCCCCCTAATGAAGCTAAAACTAATTCAATTATGATATTTGATGATGTTGCATGTGAGAAGCAGAATAATGTAAGAGCTTATTTTTGTATGGGACGACATAAGGATGTCGATTCATTCTACTTGTGTCAAACTTATACCAGAATTCCTAAGCATTTAATAAGAGACAATGCGAATGTAATTATAATGTTTAAACAAGATGAGACAAATATGAAGCACGTTTATAGGGATCATGTTGCCACCGATATGAGTTATGAAAAGTTTCGTGAAATTTGTCGAGTGTGTTGGAAGGAAAAATATGGATTTCTGATGATAAGCAAAGATAATGAATTAAACAATGGTCGCTATAGAAAATTATTCGACTATTTCATAACAATATAAATTACTCTACATAAAAAAAATAAATAAAAAAAATCTTTAGTACGCAATCTGGCTTCAAACTTCATGCATCTATTTGTTAAGACGAGATAGCTGATAACCTGATGATCTGATACCTGATAATCTGATCTGATACCTGATAATCTGATCTGATACCTGATAATCTGATCTGATACCTGATAAGCTGATCTGATACCTAATAATCTGATCTGATCTGATACCTGATAAGCTGATCTGATACCTAATAATCTTATCTGATACCTAATAATCTGATCTGATACCTAATAATCTGATCTGATACCTGATAATCTGATCTGATACCTGATAATCTGATCTGATACCTGATAATCTGATCTGATACCTGATAATCTGATCTGATCTGATACCAAATAATCTGATCTGATACCTAATAATCTGATCTGATACCTGATAAGCTGATCTGATACCTGATAATCTGATCTGATCTGATACCTGATAAGCTGATCTGATACCTAATAATCTGATCTGATCTAATACCTGATAAGCTGATATGATACCTAATAATCTGATCTGATACCTGATAAGCTGATCTGATACCTGATAATCTGATCTGATACCTGATTACCTGATCTGATATTTGCTGTTGCTAAACATGGATGAGAAAGTTTTAAAAGAATTGGTTGCAACAAGAAACGTCTTGAAGAAAAAGCTTCGTAGTATAAAATCTGGTGAAATAGATACACGTGATCAACTAAGAGATACATTCAAACCTATAACAGACCCCTTAAATGAATTTATAAATAATTCTAACAATATCAATAGAATTATCAAAAAAGAAAAGAATGAGATGAAAACAGAAATTGAAGAAACTAACAGTCCTCATATTAATAAATCATCAATTAAATTGGAGACAAGTACACCAAAGAAACTTGTAGAAGGAGCAATATTTGATAATAGCAAATCATTCAATGATTCTAATGAAAGTAATAGTGACAATGAGGATGATGATAATTTTTACTCACAGAATTCAAATATTGAAGAGAGTTACACTGACTTATCAGCCTTGGAGGGCAGAAATGAATTAGATACTAACTATGGGCCACATAAAGATTTCAATAATGAATGGAAATTTGGTGATAGTAACCTCAAATTAAATGAAGGTAAAATACAGGTTGGTGGTCAAATATGGGCTCTAACGCCAGGACTGTTTTCTCTAATGTTTCATAAAACGCCAAAAAACTATGATAAATATGAACTAGAACTCTACAAAAAAATCTTAATTAGTACAAATGCGTACAGAAGAGAATATAAACCTGATGGTCAAATCAAGGGAACGAGGGCATATAAATATAAACATATTATTAAAAAGATGTTTAAAGAGAAAAACCAACAGTCTGTATCAAAAGCAATAGCAAATAAGACATCATCTAATTATAAAGGTGGTGGATTGATGCAATTTAACCCCCATAAACCAAACTATATATACTGGGATGATCCAAATGAGTTGGTAGATCGACTTCGTCTACTGATAGCATCACAAGCTGCTGGTCATACTAATCATAATAACGAGATTGTATCAATTATTGAAGAACTACGCGAAGCTAATATAATACAATAATCTATATAAAGTATGTCTGTTGATAAGTTTGGACACTATCTAAACGGTACAAGCGATATAATTTCACTGAAAAATGCCCCTAGACTGTTGGCGTTCTTTATGGATACGAACAACAACATCGATGTCCAAAACAAAAGAATCAAAAATGTGGCAAAGGCTGTGGAGGAAAACGATGTTATCAATAAATTGTTTCTGCAAAATCAAATCGAAGAAATAGAATACAAACTGTTAAAATACTTTAAGGAAGATAAAAATAAAATGTACGATACTTTTAGAATTCAACTCGAAATGCTACAACAAGCAACAACATTACAGTTGGAAAAGAATAAGAAAATTGAAGAAAGCATTTCCAAAAGAGAAGTTAAAGAAAGTAAATTTATAGATTGGAAAATTACATGTTCGCATCAATAAGTAAAAGTTCATCAAACAGATTACAACGCATCCAAAACAATTCTTAAAACTATAAACATGTCTTCGAAAAGAAATCTAGTTAACGAACTTCATAAACAAACTCGAAAATCTTTTGTACGTCGTAGAGTTGTGATGAAAGGAATAGATGATCTCTGGCAAGCTGATTTAGTTGAAATGGGAAATTACTCTATAGACAATAAAAATTATAGATTTTTGTTAACCATAATTGATACATTCTCAAAATATGCATGGGCAGTACCGCTGAAAACAAAAACTGCACTTGAAACAACACAAGCAATGGTAGACATTTTTCAATTGGGACGAGTACCAAAAAACCTACAAACAGACGATGGTAAAGAATTTTTTAATAAAAACTTTGCGAAATTGATGGATAAGCACAACATCAATCACTATTCAACGTATAGCACAAATCAATAGTAGAACGATTTAATAGAACATTAAAAGGGATGATGTGGAAAGAATTTAGTTTTAATGGTTCATATAACTGGTTAGATATCTACAAAGATTTATTAAAAGCATACAACAGTAAAGTTCATCGTACCATTAAAATGCCTCCAATTAAAGCCAACTCAACAAATGAGAAAAAATTAATAAATACAGTATACAGTCATTTGAAGATCTATAAAATCTCGAAATTTAATGTTGGAGATCATGTGCGCATAAGCAAATATAAACATACATTTGAAAAAGGTTATACTCCAAATTGGACAACAGAAATTTTCATAATTAAAAGAGTTGAAAACACTTATCCTGCAACATACATATTAGAAGATTATCTTGGAAACCCGATTAAAGGTGGATTCTATTCTGAAGAACTTTCAAAAACTAGATTTCCAAATACATATCTAGTTGAAAAGGTTATTAAAACTAGAGGAGCCAAAGCATTTGTTAAATGGTTAGGATTTAGTAAAGAGCACAATTCTTGGATAACCAAAGATGAAATATCATAGATAAAACAAAACATCAATAATTAACATACTTCTTAGTACTTAAGATTATAATGTAAACTTAAAATATAAATTAAATAAATATGTAAATTTATAAATAAACTTTGTGTGTTAAACTTTATTCATTTGTAATCGGTCAGTCATAATGTCAATAACACTTACTCTGAGCTCCAACACATCAGAGTTATCAGCCAATTACTTTCCCCCTATCGATTTAAATGGTGCATATGAGTGTGCTCTAACTGATTTTCATTCATACAACAGCATACCGAATATTGATGACTATAACAATAAGTTTCATATAAGCGAACTTGTAATTGAAGTACCAATTGGATCTTATGAATTGAATGATAGAGTTGATTATAAAGAGGAAGAATACAAACGACACAGACCAGAAAATAAGATTTTTATAGAAGCCAATAACAATACAATGCAAGTTAAGGTCAACAGCTCCAATGATTCTATTTATTTTAATAAAGAAAATACAATTGGTAAACTTTTAGGATTCAACAGCAAAATCCTAACTCCAAACGATGATCACTACTCTGACCTTCCAGTTAACATTTTCAAGGTTAATCTCTTGCGAATTGAAAGTAGTATCACTGTTAATACATATATGAACAATTCCAAATCGCATACACTACATGAGTTTCCAATTAATGTACCACCAGGCTATAAAATAGCTGAGATTCCTAGAAATCTCATTTATTTACCTGTGAACTCCAGAGAGATAAGTTCACTAACGCTACGAGTGGTTGATCAGCACGGTTATTTAATTAATTTCCGAGGAGAAGAAATAACAATACGAATACACTTAAGGCCGACTAAATAATGCTAATATTCAACTCGAACATATCAAAAAATATAACAACAAGATCAACATACAATCCTAAAACATTATCTAAACCACATTTAAAGAGATCAGCAGTTCAGCAAAAAACTCTAACGAAAGAAAATAGAAGTTTTCTCAAGTCTTTGAATTTTAAATTGAAAACAAAATGAGTTCAATAATAAATGTCTTAGATAGACCTCTATCTGATGAAAATATAATTAAAAAGGACTATCATACTTATATACCATACCTACAATCTTACAACAATAATGATGAAATTCGCATTTCAATACAAAATCAAGATTTGTACGTGTTACCTAGTGAAAGTTATATATATGTGGAAGGATCTGTTTTAGATGAGAAAACCTCTAAATCTTCAGCCAATTTCAAATTAAAAAACAACTTTGTGGCATATCTATTTGATGAAATTCGCTATGAGCTGAAATTGGTCATACAAGATATTTAGGAGCCACAAGCACTATAAAAAACTTGGTTTCTTTATCACCAACGGAAAGCATTGCGATGTACAATGCTGGATGGAACAAAGTCGATGATGTCAATCTTGTAAATGGATACTTTAATTTCTATGTACCACTTAAGATGCTCTTAGGATTCGCTGAAGACTACAACGAAGTTATACTAAATGGAAAACATGAATTGATACTCTTGCGTAATAAGAATGATGAAGATCTTGTACACTTGAACGTTTCTACTGAAAAAGCAAAACTTACAATTTCACTCATCTCATGAAGAATTCCACACGTACAATTATCTGACCTTAGCAAGTTGAATATGATCAAAATTATTAACAATGGTGCTTCTATACCGATGGCATTCCGTACCTGGGATTGTCATATTAATCCTCAATTAAATACAGGAACAAGTCATCAACCGAATCTCAACCGCTTCTCACCGCCCCAGAATTTAAAAATAATGCACCGATTATTGTAGTAGATGTCAGCCATCAAAACGAGTCGCTCAATAACGGACCAATTGATATAAAAATTGAATTTGAAACAGCAACAAATATTCCATCAAAGACATCAGCTTACTGCATTCTTATTCATGATCGTATAATTGAATATATTCCTATAAAAGGACAAGTTCGAAAAGTCTTGTAAATTAAGTAATATGGATCACCATATTGTTTTCATTGACCTACAAGGTTTCAAAAGTAATTCAAACAAATTTATTGCCAAAGAAGTAGCAGTTGTTTTCAACAATAATGAACACACCAATTTCATTATAAAACCTCCATATGATTTCCAATGTTTATCGGCAAAAAAGCAAAGAGAAGCAAATTGGTTATATATACTGGAATGATGGATCAGTATCATTTGAAAGCATTTGCAGATTTCTAAAAGACAATTTACAACATTATACAATCTATGTTAAAGGAGAAGAGAAGAAAAAAATGGTTAGAAGAAATGATTCATCAAACAGTTCTTAACATTGAAGAAAATGGCTGCATTAATTTTAAACAAATGGAAACTGTGCATCCGAAATATTTCTATTGTAGTTACCACAACTATGGTGTTTGTGCCTTAAAGAATGCAATTTTACTTAAAACAGAAATGCATATAAAAATTAAAACAAATGTTTTTTTATTTCACATAAATATTTCACAGCTACACACAACGGGGCATTTAAACGCTCAAGGGAATATTTGACACAAAATAAAAAAATTCCCACTGATCAAAAAATTAATACAAACAAAGAGCAAACACTTATTTGTATGTACATGCATACATCAAATAAATTTGCAGATAGGTATATATATGTACATATATCAAATTTTACACCCATGCGATTGCGTACTCAAATATTTATTAGAACTTACATATCCACATACTGAAACTATACAAACAGTCCACCAAGTGACCGACCGACGTTAGAAAAGACGCTCAGTCAAAAAGACGGGCATGCTTAAATAAATAAAAGAAAACATTTTAAAAAGAACCCCACACATTAAATGTAAACAAACACACTTTAACACAGAACAAATATAAGCTGGACAAAGCATATTATAAAAATATTAATGAAAAAGAATATTTCGACAGTTTTGGAAACTTACAACCTTCTTCGGAAGTAGTCAAATATCTTGGTACAAATATAAAATACAACTACATATAATCAACATCAGAATTTCAATACATTTACTTGTGGTCATTTATGTCTTAAGTTTCTTTATGAAATAACTGAAAAGATTAAATAAAAACACATACACAAATATATATTTTAATAAATTATTTATTGATTTTTTATATTTATTTATTTTTAATTTATTGTACAGAATTAATTTATTTTACTGCCAAATGGGGTATTGAGCATTTGGAATTAAAAATTCATCGATCTCAGTATCCAAAATCAAGCTTCGTTCCCCTTCTCTGTGTAAACGAAATTTTCCACTCGAGAGCTCCTTAATTTCATCATCTGCGAGCGAACCGTATCGGTTAGGTAAGAACATTATATGGTTTTCTAATTCTATTTGAATTGTTGCCCCATATTTTGTTGTCACTCGTTTTGCGTTAATTATAGGATATTTTACTAAAATATCCAATTCCTTAGCGTGGATTAGACTTTTATTATTAAAAGAATTAAATTTGTTAACCAAATTTTTTGCGGAGTCCATTTTTATAGTCTTCTCACTTTGAATCTTTATTTGAAATTGATCTTGAAAGTATATTTGATTGTTCCAAGAAGCCTAACAGAAAATATTTGTTGTGAAATAGTGAATATAGTGGAGAGGAATAGCGATAGAGAAAGAGAAAAAGATAGAGGTAGAGAAAGAGAGAGAGAGGGTGTGCTTAAAGGAAGTAATTATAGATTTGTTAATAGAAATATTTTTAAAGACCAGAAGAGCTCACTTTCAAAATTTAGCAAATCAAATTAGTAGTAGCAAGATGATATTCAAACAATCATTATCGTTATTCACCAACAATAAAGAAAATGACTCAAATCAGAAACAAAATTAATAAGTTTTTGATAGATTTCGAGTGCTTCCAACTTTACGAACACTGGGAAATGATTAAATTTTTCCTCAATATGCTCAACGAAAATGAGGAGTTTGGAATCACAGATGATGAGCACAAAGATGAGGGGCATTTTAAGTGTTGCCCGTGGTACAATCCAACTTGTCAAGAAGGGCCAGATACCTGCCGCTGCTCTATATTCTATTTACGAAAAGCAGTAATAAACAATATAATTACCACTTATTATGAAATGTTTTCACCATTAAAACTAATAAAGCAAAATAAATTTATTAAATAAAATACCTAATTTGTCTTGTTATTTGAAGGATTGATTAGGAATGTGGTATCCTAGACAACATCAATAACTTAATGTAATCAAATTCTTAAAATTTCTGTAGCTGTATGAAATATTGTAAAAATTAAAGAATTCTAAAAAAATATAAGAGAGTGCAAGATTCAGCAACGTATTAAATAAATAATAATAGAAGTAATAAATTAGAAAAAATATAAATAAAACAACGAATCCATTTTCATAATAAATTTATTTATACATTTATTTATTTATTTCTTTTTTCTTTTAGCAATAAAATAATTTTTCTTAATAATTAGGATTTTATTATTATTATTATTATAAATTCAACCTTCTTCTTGAAGTTTAGCAATCTCTACTAACAGCATATCAAGTTCATACTGAGGATTGGTTTCCTCTATTCGAAAATGATACCATCCATTTTTCTTTTATCATCTGCACAACTTAATACTACTTTATTTAATTGATTAGTATATATTTCATGTAATTTGGATTTAAATGTTAGCATGGTATCATATATAATAGACTTATCAAATAAACAGTTTCTATAAGAAACTAAGCTATACTTATCTAAAACGGATTTCTTTACCCCCTTCGATTTTTTTACATCATTTTGGTGTTGCACACTAAAGGAATACATCTTAGATCGCAGCCCAACAAACTCTTTCATTATTTTTCCGCAATTTTCATCCTTCATCATACCCAAAACCTTTTTATTCAAACGAGGAATACCATATATGTTATCTACAGAATAATCAGATGTATCAAATTGTTGTTCGATGTCAGTTTTTATGTCAGCGTAAAAGTCATCAGTTTGTACAGTGTAAATAAAAGAGTCAGTATCCATATAATTTAAAGATAACCTTTCCTTGAATTTAGGTTGCATGTACCCATAATGGAAATTATACATTTTCCACTTGGAAAGCTCCAGTACACAAAATCCTAAGTAAATAGGTTTATTATAACAAGTCTTGACTCTATTCATTTCGATAGCTACCATATCTTCAGAAAATATGATTAAGCTATGGAAATTGGACTTTGATATCCAATCTTGAGCTCCCAAATGATTCCGATTTGTTCTGCTCCAATTCGTTAAAATTCTTACGTCTCCCCTCTTGTCCACATTCTCCATAGTTTTGCCATTATTGAGCAATTTGAAGAAATTTTTCTCAAAAGCATTTTTAGCATTGGCTCTATGTTTGGTATTTAAGTAGATTTAACCTTTTAACCACTGAGATTGTTTAAATGCGAGAATACGATGTGTTTTCTTTAAAACTAAACCATATTCCAAGCATTGCTTGAGAACTCTATAATGTATAACATATGACTGCTTTGTAGAGAAATCAGTTATCAATTTGTTATACTTCGTTTGCAAAGTTTTTTTATTCTCAGCGCAAAAAGGGAGATCATTGTGTAAGTCATGCAAATTTGAAGGATAATCCAAAGTGACCTCATATACATAACCATCTGTTCCATTATCAGCTATGCTTTCCGGATCCAGATCCAGCTCCTCATTCGATAACCATCTAAACCCTCCATAAGGGAGATATTCAGACATCGCCCAACCGTAAAGGTTATTTGCATCTAAATAGACCAGAAATTCTGAGGGCTTCTCTTTGTCGAAATCATCTAAATATTTATTATTTGCTTTTGAATATCTTTTACTACACTGTACAATCCCCCCACATATACCTTTTTCATGAAATTATACATATCTATGTCCGTTAATAATTCCAATTCAATTTTTGTATGTTTCAACATTGCATCCCAGGCAAGTCCAGGAGCTGTGTAATATTGACATGGATCCAACTCATATATACCTTTACAAACTTTTCTGAAGTTCTCAAAAATATCTGTTAGTAAAAGCACATCTGTTTTTAAGTAGAGTTCCATGTAATCTTTCATTGTTTTGCACCTAAAAGTCTTCCATACCTCTTCAGCGTGTGAGTATTCCTCTAAAGAACATTCTTTATTGTTCAGTTTATTAAAGAAATCTCTGCGTGAAGGAAGCTGACACTCATTAAATTTTTGAAATGAAATTAGATACTCATACGAGAAAATACCTTTTTTCTTAATGAGTTGAAATTCTTTTTCTGTCTGAAACAAGGATCTAATGGTACTGAAATCATTATCTGATAAGTTGCAGGCCAATGATTCCAAACTGTCAGCCATAAAACGCATTGTATCAAGAAATCTTATTTCAAGATTATGGTCATCGCTCATTTCTGTAAATTGGAACAGAGATATATAAAGCTCCTTATTAAGAGGAAGTACTTTTAGTTTCATAGAAATCTTCCCCAATTCTTTAATAAAAAGTTGTGTCATAATTTGAGTAATTGTGAAAGTAAACTTGTATAAACTTAGGAATTTGGTAATTTAGATTACAATTTTTGTGGGGTGCACCTCTAAACTTTCCACTAATGTGACAGTGATCTCTAACACGATCATTACCTAGAAATTTTTGACATATATTGCAATTCAATGCATTATAAAAACTATAAATTTGGTAGGGGGATAGAGTATCCATTTGTCTCTTATTTACTAAATGATCATTTTAAATATCCTGACAGTCTTGAGTTAAAAAGGTAACAAATTTTTCTGAGGCATCTTCCCCTGTGTACACTCTTAACTTATCTAATTTCTTGTTGTTGATACATTTAATATAATATCTAAAAGCACAAGGAATGTGCTTCTTAACAAATTTGGTTTTACTACTTACACTACAATTAATATCCTCTAAAATGCATTCAAAGTCTGCATAAACAACGAAGGGGACGTCCATTTTCTTTTGATGACCCTTAAACTGAAGAACATCATTTGGAGCCGTTGGCATATAGTGGTTACTATTTGTCCACACTCTGTTTTGTGTTTACTCATAGTGTTCTCACTATGAGTGTATTGCAGGCAGCTGTTGCAGAAAATAAACTTATTACAACCTTTGGTAGTCTGATTCTTCAAAAGTCTGTGAATAAAATGTATTTTATTAAAAATTATAATACGTATATACATATGTAACCTTAAATTAAACTTTCATTTAATTTTTTAATTTACCTCGATATGTTCTTTATTAAAATATAGTGATGATCTTCACCATTCTCCAAAAGTAGCAAGTTGACATGATTGTTTTTTTCTTTTTTAGTTAAATAGAATGGTCCAATAATCTCGTCAGTTTCTTCATCATAACCGAACACGTTTATACTTATGTTAGAGTTGTTTTTTTTCAAAAATGTTAATATGTTTTAGTTTTAATGGGAACGTTAACAAGGTGAAATCTAATACAACATCATTTTGAAGACTAATGAATTCGTCATTTATGTCAGCAATATCATATGAACTACAACGTTCTGGATGTTTGTATTTCCTAGTTTCCATTGCAGCAATCAAAGCCCACTTAAAGCAGTATTCATCATCGTTTTCTATATTGATACAAGCATTTTTTGCTATTAGCTTTTCAGGTGCAGATATCCAATTTGACCCTTTAACAAGAGAAGATTTGTTGATACTTATTTCTGCCCGAACTATACGTGTTAAAGTCCAACCAGAATCCCTCTCTTGAAATTCGGACATTCTATTTGAAATTTCATCAATTTGCTTAGCGAATAGTTCATGTATGTCGTCTCCTTTGATCAGTAAATTCATTTTAGCTCTATGAGTTATCATACTCAACTCCAATTCTTCTCCAATAATTTTAATGTATTCTGCCACAATACTTATATTAAATTTGATTATTGTATGCTTGAACAAATTGTTCTGAAGCCTGTCAATAAAAATACTATTATTTTCCTCAATAAACTCTTCTAAAAGAAGTTGATCTTTTTTATTGGGAATTCCATATGTGACGATATTGTTTTTGAGTGCTTTTGATATTTCATAATATCTCACATTTTCTTCGGCTTCTTCTGTTCTAGCATGTGGAGCATTCGTCGAAGTTGGCAGATTTTCTTGAGCTTCGTCTTCTCCTTTTTCTTCTTCGGCATTGCTCTCAGGTAAACTAATATCCATATCATCATTCATTA
Organism: Gymnocheta viridis; assembly: GCA_956483585.1. Classification (NCBI taxonomy): domain Eukaryota; kingdom Metazoa; phylum Arthropoda; class Insecta; order Diptera; family Tachinidae; genus Gymnocheta; species Gymnocheta viridis. The sequence goes on along the minus strand of OY101440.1, from coordinate 61,738,001 downwards.
AAGTACCTCCTGCTCTTTGTTGTTGAGGTTGTTGTTGGTGGTAAGTAAAAGGCTGTCTTTGCATAGAATCAGCATACTGCTGCAATTGATTATTCAATGTTGTGGGATAATAAAAGTAGCTTGGATACTCATATTGCTGACATTGCATTGGCACTCCAGAATCCCACAAAAGCTGATTATTCGATGCCATTGGCATGGGATAGCAGCTAGGCATAGCGTATTGCTGATGGTTCATTGGTAGTGGATATTGTTGGTACTGTACAGAAGCGTAATGAGATGTCTGAGGTTGTTCTCTATTTGAGTCCTGATTCATGATCACTTGACCCTGTTCAGAGTGGTTTTGGATGTGATTAAGGAATGATTTTTGGTATTTGTATACCTTATTACACTGATACACGGAAGAACTCATTTTCTGTTTGATGCGTTAATAATTTAATTAAACAACACAAATATTTTATATAAATTGTTTTGAAAAACAAAATAGCCACTTTAATTTATAAATTAATTTTTAAAATTTTTAAATTAATAAAGTTTTAAACTAACAAAATTGGAAGTATTACGGATTTGAAATTAAACTTGTAGATACTTGTAGATACAATACTGTACTGACTCAAGCTTAGAAAAGTTGCCAAATAATATATAAGAATATTTATGGTATACATAATTTCATTAAAGTAGTTTCCAGGGTAAAGCGACTACTTGCCCCAATAGAAACCTATGTCACAAAAAAAATTAGTGAAACAAAACCTCTAAGCTACAAAAAAATGTAGCTAAAGAAATCCCTATGATGCAAAATTTTATGTAAACAAACATTTTTGCATGTTTTTCAAACTTATGGAAATATAACGATAGAAAACACAAGCATGCTACAGCATGCAGATATGTACGTTACAACATTTTGTTGCGAAACAATTCGTCCGTTGCATAAATTTTATTGTAAACAAATATTGAGTTGAAGTACAAACATGCTAAATCATGTGTGTATCATAAATGTGTATCAAATAAACAAACTGAAAGAGTATTAGGATCATGCAGAAGCATGCTTAATATAAAGAATTATTTTTAAAAAAGTCCTTACGTTGCAAAATTTATTGTAAACAAACACTACTTTAAATGTGTATCGAATAAAAGAATAAGAGAGAGAATATTGAGAGCATGCAAGAGCATGCTTAATATAAAAAATATTTTTGTTTTTAAAAAAATTCTTACGTTGCAAAAATTTTTAAGTCAAAGATATTACTATGTCGTGTACGACTTTGTGGTAAATGAAATGACTACGATGCAAAAATTTTGTAGCAAAAGCCCTTTTCAAAAAATCGAATTCTTAAATTCTAATATCATATTCATTTAAAAAATGAGTTTCGCGAAGAAAATACCGTTGTACAGGAGACTGACGCGCCTCTATCTGAAAGGATATGCTAAGGACTTCTTAAAAAAACAGATGGAAGAACTTTTAGAAGGTGATGAGGAGCTGTTTCTCAAAGTAAATACTCAAGAAGTAATAGTGTCACCAATTACAACACCAGCAACCATTGAAATACTTGACGTGCAAATACTTCCATCCATCGATGTACCAATGTTTCTAGCATTGTATGAAAATTCGGACGATGCAATTTTGGATGAAGCAGCTGAAGCCGTTGAGACTGCTTCTAACCTCTTCTAAAAAAATTTTAATGACATAGATTTATTTAATAAAAATAAATGCATATAAAAATTAAAACAAATGTTTTTTATTTCACATACATATAAACTAAATATTTCACATACATATAAACTAAATATTTCACAGCTACACATAACGGGGCATTTAAACGCTCAAGCGAATATTTGACACAAAATAAAAAAAATTCCCACTGATCAAAAAATTAATACAAACAAAGAGCAAACACTTATTTGTATGTACATGCATACATCAAATAAATTTGCAGATAGGTATATAAGTTAACACATTCCATATTTAAAATACATATAAACGTAACCAGACGAAACTTGACACTTCCCTTTAAATAAATAATATCACAACAGTCTGTTTTCGCTGATGTTGCACACGCGCCACTTCTACCTGTGGGAAACATAAAATCAACATTTTCGCAACATGCAAATTATGTAGAGTCAGCAGTTTGGGCAGGCGACCAAATAACTTAGAACTAAGAAAATACTTTTGTAAAATTCAGTTATTAACTCACAATAAATAAAGGAAGTACCTGTTGCGCAAGCAAAAAAATATAAATAAAATATTAATTGGAGCCCCACTGTGGCTGAAAATCGTTTTTCATTGGCCAAAAGTCAAATTTTTTTTTGTCACCGATTTTTAAAACTTTTACGCCCTTTTGCAGCTAATATATCCAGATTAAGGTAGCCAAAAAATTAGGTTAAACTATTGATAATTGTGAGCGTGGCATGCTGTCAAACTCAACGGTTTTTTGTAATTTCAGAAAAAGGTGTTTTTCTGTTGTTTTTTATCAAAAATAAATGATTACTACTCGCAAGCTATCATCGATAATGGCCTGCGGTCTTTTTTATAATGTTGGTAGGATTATAGTCTTTAGTTTTTGTAAGTGGTCAGAGCTCTAGCGTTTAATATTAAGGGCGTTACGGAATATTTATGAAACTACTATATTTTTCTCAAATTTAAACTTTAGTAGAATAGAACTTCTAGGGAACAAAAGGGAACAAGAAATGTATACCACCCGGAGAAAGGTGAAAGTGTCCTCTTTACCGCTATATATACTTTTGCACCCGTGACGAGCCGTGTGTAGAACACTTTTTTCATTTTAATGAAATTACTCCAAAGTACTCGTATACAATGGTGTATATAATTTTCACTTTTTTGCCTAAAAGTTTATGTTTTTACTTTAGACTACGTAAAACTAAAAAAATTAAATATAATACCTGCGAAAGGGTTTAATGGCTTTGTTTTGATCAGCAAAAAATAAGTCATAAAATTATCACAAATTATCACAAAATTCTACAGTAAACATATGATCTGTTTCTAAATTTACCTGTTATCAAATGTTAGGGTCAACCAAAGTCATAAGCAATTTTATAACAATAATCGGGACATTAAACCACTAAAAATAAAAAAACAACCCAACAACAACAACAAATATTGGCGAGATACTAATTAGTTTTACCTGATATTAAGGTCTGGACAACATGTGCAGTTTTGTGCAATTTAAGCACTACCTGCTATGAAATTAAAGATCAATGTGTGAATAACATGTATCTAAAAATGTATAAAACTACGGATTCGATAAGGGATTACTCAGTTAATCCTCTAAGTGTACGGATAAAACATAACAGACGCAAATAAAAATATTCAGAAAAATATGAAGAGCTTCAGTTATAAAGAACTGGCGGAAGAGTATTTTAGAAACAAAAACCAGGAAGATGTTCTTAGTTACGTTAAAATAAAATTAAACTTAAATTCGTGTAGCACCGAAATGCAAGAGCAATTATATAATTTCGTCAAAGCACTAAAAAAAACGCTACAAAGAAGTTCGCTACAGTAAACAAAACTTTTAATAAAAAGTGCAAACTGGTTAGAAGGCCAACTTACTGTCGCTGCAGAAACAGCAAAGCAAGATAAGGCTGGAAGACCACGCAATTCATTGGACAACTGCAGCGATAAATCTAAGAGGCGGAAACTTAAAGATATTAACGGTGCAATTGGTTGTACAAATATAAAAGAATCTTTCCTACATCACAGAACCAATTAACAAAAGTGGATATCATTGAAAAAGTTGTTAAAACATATGAATTTGGGTTATCACCACTACATGCAAGAATACGACTTATGGAACACATACTAAAAATAGTTGTGATTTGGATTTCGGGTCTTCAGGATCAATAAGAAACAACGAAACCAACAAAGAGTTAAGAAGTTCAAAAAAGAAACATGTTCAAGATGAATATCGCAAATTTAGATTGATTATAGATCAGCCAAAACAAGGGTCAGGCAATGCAAATGATGGCAATACCGCAAGAAGATTTTTTTCAGATCCAGAAACAGCATCTGAAATAACAGGAGTGGATTTAAACCTTATTTTCAGATTTAAAATAATCCTAGAAGTACTTCCGTGCAATAAAGAAATTGACTCTAGAAAATTTGGAGATTATGCTAAGGAAACTGCAAAAATATATACAACCAACTACCCATGGAGAAATATGTCTGCAACAGTTCACAAAATCCTTTATCATGGAGAAGATGTCATTAAATATCATTTGGTGCCACTTGGAGATCTATCAGAGGAGGCTCAGGAAAAAAGGAACAAGGATTACAGATTTTATAGAGAGCACAATACTAGAAAAATTTCAAGAAATTCAACAAATGAAGATCTATTTAATATATTATTGGCAACGTCAGATCCGTTCATCTCCAGTATTCGAAATCAATGGAAAGTGGAACATCGGGATTTAGATGAAGAAGCCAAAAAACTACTAAAGAACAGAAATAGCACAGAACAAAATATGGAATATTTGCAATCAATATTTGAGTCAAATGAATAATAATTATAATTGCCTTTCATTGTTATTTAAGTACGAAAAACATAATATTAGTAAAAAATAATAATAAACAGAACCTACCATTGTTGCAAATGCTATTAAAATTTATTGCAGTTTTTATTTTTAAAATGTTTTTAAAATGATCAAATTTGACAGCAAAAAATAATAAATATTTCTGTAGTAATAGTAATATTTTTAGATAATATTATTAACGTGTTTTTTTAAGTGTAACTATTTTTTGAGTGTAAACAAATTTGCAAATTTGTCAGCAAAAAATTTTCAATTTTTCTGTAATAGCAAAATCTCCAGTTGATTTTACTATTTTTTTCAGTGTAAAATTTTTTTTAAGTGTAACATTAAAAAAATTCCATTATTACAAAAAATATTTATAATTATTATTAATTTCCAAATATTAAATTTTTTAATAAATAAAAAAATAATAAACCCATATTTCACTCTAAAAGTAAAAAAAATTCAAAAGTTCAACTTTGACCTAGAATTCCTTAAAAAGTCCTCAATCAATTTTAATGTAATTTAAACTGAGTCAAGCTGAACTAAATATCTATCCAATAAAATAAACATTACTTCAATATTTTGATCGGTTCAAAAGTTACAGAATTTTGGCCAATGAAAAACGATTTTCAGCAACTGTGCGCCCGAGCAGGGACCAACGCGTACAAAGTGAAAGCAAATAAATTTACCTGAAAATCAAAAAGTAAGGACGTGAAAAAAAGTTATTTACCTGAAAATCAAAAAGTAAGGACGTGAAAAAATTTATCCTGAAAATAAAAAGTAAGGAAGTGAAAAAAAAAAATATCCTGAAAATAAAAAAGTAAGGAAGTGAAGAAGATCTTTTACCTGAAAATAAAAAGTGAGGAACTGAAAATATCCAGAAAATAAAAAGTAAGGAAGTGGAAAAAATTTTTTGCGGACTGAGTACAAGGAGCACTGGCCACCAGGACACACCTGTAACGTTCAACAACCCAGAGCCCAGCGTTGGAAATGATTATTTTAAGTTTAGTACTATTGTAAGTAACAATTTTAATATTTTTAAGTGTTAATTTAAAAAAAAAAAAGAAAAGTGAAAGAAAGAATTTAACGAAAAATAAAAATCGTTTTGCAAAAGTAAGGTTAAGAAGTTCAAATACTAGAAAAAGGAATTAAAAAGTAAAGTTGGAATAAATTAAATAAATTGAAGAAGTAAATTTAAAAATTTTAAATATTAGAAAAAAAAGAATAAAAATAAATAAGGTTGGAATAAAAATATATAATTTTGCAGAAATATTGTAAAAAGTGAAATATTATAAGAAAAAAATATAAAGTTGCAATAAATTGAATAAAATAAATAATTATATTGATAACAGGAAAAGAAATGCTAATCTAAAGTGAAGGTTAAATAAATTAATAAAAGAGAAATTAAAATTTTTGTGACAAAGGAAGAATAATTAGTAGAAAATTAAGTAAATTGATTGAATGCTTATAAATCGATTTTTTATATATATTATTATTATTGAAAATATACATTTGATAAATTTTTGCAATATTTAAAGGTCATTTAAAATTCTAACAAACTATAAATTAATAATAAGCTGTTGCGATTCTTACGAGACCCTCCAACGGCAAGAATAATACAAAATAAGAAATAATAAGTGACAGGAAAATATAACTGAAATTAGATTAACTTAGGAATCTATTTAAAAAAAAAAATGGAAGATGAAATTATTACCCAGTTAGGCCAAATGAGGCTAGAACAAAACCAAACTAAACAACCAACCACTTCCCGATCAATACCACCTCCAACCATCCAACAATCCGCTCCTATGAATACACAATTTATTGAGGAAATAGTTCAACGTGTCTTAAGTCAAATGGGTAGTAGATCTGAACAGGATAATCATGACAATCAGGTGACAGTGGACGCTACAAACACAAACGAACTAGACCGTATACCGGACATGGTTAAATGTCTCAGAGAATTTTCTGGACGTTCCGGGGAGTTCAATTCATGGCGAAAAACAGTTGACAGAATATTAGATGCATACGCAAATTTTAGGGGTACACCAAAGTATTTCGCAATACTTCATACTATAAGACACAAAATTGTCGGCGATGCTGACACAGCACTCGAATCCTATCGAACACCTTTAGATTGGGGACAAATAAAGAAATGTCTTATGCTCCATTATTCAGACAAGCGAGATATAGGTACTCTCGAGTACCAAATGACAACATTAACTCAACGTCATCGCGATATAGCCACTTTCTACCAAATGGTATACCAGCATTTATCACTTATTTTAGACAAGGTCGCATGCCTCGACATTAGTGAAGAATCAATCCGTGCTATGACCAACTCTTATAGGGAAAAAGCGTTAGACACTTTCATCCGCGGTCTTAATGGTGACTTGCCACGTTTGCTGAGCATTCGCGAACCAGCTACACTCCCTCAGGCATTACACTTATGTCAAAAACTAGAAAATATGACATTTCGTATTAATTACGCTCAAGGTATGAATAGGCATAATATGGGTACAACCCCACACAAGCCTTCACGGCAAGGAACAAACTTTAGAGGTCAGCAATTCTATCCTGAATTGACTTATATGCCACCCGCACCCCAGCGATTCCATGGTGCTAATCAACAATTTAATCAGTCCTACAACAGACCTAACGTTTTTCCAAATCGAATGACAACCTAATTACAATAGATTCAGTACTAACCAGCCTAATCACAACAGATTCAATCAACCTAATTACAATGGATTTCGTAGTTATCAACCTTTTCGACCAAATTCGAATACAGTCATTAACCAAACCCATTTTTCTCCCCAACCAGTTCCAATGGAAATAGACAGTTCAACCCAGTTCAGACACAATAACCATCGAACTGAACCAATAGCAAATTATAAACGTCCACTTAATAGCCAAAATTCTCATCCTCCTAACAAAATACAACGTAATTTCCATCTAGAAACAAATTATCCAGATGAAACATATTATCCATACGAAACAAGTTACGAATGTCTTGACGAAGAAACCGGAATTGCTAAGCAAACTAACGTAGATCCAAACAATATCTTTTCTGAAGACGAAGTTGCTTCTGATAATGTAAATTTTTTAGAATAACGTCTTCGCTTCCATGTTTTGAATATGTTACTGGACGCGGAGACAAACTAAACTTTCTCATTGACACAGGATCGAATAAAAACTACGTACAATCCACTCGCATTAGATATCCAATTCAAAATGAAAAATCGTTTAAGGTAAGCTCCGTTGCGGGCAACATAGAAATAACGCATCACACATACATTGACATTTTCGGACCACAAATCAAAAAAATTAAATTCTACATTTTGCCTACACTCTCCTCATTTCATGGGATAATAGGCAACGACACTCTAAGAGAATTGAGAGCTACAATTCACACTGATGAAGGCTTTATGACAAGGCTTTCAGGAATAAAGATTCCTTTGAAGTAAAAAATATCCCAAGAAGTAAACGCAGTGGAATTGAATATACCTAATTTAACACAAGAACAGCAAATAAAATTACAAAACATAGTAGCAAAATGCCCCAATTTATTCTCAGATCCCGATGAAAGATTGACATTCACAACCTTAGTAAAAGGCGAAATCCGTACAACCACTGATAACCCAGTTTATTCAAAACCGTACCCATACCCAATGGCGTTAAAGAGAGAGGTCGAACGTCAAGTAGAGGAACTTCTTGCCAATGGGATAATTAGGAAGTCCAAATCACCGTATAATTCACCGGTGTGGATAGTTAATAAAAAAACTGACAACTCTGGGGAAAAGAAATATCGTATGGTAATAGATTACCGGAAGCTTAATTCGGTCACTATACCGGACCGATACCCTATACCCGAGATAAATGAAGTTCTTTCGAATCTCGGCGAAAACAAATTATTTACAGTCATCGATCTGAAGAGTGGGTTTCATCAAATACCCCTCCGTGAGTCAGACGTGGAAAAAACCGCATTTTCCGTGAATAATGGGAAGTACGAATTCCTACGTCTCCCGTTCGGACTAAAAAATGCGCCGTCAACTTTTCAGAGAGCCTTGGATGACATTCTTCGTCAGCATATAGGCAAAAGATGCTATGTCTACATCGATGATGTGATAATATTTGAAAAAAATGAGGAAGAACACCTGCACAATTTAGAGGTAGTGTTCAGGACTCTAGAAAATGCAAATATGAAAATACAAATGGATAAATGTGCGTTTTTGCGAGAAGAAGTAGAGTTTTTAGGGTATGTAGTCAGCGCAGATGGAATAAAAACAAATACAAAAAAGGTAGAGGTAATAGCAAAACTGCCTCCTCCTAAGAATTTAAAAGAACTTCGATCCTTTCTTGGAATGGCAGGTTACTATCGTAGGTTTATCAAGGACTACGCAAAAATAACCAAACCACTCACTACAATGCTGAGAGGTGAATTCGGAAATATTTCAAAAAACGCATCAAAAAATAAATTAATTACATTGAATAAGGAGGCACTAGAATCCTTTAATAAAGTAAAGTCCATCTTAATATCAAGAGATAAGTACTTTCACATCCAAACTTCGAAAAAGATTTTGAGCTTACTACCGACGCTTCTGACTTCGCTGTTGGTGCTGTACTGTCACAGGACAGTAAGCCAATAACATTCATTTCCAGAACCCTCAGTAAAACGGAGGAAAATTATGCAGTAAATGAAAAGGAAATGTTGGCCATCATATGGTCACTAAATTCCCTCAGAAATTATTTATACGGTTCAAAAAAATCAAAATATTCACTGACCATCAACCACTCACGTATGCATTGAGTTCTAAAAATACTAACTCCAAAATGAAAAGATGGAAATCAATTCTAGAGGAGTACAATTACGAGTTGAAATACAAGCCAGGATATTCTAATGTAGTTGCAGATGCTCTATCAAGAATACCTGCTCAAATCAATACACTTACATCCACAGCCCATAGCACCGAAAGCTCACCACACGATCTAATACCCTGTGCCGAAACACCAATCAATGTATTTAAAAACCAAATATTTTTCAAACAATCTGAAACTGCATCATATCAGTTTAAGATAGTGTTCCCCACGATTCATAGGCATATTATTGAAGAACCATATTACAATGAACAAATCCTTTTAGCACATTTGAAAAGATACCTAAATCCATCTGTAATCAACGGAATCCATACAGAGGAAAGGATAATGGGTATGATTCAAAACTTCTATCCATAGCATTTCGGTAATTACAAAGCTCGCTACACACAAAAAATTGTCAACGACATTACTAACGAACAGGATCAAGAAAACGTTATTTTGCAAACACATTTACGCGCTCATAGGAATGCAAGGGAAAATAAATCGCAAATTTTGGAAAAAAAACTTTTTTCCGGGTATGCTCAGTAAAATAAAGAATCTTATAGCAAACTGTACGACGTGTAAAGAAAGTAAATATGATAGACACCCCAATCAACCAAAACTAGGAGAAACACCGCTACCAACACACCCCGGTCACACTTTTCACATAGATTTATTCTTGACGGAAGGGAAAGTAATACTAACGGCTCTTGATAAATTCACGAAATATGCGCAGATAAAAATTCTAAAAAGTAGATCAATTGAGGATATTAGGAAACCACTTAGGGAGATAATATTCGGTTTCGGAGTACCTAACTTTATAATAATAGATAACGAACCCTCACTAAATTCAGCCGCTATTAAATTTATGATGGAAGATGAGTTGAAGATAGAAGTTTATACGACACCGCCATACAAAGGACAAGCTAACGGCCAAGTGGAAAGATTCCACTCAACTATAATAGAAATAATGCGTTGCATTAAGGAAAACGGTGGACATAGAAACTTTGAGGAATTGCTGGAAAGAGCAGTCTCTGAATACAACCATAGCATCCATTCAGTAACTGAAAAGAAACCGGTAGACCTATTTTTCGGACGAAATGTTAGCTTTACTCCGGACGATATAGAAAAAACCAGACGTGATAATCTTGAAAAGTTAGGAAAAAAACAACAAAAAGACATTCAATTCCATAATAAAAATAGGCAAGAACCAAAATCTTATTTACCAGGACAAATAATTTTTGTTAAACGGAATAAAAGATTAGGCACCAAGCTTTCCAAACCATATACAAAAGAAGTAGTTAAATAAAACAGGAATAGCACTGTACTGACCGAAAAAGGACAGATAGTGCATAAAAGTAGAATACGCAACTAAATTACTATATACAATTTCTTTTTACACATAGATTGACTGCCACGCTGTGTTACGCGGACATTCAGATTCTGGATTACACAAACGCTCAACTGGTAACCATAGAAAAAGGCACAGCAAGAGTACAAACAGGACATTTTAAAATAATTCATGAAATAGACATCGCAAAATACTCAGACATAGTAGAAAATATTGAGAGAACTATACAAGCATCCACAATCGGACAAAATCCTCACTATCCTTTTATATCCTTACTGATATCACAAATAAAAACACATCTAAATAACTTACGAGTCAAAAAAAATAAAAGATCCTTAGATTTCATAGGCAGCGCATGGAAATGGATAGCAGGTACACCTGACCACCACGACCATGAAATTGTCCTAAACAAATTAAATAATGCCTTGCAGAATAATAACAACCAAGTATTGATCAATAAACTGACCATAGAAAAAATAAATGAAATTACTAATATTACTAACAATATTGAAAAAACAGTAGAGAATAATAGATCTACAGATATAGATTTATTTTTAAAACTGAAATTTAAATTAGAAGTTATTAAAGAAGAGATCGTTAATATTGCATATGCAATACATTGGGCTAAGGCCAATATAATAAATTCCTATATCTTATCTAACGAAGAAATAGATATAGCCAAAAATATTGTTAATAAAGAAAACATACCTTTCATAAACTTAGATGAAGCATTCGAATTTTCTGAAATTAAAATTGCAACTGACGGAAAAATAATAATTTACATAATAAGTTTACCAACGGTTAATAATAACATTTGTAAAGCAATTGAAGTTAGAGCAGTAAGAAAAAAAGAAAGAATTAATAAAATAAATTTTAAGGAAATATTGATTTGCGAAAAGGAAGTGTACGGAATCAAAGAAAAATGTAAAAATTATAATTATTTACAAATATGTTTGAGAAATGACATAGTAGATTTAAGTAATGACACTTGTATAAGTAATCTTTTGAAAAGCCGCGCACCAAACTGCACTGAAATCAACAATCAACATATTCCAAATATTGAAGAAATAACACCCGGAATTCTATTCCTGAATAAATTTGATGGAGAAGTCACTATCGATAACGAAACAACTACATTAAATGGAACATTCCTAATGCACTTTAGCAATACAACAATTGAAACCCAAGGGAAAAAGTTTTATAATGAGCAGAAAACAGCAAGTAAACCACTACCAGCAATCATTCAACCTTTATCTATATCCAACACTGTTGAAGAAATTCTCTTCTTACAAATGTTGCATCAATTGAATACTAATAACACCAATCACATAGATACCCTAGAAGAAAAAAATAAAATAAAATATGCCATAAATTACACCCTTAGCATATCGATAATAATAATTATTATAATTATTGGAAAAATTGTTCTGGGACGAAGAAATAGCGAGTCAATAAAATTGACCCACACGGCAATAGAAGGGTTAAATCAACTATTCAACATACCAAAGCCTTCAAACGAGGACGTTTGAAATTTAGGAGGGGGATAGTTAACACATTCCATATTTAAAATACATATAAACGTCAACCAGACGAAACTTGACACTTCCCTTTAAATAAATAATATCACAACAGTCTGTTTTCGCTGATGTTGCACACGCGCCACTTCTACCTGTGGGAAACATAAAATCAATATTTTCGCAACATGCAAATTATGTAGAGTCAGCAGTTTGGGCAGGCGACCAAATAACTTAGAACTAAGAAAATACTTTTGTAAAATTCAGTTATTAACTCAGAATAAATAAAGGAAGTACCTGTTGCGCAAGCAACAAGTTCTTTTTTAAAAACAAAAAAATATAAATAAAATATTAATATTATTATTAATATATATACATATATATGTACACATATCAAATTTTGCACCCATGCGATTGCGTAAACAAATATTTAATAGAACTTTTCCACACACTGAAACTATACAAACAGTCCACCAAGTGACCGACCGACGTTAGAAAAGACGCTCAGTCAAAAAGACGGGCATGCTTAAATAAATAAAAGAAAATATTTTAAAAAGAACCCCACACATTAAATGTAAACAAACACACTTTAACACAGAACAAATATAAGCTGGACAAAATAAGAAAATCTCATCGTCCAGTATTATAAACAAAACACACACACACACAAAATTAGGGCAATCAGATATATCGGAATATTTTATACTACGTACCGTACTCCTGATAGAAACTCTCCTCCGCCAAAGGTCGACATGAAAAACAATTTATTTCTACATATACCAGCCTGAGAAAATTACACACAAACAACAGAGCTCACATACAAAAAAAGAAATCAAACTACTTCAACAACACCCTCAAATCACGAACAGACTTAATTAAATTCCCACAGACAGACACACAGATATTCCCACAGACAGACACACAGATATTCCCACAGACAGACAGAAATTCTCACGCCGCATACTCACAAAATACTAAAAATAAAACAAAAAAGCTGTGAACCCCTTAATATAACGTGGAAAAAAAATCACACAAACACACACCAACATATCAAAGAATGCCGAAAAAAAATTTCTCAAATTTCAGTAATTAAAATCAAAATTTAGGCAATTAACATCAAAATTTTAAATTTTAATTGCTGAAATTTGAGAATTTTAATTGGGGCAGGACATATAATTCATAACTACTACCCTTCACCATAGTATGGAGAGACCAAAGAAGTCACAATCACGAAAATGCGCGCCCACGAAATACGAAAAAAAATAAAAAAAAATAATTTAAATTGCCACTCACCAACTCACGGACGCACCTCCACGTGATGGAAACAAAAAATCACGATCACGCATTATTGGCTCTAATCTATATTTCATAGTATAGGCTGATTTCATAAACACAGCTTCCAAAGCAACACTGGAAGCATGAGTTTACAAGGCATTCTGGTGTTGCTTTGCAAACTGCATTTATGAAGTCAACCATAAATTATGAATTTCGTAACCAATTTGTTACACTTTCTTGCCTAGAGTGCATTATAAAAATATTAACAACCCCTTATTAGCACTTATATAATAATTGTTCACACATCCAAGAAGTGTTTCAACGTCTTTATCAATAAGCCAGTGGTCTTCGACTAAACAAAGAAATGATTTGAAACGTAAGAACAGGTTTAATAATGAAGAAATTCTCCCAAAATAGATTAAAAAAATCGACACCTATTGCATAAATCTGCTAGTCTAATGATTAAAATGTTCCAATATTATCTTCACATTGAAAATAATTTAAAGCTATCAAAAATTATTAAAAAAAAAGAACGAACTTTTTCAAATAAAAAGTAAAAGTAATAAAAATAACTAAAATGTATCAAATATTAAAAAAAAAATAAATTAATAAATGGTTGGTCAGGATTTGAACCGCACCTTCTTACCCGGTGGCACGGTTTCGAATCCTGAAAACAACACAAAGCAATTTTTTTTTAGAATTTTCGATACATTTTAGTTTGTTTTTATTACTTTTACTTTTTATTTGAAAAAGTTTGTTCCACAATTAATTTAAAAAACCAGGCTCAATCTCATTTACGATATTTTTTTTTAATTTTTGCGTTTTTTCCAATTTTATGAACGATAAAAGGTTTATTTTTCAAAAATATCCAATATGTTATCAGATAGGATTTTGCACAGTGATAAAATAATTATATAATGAATTTAGTAAGTTTCCGACGTTTTTATTTGATATAATATAATATTTATAACAAAAATAAAAATAACTTGACGGTGTAAGAAAAAATATTAAATTATAAAGTATAACAACATATTTTAATTCTTTATTTTAATTAAATTTTTTCTTTGAAACTCGTATGATGTACGTATGTACGTAAACTAGTGGTATTCTAATAGTTGTCTGTTTAAAATTTTGTTAACTTTTCCATTTACTTATCTGTATTGCGGTTGGACCAGACGATAAAGGTTTTGGTTCAATATAACCTTTATATTTCTGATATAGAAACACAATGGAATTTCAACCACAATTGATTTAAAAAATACGAATTCTGTGATTCATATTCAGCCTGCTAAGAAAACAGATGACTTTAATTAAAAACAAATTTTATTTAAATATTCTTCTGCGTTTACTGTGTAAGACAGAGAACTAAATATGAAAAAGTACGATAAAATCGCAAACAGAAAGCTTTTTGCTCTCAAATCCAACCCATAATTCGGCTTATTTTCGTAATATTTTACCATTAATGCGCGTCCAATTCCGTAGTGCGTGCTATCGACAATGCAATATTCCGCAAAACTATGATTTTTTAGGTGTTTTTAATGAATGTAAGACCAGTTAATTTTATATGAATATGAAGAAATCAATTTTTCATCTCCTAAGATCTTAACTTATCATTTTGCATATATTGAATTGGAGAAAATACGAAAATATGCAAAAAAAAAATGAAATACAAATATGTATGCATATACTATTTTTGGAAATTTTTCCCAAACATTCCGATCCAAAAATCCAAAGTTCACATGTATGTATATGATAGGAACTGATTGTTTGAAAAATATTTAATGAATTGCGAAATATTCTTAGAATACATTTTAATTAAGCCCGCATTAAATTATTCAATTGAATAATGCAATCTAGAAGCTAAATATAAATTTGTGGAAAGTAGGTATTTGCAATAAATTTTTATTCCAAATACAAAATAGTTTTTAATAAAAGTTTAATTTTCACAATGGAGATGATATTTTTTAAGTTTTTTTACTCTATAATTTTGCTGTTTTTTAATCAATATTGAATCATACAATTTTCCTGATGTTCTCATATTTTTAAGAATTTTTGGCACTTTAGAGATTTTTTCAAGATTTTTGGCTGCCGATTGCCAATTATATGATTTTTTTAAAATAAATTTTGGGAATAATTTCCAATATTGCAATTGCAATTTTTAGAATATGCGCTATTTTCGCGGGGTTTTCAATTTTTTAGTTTCTTTGCTAATTACATTTTGGAGCTTAATATCAAATTAAATTCTTACATCAAACTTTGTTTTTATTTTATAGAAAAGGCAATTAATTGAAGTGCTTTTGAAAATTAACTCACTGATGTTACAGAAACATTTCTTATCAAATTCTAGCCGGGAAGAGATTTTTCTGCTTTGTTATGTGTTACTAAGTATCCAAACAACATTTTAATTGTCAAAAGATTTGTTATCACATTGTACAAATACAATAATAATACTGGGTTCTGATATACTGCAGGTGCGGTCTGCATCTGAATATAGAAAATAATTAAAATTACACAAGTATAAAACAGGATAAAGGCATCAATTTTGCCTTTCTTCTGAAATCACAAATACTCATAAAAAATGAAATATTAATACATTTTCAAAACAAAACTAAAATTCAATTTCATTGATTTTGTAATTTACTCGTACATAGTGTCTTGACGATCCATTACATTTCTTTAATATAAATAATATAAAAAATAATTATGGTTATTTATATACGAAAAAAATGTAAGAGATAAAAATACTGTTATACGCATGCATAATATTATACTAATAAACGTACAAAAGTAAGTTTAAAGAAACAGACAAAAACAAAACAACAAATCTTTACTTTATATACACACATGTATACACACAATGTGTACATGTGCCCATGAACGCATTTCAGTATGTATGGATGTGATATCTGTGTGACAAAAAGGGAAGATTTACAACAACCACACCAATTTCCATCAAGAATTTGAAATTTTAGTATTTTATAATAAATAAGATATATTATGTTCTTAAACGCGTAAGCTACTATGAAAAACAGAACTGCTCTGTGGTGTACAAGAAGCGGGCGTGGATACCATCCAAGAGGTTGTTGGATTGAATCCCCGCGAAACTTTTTCAAAAAAATTTTAAAAGTAAAATTATTTCGAATACCATTTTTTTGCTCATATTTTAGTCGTTAATGGACCGACTTCAATTATTTTCAGTATAAATCTTCGTAGAACTCCATACAAGAGATCTGCTTCATAAAATTGACCGTAGGACAGTTGGAGCCATAAGAAAAACAACAGAATAGGAAATATAACAAAAAAAGTCTTTTGGCTATATCTCATTAATTATTGGACCGAGTTTTGTTATTTTCAAACCGAACAATTTTATGAAAAATTCCAAGAGAATGGTATAAAATTTATGTCTCTATGTTGTGTTGAGGCCTTAATTCTAAATACACCAAAATGTAGCAAACGGACATCGCTCATTCGACTTCTCTATCTATAA
Organism: Gymnocheta viridis; assembly: GCA_956483585.1. Taxonomy (NCBI): domain Eukaryota; kingdom Metazoa; phylum Arthropoda; class Insecta; order Diptera; family Tachinidae; genus Gymnocheta; species Gymnocheta viridis. Next base: position 61,720,999 of record OY101440.1, on the reverse strand, counting down.
GGATCCAGAATATATATACTTTATGTGGTCTTAAATGAATAATGAAGAAATTACATACGGAATGACAAACCTATATATCCCCTTACCAAATTTTTTGGTGAAGGGTATAAAAATGGTACATGAGATAAAAACCAACGTGTAACAATGGGTTAATTTAACGTTAATTAGTGATGGTAAAATTAGAATATTGATAGTGGTTAAACAGTGTTTACTGTAAAAACAATTAATAATACAAATAACTCTCGTATGCTTTTTCTATACATTATTTGTATAAATACAAATTTGAAATCACATTCAACCGAGCCACCTAAACAGTGGCGGATACATGGAAATACACATGAACACTGATGATGGGAGTGTAGCGGCTCTCGAAAAACAACGTTGTTTCTGTTCTGCCGTGTAAGTTGCAATTAATTAGTGTTAAAATTTTTCCTTGACCCTTTGGAATATTGTCTCATGCCCAATTCTTTCTGACTAAAAACGTTACGAACATTAGCCAAAAAAAATAATCACTTTGGATTAAAAACTACTAAACAACCAATTTGTTCGAAAAATAATCACTTTAAATAAAAATAATAGTTATTGTTTTCACAAACTAATAAAAACTTATTCTAAATTAAATTACTAAATTATTTACTAAAATTTAATAAAAAGGTCGAATAAATCAGTATAATTTAATTAAAATATATTTATTAAGAAAGTATAAACGGAAGCCAAAAATATGAGTAAATCGTGTATGAGTAAAATTTTTTTATCGTGACATTGCATGTGCGTGAGTGAAAAGTCACTCACGATCCCATCTCTAGCACATATAAGCGCAACTTTTGACAAAATGCTACTAGTCGGCCATTAAAAAACACAACGCTACAAAAAATCAGCTGGATTAGTAAACAGACCTGTATTATTGGATCATGTTTTGCTTTCGAATAAATAAATTATTTCGATTTTGTAAAATAAGAACATATGTAGATACCAGCACATATAAAAATTTTAATACGGTAAATATTTGTTGATAAGTAAAAATAAAATAAATAATATGAATATGAACATACTCATGTACATATATACATTTATACATATGTATCTATTTCATACATACATGTATTTCACAATATATAGATTCCAAGGGTTGAGTGTTGAAGACAGAGAGAAGTATATAAGTAGGAAGTTAGAAGAATTATACTGCTAGAGATGGTACAATTTGGTCCAATAAACCACCTCAAATTCGTAGAGTTTTGTCGCACAATATACTTAGATGCTGTAATACTGGACCAACACATACATCAGTTGGTCTTAGTATTTTTCAAACCTTTAAATTAATTATATCTGAAGAAATGTGTGATGTTATAATTCGAGAAACGAATGGGAAGACAGAGTCTAGAAATTGAGCATCTAAAAAATACACCAACACCAGTGCGAATATGGAAACCTGTTACAAGAACAGAGTTTGATGCCTATTTGGAAATACTTTAGCTAGCAGGAGTCACACATTCCAATTTCGCCCACACATCTGACTTATGGAACACCAATAACCATCCCTTGTATCGTGTATCGATGGGTCTTTAACATTTTTGGGCTAGTAGCCGTTACATAAGGTTTGATAATAGTAATACACGACAACATCGTGAGCAAGCAGATAAAGCAGCGGCCACATCTGATATATTCTTAATGCTGAACAGAAACTTTCAAAACATTATATAGCAGGAGCCAACATCACGGTTGATGAGCAACTATATCCATTTCGTGGTGGTACTGGATTCAATCAATATAGTCCGTCAAAACCAGCGAAGTATGGAATAAAGGTTTGGTGGGCTTGTGACGCTCTTCCTTCTTATCAACTCAGAAGGCAAATCTATACTGGCTTGGCGCCTTTTGCGGAAAGAGAGAAAAATCAAGGTGAACGAGCTATTAAAGATTTATGTTGCAATCAAGAATATTATAAAAATAAAATTCGAAGGACCATCTCTTAGATCTCCTCTTTTTTTGTGTATTCTCCTAGACATATATTCATGTTATTAACTCCACCTTTGTTTTTATTGTAATCCAATATCATTACTGGTTTACTTTTTGGACCTTCAATATCGTTGCTGTAAAGAGATGTGGATATAAGCATAACCGATCTGTTTTTTATATATAGGAGCACATACTAATATTATTACTAAATCCAAAAATTGATGACTCAACTACCCTTCCTTTCGGGTTGGAGAACTCAGCTGGAACAAATGTTCGTGTTTTCCTTACTGTGCCTAATAATGATAAATTCTAGTCTAACATCAACGTAGAAGCTAAACTGTAACTTATAAAAAAATTTTAACACTTCCACTTCATTGAAAGAGATTGCAACATAAATCTTTAATAGCTCGTTCACCTTGATTTTTCTCTCTTTCTCTAAAAGGCGCCAAGCCAGTATAGATTTGCCTTCTGAGTTGATAAGAAGGAAGAGCGTCACAAGCCCACCAAACCTTTATTCCATACTTCGCTGCTTTTGACGGAATATATATATATATATATATATATATATATATATATATACATATATGGAGGTTTATTACGGGTGCCTTCTTTTTTTAATAATTAATACACTTACAATATTATTACAGAAACGGACTGTATGTTATTCAAGAAGTAATAAGTTCAGTAATTTTAAAAGACTAAACATTTAAAATTGTAAGCAATTTTATTTTTAACCAGAGTGGGAAAACAAAACAAAAGTATTCAAACCTATTTTTTTAGTGTTTCATTTCGTTCGTCATTGTATATTGAGGAAATCAAGCAGCAAACGTTTGCAAACATTTCTTCTTGAAACTTTTCAATTTTGCTCCCATTATCTTCTTTTCTAGCTGGGTACGTTTAAATTAATGTACATTTAGTGCTCACAAACAAAAACAGTACAAAACTAAATGGTACAATCGTTCTCATTGTTTTTGTTTTACTCATTGGAAAGAGCAAAAGAAAACGAAAGCAAACGTTTCGTTTTGTTTATTTTCCTACTCTGTTTTTAACTGATTGTAACATTCATTCAAAAAACTAAGGACATGTTAATACGGATTTTCGGTTACATACAATATTGTCCGTCGTTTTCAAGTGCTATTTTATTTCTTTCCATGCTTTAATTGATTTATTTGTTTGAGATTTCTTCTTCTACAAATGCATGTATGCATTCCTTTATTGATCGCGGAAAAATTGTAAAAGTCAAACCATTATGTTTATATGATAGAAGCAAAGGAAAAGTCTTTTATTTTTAGGGAACCTGGGGTTTGATTATTTGGCAGTAAAATATCAGAAACAAAGAAAAAATATTTTATTTTTACGGGCTTAAGCAAATTAATTTTTTAACATTAAGAATTAAATGAACTTTTGGTTAAATTTAAAGGAAACATGAGTAGACCGATTTTTAAGTGAACTTTCATTTATTTTAAATTACAATTTCAGTTAAATGAACGTACAGAATATTTTGATTGTATTTATACGTAATTTTTGAGCTGTTTATGGTATATGTATATTGAAATGAAAATTTATGGCTTGAGTTCAAATCTGAGTTTAATTTAAGAATTTATTTTTTGGATTAATTCATTATTTTATTAAGAGAGTACTTTTTTATTTAACACAATTTATTCATCAGACTAGCAGAACGAATCAGTACTGATTTCGAGGTCGCTACACCATCTCATCAGCGTTCTTTGTTCGATTTTACCACTTTTGACGGTGGAACGTGAAAATTATTCATTTCTTACAAGTTAAACCAATTTCAGTTAGTACGAAATTCCATCTTCTTATTGCCTACCCGGGTAAGTCTTTTGTATGTTTGAGGGGTATCTTTTAAAAACAGCCTATAAATTTTCTTCCAAAAAATATTTTTTTATAAATTACTTCTAAAAAGAAGTTAAAAAACAATATTTTAGAAGCATATTAAAATTTTCAAACTGAATTTAAACCGGGGTGTGAAGTTATTTCGAATTGAAAACCCGGGTAGGCGGGTTACAGCAGTGGAAAAAATTATTTTAGCTATATGTATATGCAGTGATGCGAAGAGTAGAGAATTTTCGCTTTTTTTAGGGAATTTATTGGAAAATTTTAAGCGAAGGGAGAAGAGAACAGATTTTTAATTTTAAGGAAAATGTAGAGAATTTTTAATGCTTTGCTTTTTTCCTTTTTATTACGGTGTAATTGCGTAAAACACTACACAAAAGTGTAAATATTTTATACATAAAAATTTAAATTTCAAATTTTGTTACAGTGTTACGCGAGATATTTCATACAGACAGAAAACATCTTTTGGTAAATTATAATTCGAGTCCACGAAAGGCAAAGAATAACAAAAATAAGACTTTTTAAAATTATATATTAAGATGTTTTAGTTATTCAAATGCGTTCTTCAACAAAAAAAACCCTTGGTTCATTCCATCTTTCCGGCACCCCATTTTTTTAACGTGGTCATAATTATATTAGGCATTCAGAGTTAAGATTTGATTAACCTTGTAAGAACTGCGCACCCTTATTTTAAAATTAAATTTTGTACCTGGCGATATATATGTATAAAATTTAAAATATGCAAATGAAATGTTCGTTTTTGTTTAAATCAAAGAATTTTTAAAGTAGGGAAAAATGTAGGGAAGTTTTTTTGTGTGTGCATGGAAAAAGGAGGAATTTTTTCGAGACATGTAGGAATTTTTTTTAATTTCTGCTGACATCACTGTGTAAATGTATCATCAAAAAAAAAGTTAGGTAGTTTCAGCGTTGCCACGACCGAATAATATTTGTAACCAAAAGTTCTTAAAAAAGTAACCAAATACGAAAATAAATAACCAAAATTTTATTTTCTTCTAATATATTTAAAATAGTATTTTTTGTACTATAAACATATTCGGAGAAGCGATGGCCGTTTAATAGAAAAAATCGCCTGATTCTAATGAAATATTCTCAATTCTTACTTTGTGGTAATTTCAAGGGATTTCAGTTAGCTTAAGGGAATATATTGTAATGAATTAAACTAAATTATATCTTTTAATTTATTGTGAGCTCATCTGGGAGCTCCAACTTTATTAAAGCTCAGCAAGGAGCTCTTTAAGATGTTTGCCAATTAATTAATTTTAAAATAAAATACATTGTCTTATATACTAGTTATGAGAATAAATCTTAAGGGTATCTTAGAATAAGAGCAAAAAGAAAAGATATATTTTATTAGTTAAAATTATTCTTTTAGTTTCAGTGATTTGTAATAATTATTATTGCTTATATTCACCTATGCATGCAAGTATTTATTAAATAAGATTTATTTAAGTGCTTTATGTCGTTGCCTTTGAACAAATGCATGGGTGTCAAGTAACCGTCACCAAAACATTCCAGCTGTAGTCTGGCAATGCAATTCGACACTGCTGTATGCACTGGTAAAACATTGTTGGTTATAGCGACAGTTAGTTCACGCTACACCTCCACCTTTTACAAGAATGTTCATATAACTTTTGTTTTATGAACATTCTTTTATTTTATAAATTATGATATTTAAAAAATTTAAGTATAAGGGTATCTATATCTTTTATTCAATATAAAAGAGAAGTAAAACTAAATATACTTAATTTTACAGTTGTAGTCCGGACGTACTTAATGTTATTTATTATATAGCTTAAGTCTATTTTTATGAACTATTTGTTCTTTGTTTGATTTCCTATCAACTATGGTTACATTATTTCTTAGATCTATATGTTTTATTTTATATGGTCCCTTATATTGAACCCCCAATTTATGACCTATTTCATTTTTAATTAATACTAAATCTCCTATTCTAAAATTATATTCTGTTATATCCTTATCGTAATTTAACTTTTGCCTAAGTTTATTCCTATCTAATAAATGTTGAGCTCTTTTATATGCTAATTCTAATCTAAATTTTTCTTTTTTAGCATAATTCTCTAAATTATATAGTGGAGTAATTCGATCCACTTCGCTAAATTGATTAAAAGAACTTGGTTGTTTAGCAAAAACTAGTTCATATGGACAATAATTTTGTACTGTTGAAGGTGTTGTATTAAAACAGTAAGTGAAATATTTTAACCATTCGTCCCAGTCAGATTTGTCTACTGATATATATGAACGTACATATTCGTTGAAAGTTCTATGAATTCTTTCTTTTGTACCTAACGTTTGGTGGTGATGAGCTGTTGAAGTTAGTTTTTGAATCTTTAATAGATTGCATAGTTCTGTTAGTAAAGCATTTTTGTATTCTGTACCCATTTCCGAAATGAACGTCTTCATTGCACCATAGATAAGTACAAAATTTTCAAATATTGCCTTAGCAATTGTTTTAACGCTTTTGTCCTTAACTGGTATTGTTACTAAATATTTAGTTAAGTCACATATTATTGTAACTGCGTATTCATTTCCATATATTGATTTTGGAAATGGCCCTATGGTATCCACGTACACCGTATCAAATGGTTTTGCAGGTGTTGGTGTAATAATCATTGGACTCTTTGAATGTTTAAAAAAAAATCAGAAAAATTTTTGATGAATCTTCGGTAATAGTTGCAAAAAGCTAATAATCTCTTTGCACTATCAGCATCTTTAGGCGTCGGATAATTTTCAATTATCGAATATTTACTATCATCCGGTAATATTCCTTTGTCAGTGCATTTGTGACCAAGATACGTTACTTCTCTCATAAAAATGAACATATTTCTGGATGTAATTTATAAATAGATTGTGTTCACAACATAAGTCAAAAACATTTTTCAAATTTGACAACATATGTTTTTCGGAACATCCCAGAACAACTAAATCATCCATGTAAAGGAAAGCTTGATTTGGATTTAGACCGCTGAAAGCGAGTGTCATCATTCTTTGAAAAGAGTTAGGAGCTATTTTTAAGCCATATGGTAATCTTTTAAACCTATAAAATCCATTGTTTGTTGAAAATTACGTTAAGTCCCTTGAATTTTTATCTAAACCAACTTGGTGAAAGCCAGACATTAGATCTAAACAAGAGAAATATTTCGCTCTTCCTAGTTGATCCAAAATGTCATCTATTCTTGGTAAAGGAAATTTATCTGCAATTAACTTCTTATTTATTTGTCTATAGTCTATTACTAGTCCTCATCGTTTATTTTTTGAATTAGGCAATGATTTCTTTGGTACTAATAGCATTGGACTATTGTATTCTGAATGTGAAGGCTCAATTATTTTATCATCTATTAGTTTCTTTACTTGTCTATCGATTTCTTCTTTATGAGTATGTGGTATTCGATAGTTTTTTATGTATACTGGCTGTGTGTCTTTTACTCTCAACTTTTGTTCATAGAAATTGTTAGTGGTTATTGTTTCCCTTTCTAAACCGAAAATATCACTACATGAAGTACATAAATTTGTTAGAGTGTCTTTGAATTGTGCAAGAAAATTTTTCTTTAAAATTTGCAATACTTCTGTTTCTCTTGTTTTATTTTGGATTTGATTGTATTTTGTATTAATTATATTATAATCTGAAATGTTTTCAGTTTTAATTTTGTTTTGATTAATTTTAGTAATATTCTTGTTAGTATTATGGATACGATTAAAAGCTTTATTTGTTGTTACTAATGTATTTGCAATAAAAATACCTGTAGTTTTTTAATCCAAAGTGATTATTATTTTTTGGCTAATGTTCGTAACGTTTTTTAGTCAGAAAGAATTGGACATTGGTTCTATTTCTTCGTTAGGGATTAGTAGTTCTTTATATGTAGATGATAATTTCACTTGGCGAATGACTTCAGATCTCGGAGGGAGAATTATATCATCGTCATTTTTAATAATTGGTATTTCTATTGAATGTGGTATGTTGAAAGGTCGTAGTACAAGGCAATCAAAATCATTATTGAAATCTAGTATACAGTTATATTTTTTAATAAAATCGATGCCAATAATTCCATCATATGGTATTGGAAAATCATTTTCTACTACTTGAAATTTATGTGGTATCAACAAATTTTTGTGCTTTAAATTGAAAAATATACTTCCAATTGATTCTATTTTACCTTGTCCTATTCCACTTAAAGTTGTTGTGTTGTTAGTATTTATTAAATTTAAATTAAAGTAAGCCTTTTTAACTATTGAAATATCTGCTCCAGTATCTATTAGTAACGTTATTTGTGCATTTGTTTCATTTATTAGTGTTTGAATGCAAAAACATAAGTTGAGATTTAGATTGTATACTTTTTTATTTATTGGTTTGATCTTAGGGGAAATTCGAAGTTTTCCGAATTATTTTCGGTTGCTTCTGTTGCTCTAATGTAGTTGCCATTTCTACGGTTATTGTTAAATCTTTGTCCGTTTCTGTTATTTCTGTTATTGTAATTATTATTTCTGTTATTGTTGCTATTATAGTTGGTAATAATACCACTTCGTGGGTAATTATATCTTCCACGAATTTTTTTGTAATTTCCACGGAAATCACTATTGTTTTGTCTTTATCTTTTGTCACTATTTTGTTGTCCAGTTGCTTCGGTGCAACTGTTGACAAACTTTGTAACAGCATTGTTCATGCTGTTGAATTGTCCTGCTTCCACGATAAGTTTAACTTTATCTATGGTGCAGTTTTTAGTAAGTGCTTTTACAGCGACTTGTGTAGAATATTTATTTGCTAATTCGCATGACAAACCATCTGATATATATGCCTTTTCTAATGATTTTGTGAGGGTTTCTATCTCATTACTATATAGGTTAGCCGTTTTGTTATTTTGCTTGATATTCATTATTTTTGCTGTCAAGACTTCGACTGATTCGCCTTTAACCGAATTATTTAATTTATTTATAATTTCTACTATAGCAGTGCCATTCAACCTATGGTACGCGTACCACTTGGTGGTACGCGAAAAATTTCCAGGTGGTGCGCGAAATCTTTTAAAATTTTTACGATTTCTATTTTGCAATTGGAAACAAAAAGAAAAATCATCATAAAAGTATACCTTTTTTGTAAAATTTTGAATTTTTAAATTTAAGTATTATTTAATTTTAAAATTGTTTGGTATTTATTGATCTAATTATTTTTTCAGTACATTATATTTTTTTTGGTGGTACGCGAAAAGTTTGTCGTGAATTTAGTGGTACACGAGCCAAAAAGGTTGAATAGCACTGTACTATAGTATTATTATAGCATTACCTTTTAATTTGGTTTTTATTAGAGAAATAGCGGTAGTTTCATGAGTACCTTTTATAGAATTCACTAAAGTCAAGGAATCAAGAAAAGAGCGTAGGTTTTCAGACTTACCATCAAAGTCTGTAATTAGCTTCGAAGCTGTATTTAGAAATTTTACTACTGTTTGAGCCATATTAGGAGTTTCTAACTGTACGGGTATTTCCTCGTGGAGAGATTCTGGTAATTTTATATCTATTCCTCTTTTTGTTGATATATAAATTAGCCTGTTTTTTAGATCATAAAAGAACACTTCTGCCGTGCTTTTATGTGCTTGTGTTAGACGTGTATAATTCACGTTTAGTATTATTCTAATTTCATTTAAAATTTTCAGAAGATTTTGAATATGTTTATGTAATATTTCTTCTTTAATCTGCCTATCGAGATTGATGCATTTGTCTGCTTTGTCAAATTCCTCTTTTAATTTCCTACAACTACCAATTATATTTTGCCAATCCATATATCAAATCCGTTAAACTTTGTCTAAATCATTTGCCCTACTGGCATATTTCTTTTTTAAAGCCCTTTTATTAAATATATACATTTTAAAAATAATATTTATTGCAAATAGTATAACCAATATCAGCATTAGTAAACGCAAAGAATTTATTTCTGATGTATGATCAATTATTTTTAGATTTGTTATTACATTGGCATTCCTATTATTGTCCATAATTTTTGCAAACATTCTATTCTTTGTTGCATAGGTCTTTCTTTCTCCTCATAAATTGCGTTTTTCGCGTTTCTATCCATTATAAAGGACCGTATAAAATATTATATTAAGTTTAATAAATTTTATTTATATATATATTTATATGAAAATTCAAAAAAATATTTTTGCCTCGAGCGGTTAACGCTTACAGGTCCTACGATTACGGATCATACGCAATTAGTTTTTTTTAATTATTTTAGTTATACAAGAGAAAAAAATTTATTGGTGCTTCTTAAAAGGTGTGTCAATGGCGGTTAACACCTGCTGACCTAAAAGTGCAAATGAATGCACTTCTGATAATTTATTTATTTTGTTTGTTAACTTCTTCTTACTCTGATCTATCTCATTTATCCTTGTCATCGTCTTAGTTTGGTGGTGGTGTTCTATTGCTGATATTGTTTTCTGGTACATGAGTATGATGGTGATTCCAGTCCAATTTTGTAATCCAGTTTCCAATTGTTGAAGGCAGTTCTTTTAGTGTATAATATTTGAATTGTTGACAGTAGTTACGGCAACATTTGATTTCTTCATTTTAGCTCTGCCTTTTGGCCAGGCGGTAATCTTCCTCTGACGGATCGTTTTAGGCTGGTCCGTCAGGAACCATTAAATATTTAGGAGTTTTTTTTATATATAATTCTTCCTTTATTTTGGTGCAACCAGTTGTTGCACACTGGCAGGATCGCCATGTAATGAATTAAACCAAATTATATCTTTTAATTTATTGTGAGCTCATCTGGGATGTAGCGTGAACTAACTGTCGCTATAACCAACAATGTTTTACCAGTGCATACAGCAGTGTCGAATTGCATTGCCAGACTACAACTGGAATGTTTTGGTGACGGTTACTTGACACCCATGCATTTGTTCAAAGGCAACGGCATAAAGCACTTAAATTAATCTTATTTAATAAACACTTGCATGCATAGGTGAATATAAGCAATAATAATTATTACAAATCACTGACGAGACACACGCCGCATGTCCACCGTGGGAAACTAAAAGAATAATTTTAACTAATAAAATATATCTTTTCTTTTCGCTCTTATTCTAAGATACCCTTAAGATTTATTCTCATAACTAGTATATAAGACGATGTATTTTATTTTAAAAATTAATTAATTAGCAAACATCTTAAAGAGCTCCTCGCTGAGCTCTAATAAAGTTGGAGCTCCCAGAGGAGCTCACAATTAATTAATAAAGTTACAGCTTAGGAGCTCTTAATTAGCTCTAAGCAAAATAAAAGTATATAATCAAAAAAACTTTTTAATTAAATACTACAGGGAGCTCCAACTTTATTAAAGCTCAGCGAGGAGCTCTTTAAGATGTTTGCCAATTAATTAATTTTAAAATAAAATACATTGTCTTATATACTAGTTATGAGAATAAATCTTAAGGGTATCTTAGAATAAGAGCGAAAGGAAAAGATATATTTTATTAGTTAAAATTATTATTTTAGTTTCCCACGGTGGACATGCGGCGTGTGTCTCGTCAGCAGTGTTGCCATGTATTTTTTTCAAAAAACTGTAAAAAAAACTGTTTTTTTAAGAAAAAACTGTTTTTTTAAAAAAAGAATAAAAAACAGTAGAAAAAACTTTACTACGTGCATTTTGAATTCAATTGTATTTTATTTAAACATAAAACAACATAAAAAAAATTAAAAACATAACATAAAGCATTTAATGTACACAGAATAAAAAAATTTTAGTTATACTAACAAAAAAAAAATATTTTCAAATTCTTTTATTATAGATCACAAGTTGTGCTTTGTTATAAAACTACATTTTAATTAACAATAAGCCTAATATGTTTTATTCGTTTGTACTTGTTTAAAGTAAACAAAAATATAAAAAAAAAACATTTATTTTCATATTATTTAACATATAGCAAAAAATAGCTATAAAACCATAAAAAAAATAATTCAATAATCACATTTTGAGATCGTACTTAATTACATAAAAATATCATTTATACATTTTTTGATTAAATTTGATTTTCATTTCGTTTGATTGCACGAAATTTGTACAATTACAGTCATTCTTTTTTGTGCGTGCACTTTTAAATCTGTAACTCCAGCCAGCGCTTTCAGCTCGCAATTACAAACTTTGCAAAAAGCCATATTGCTTTCACTTTTTTTAATCCATGACTTTAATGAAGGGTGTTCTTCCCACGATTTAAGGTAGTTTCCAAATTTTCGTTTTTTTGATGGCTAAAATATAAAATAATAAACTTCTTGGAATACTTTTTTCGTATAAATAATTACCCGAGGGGGAGAATCCAAAGCGTTAGCACTCGAATCATTAATATTTCCGTCTCTACAAACTTAAAAAAAAATGATTTTATTTATTGAAAAAAAAAACAATTCAAAAGCGATAAACTTACAATTTTTTGTTAAATATTTATCCATTTTTAAAACACAACACAAGAGAAACGTCAACGAAAACAGGCAGAAACAAAACAACATTTCAGGGTTTCAACACAAACAAATGCTAAAAAGTGAGTTAAAACTTAATACACAGTTGCATTCAATGGGTAGTATTTCAATGCCAAAAAGAGATTTAAAACTAACTACACAGCTGCATTCAATGCGTTGTATTATTTTTTGTTGAAACATTTTATATATTCCAGTAAAAATAGAAAATTGAGCAGGTAACTGTTGAAAACTGGAAAAACTGGAAAAAAAAGGTGGAAATCGAACAAAACCTGTTTTTATTCATGAAAAACTGAAAAACTGTTACGCATCCTAAAAAACTGGAAAAAACAGTTAAAACTGGCAATATGGTAACGCTGCTCGTCAGTGATTTGTAATAATTATTATTGCTTATATTTAAAAAACATTTGTTTGTTGAGGGTTTTTAGCTAGTCTATATACATGCATTTCATTGGTGATAAAGCCAAATCATCAGTAGACCTTAAACCTAATTTTTAAATGTTTCAAACCCCTTTACTTATACAAAAACTTTTAAAAACTCAATGAGAGTTATAAAAATTTCAATAGTATAAGCATAGTATGCTTTGAAACTTATTCAAAAATCCCAACAAACAAATTATTATATTCGATATGAATCTATTTTATTTTCTTTACAACCTTTTATACAATTAGACGCCCTTTGGGTGACAATAAATAGCTTCTTCATATGCAAATGTTCATGCAAAATGTTGAACACACGTTCATATGATATGTTTACCATTTCAACAATCTCAAGTAACTTGACTCGACGATCATTCATAACGATATCGAGGATTTTCTTGATATTTTCTTCAGTAACCACCTCTTTTGGCCTTCCTGTTGATGGCATTGTTGCAGTGCTTGTTCGGCCGCGTTTAAATTCAGCAATCCAATATTGTACCATGTATTCTGAGGGAGCAGACTCACCGTAATGTTTATCGAGCTTTTCTTTTGTCTTTTACCGTTTTCCCTTTCAAATAATAGTGTTTAATCAATGCACGAAATTCACTTTTTTCCATTTTTCAAGAAACCTAAAAGTTGCTTACTTTAAACGACTACAACAAATAAACTAATCGATGAATTTAGGTGAAATTTAAACAGCTGACGTTTGACAGATTGCAATTTCTAAAAAAGAAAAGGTTTTGTGTTTGTGCTGCCATCTAGTGCTAGGTAGCTTCAATATCAATCCGCCCTCGTATCTAAATGGAAAGGTGATGGATTGATGCAGTTTAACCCCAAAAATGTGGCAAAGTCTGTGGAGGGAAGCAATGTTATCAGTGAGTTGTTTCTGCAACATCAATTCGAAGAAATAGAATACAAGCTATTAAAATACTTTAAGGAAGATAACAACAAAATGCATGATACTCTTAAAATTCAACTCGAAATGCTACAACATGCAACAACATTACAGTTGGAAAAGAATAAGAAAATTGAAGCAAGCTTTCCAAAATCAATACATTTTTTGCAGACAAAGATTTGTTAAGAGCCTGCAAAAGAAAAGTTAAATGAAAAGATTTATAGATTGGAACATTATATATTCGCATTAATAAGTGAAAGTTCATCAAGCAGATTACAACCCACCCAGAAAAATTCTTAATACTTTAAACATGTTAACGAACTCCAACGAATATAAAAAAATTTAGATTTTTGTTAACCGTTATTGATACATTCTCAAAGTATGCATGGGCGGTACCGGGGAAAACAAAAACTGCTCTTAAAACTACACAAGCAATGCAGATATTTTTCAATTGGAACGAGTACCAAAAAATCTACAAACCTTGCAAAACTTATGGATAAGCACAACATTAATCACTATCCAACGCATAGCACAATGAAAGCATCAATAGTAGAACGAAAGAATTTAGTTTTAATGGTTCGTATAACTGGTTGGATATCTACAAAGATCTATTAAAAACATACAGCAGAAAAGTTCATCGTACCATCAAAATGCCTTCAATTAAAGTCAACTCAACAAATGAGAAAAAACTACTAAATACAGTACACAGTCATTTGAAGATGTATAAAATCCCGAAATTTAATGTTAGAGATCGTGTTTGCATAAGCAACTCCAAATTGGACTACAGAAATTTTCACTTTTAAAATAATTCAAAATACATATCCTGCAACATACATATTAGAGGATTATCGTGGTAATCTCATTCAAGGTGGATTTTACGATGAAGAACTCCCAAAAACTAGATTTCCAAATACATATCTAGTTGAAAAGATTATTAAAACTAGAGGAGCTAGAGAATTTGTTAAATGGTTAGGATTTACTAATGAACACAATTCTTGGATAAGTAAAGATGAAATATTATAGTTGAAACAAAATATTTAGAATTATTGTATTTAGTATAGCAATATGCCAAAATCGACTTTTTGCGAAAAAGAACTTTTTTATTATTAAAAATGGTTATTTAGGGCTTCAGGAGCAACTTTTGTTCTGTGATTTTATATTTCCGTTATTTACAAAATTATCGTTAGTTTCAGGTTATTGAAGAAAATCAAAATTTTGACCTTTAAATTTCCAGAATTTTACCAAATAATGTTTGGCAAATTTGTACAAAATCCTTTGGCAAGTATTTTTGCTGAATATATGAACTCATAGTATAGTATTTGCAACTAGTGGGTGTTTTGATAAATTTTTCAATAAAAATGAATTTTGCACCATCTTGCGGCAATAATTTGTAGTAACTATAGCAATTCAGCAATTTTAAAGGTAACTTGAATACCTTTTCATTGAAAAATAACCGAATGAGAAAGAGAAGGGCTATAAGATAATTAAAAAGTTTCAAATTTATATTAAAATATGTATGTAACTTAAATTCGTCATTAAAGTTTTATACGTACTTACATTTTTAGTTTTGCAAATAAAATTTCAGTTATTTTAATAGAATTGTATTTAACAGAATCTTTATTATTTTTACTTTTAAAAACATAAAGTTATTTTTATTATTTAAATTTTTAGATGTCTACATAAGAGAGTAAATTCTTTAGTTTTTCTTTGAGTTGAGACTCTAAATATAAATTTGTTGTTTGCCAAACTTTTTCTCCGTGATATTTATAATTTTAACCTCTCAAAATGTTTATTTGCTTTTTAAGAATTTTTATTCGATTATTCTGTACATCGACATAAGGTAGTACATGTAATAAATTAAAGAATTCCATAGGCACATCCATATCAATCAAATTTAGCAATAGGACTTTACTTTTCGAATGTCTTTTTTAACTTGTTGTTTGCTCTCCATCTCTTCCAATCTCTTTATTCCTTCCTCAGCATTTTTTATTTTCCTGAAAAACCTTTTTCATTATTTTTACACCATTTTCCATATCTTGCTTCGTTGGATGGAACTGCAGAATGTCGAACAGGAAGTGAATGCATTTGTTTTGCCGGGCCTTTACTTGCTGACATCTGGTGTATATTTCTTTATGAGGTGCCATATCCTCGTTCCTCTTCGCCATCGCAAAAACTCTCTCCACATTGACATTACTGTGGAATGAGTATACATCATCTACAAGTCTATCGATATATCTTTTTAACATTGAATCTTTCGCAGCCGCTAAAACTATTTGGGAAATTTTAACATCTTTTTTCAAATTTGCAGTAAGCAAATCAAGCTTGACTGTGTTGAAAGCATATTGAAATTTGTGGGGAACTAAATTCAAGAACTATGTCTTATTTATATCTTCGAACTCTAAATATTCGAATATTTGATACAGCACATCCTTGAAAGTAAGATAATCTCGATCAACAATTGATTTACAAGTGCTAATATGTTTCAGTGGTTCAATGCAAGCTGCGTGGATAAGAACACAGACTTCAATTTGATACAGAAAATTTTTGTCTGTAATATAATCATCAATCATTTTCGCATCAGTGTACGCTTCAGGATATTATTGTACAAACTGAAATAGCAAATCTTTCAACTGCAATATTTGCCAAGCCAAATCAGATAAAAACATGTGGCCTGCCAAGTCCCCAAGGCTTTTTGGGTGGGAAATATTGTTAGAGGCATGTACAAAGCAATCCTTTAATTGTAATTCTTTAAGCACTGCCAATTCACTTTCGTTTGCACTAAGCAATTTATTATATGTAAAAAATTATAGCGGGCTATTTACAATGAAATAATTTGAGGAAGACGAGGTAAAACAACAAGGATAACTTTTGAATGTCATCTATTTTATTGATTAATTGAAAGTCAAGTAAAAGACTGTTGACCTTCATTTTTTTCTTTTATTTTTTTATTTAGTAAATCATTTGAGAACAGATAATAAATAATAAGAGATTGATAATTAATACATACATATTTATACTCTTTAATTGGCACACAAAATTATGAATTTCCTAACAACGCTTGACTTTTAATATATTTGGTAAATGGAAACAATGAACTTTCCAAATTAATAAAATTGCAAAATAAACTCTGACTTAACACAAGATTGGGAAATAGTACTTAAGAATTTATAAGTGGAACAACAGAATGTAGTAATAAGCAGTTTTGTATTGAACTATGATTTTGTATTTATGTTTAAGAATTTTTTTTAGAAAAGTCAGTCATATTCCTTGATTCAATAAAGTAAGACATACAGAAAAAACAAAACTATTGTTTTTTTTTTCAACTTACGATTACACATTCAAAACTGGCGACGTGGATTGAAATATTAAGGCTCTGTTTTTATTTATATTAATAATTAACGCGAACCAACGCGAAGTTCTACATGTGTATCGGAAAATTGTCCTTAAAATATTGAGACACTAAAAATATATATACTTTGCATAATTTTAATTCAAAAATAATAATAAAACAAAAGGACCAAATAAACATTAGTGTAAGGAGAAGAACACTAGTAAAACTTAATTTTAAACATAACGAATCAATAAAAAAAATAAATAAAAAAATACTTTGCTGAAAAGAAAACAAATCTTTCTTCCTTTTTAATTTATTATTATTTTATTTGATGACTTAGAGCTCACTGTTGGAGCTCCTAAGTATAAGTTAAGAATTGAATTTTAAATACTAAATACATTAGCTTATATATTAATAATGAGAAGCTCTAGACGACTTGAATGAGCGTTTTCTAGAACTTCACTCAAAATCTATATTTCTATTCTTATAATATATCATAAATTGTAGACAATACCCAAAACCTATTATTGAGTGGCTTCTTAATATTAATAATTAAAGTGTGGGAAACCAAGAGACACATGATCGTTTAGTTTTGTTAAACATCAGTTTGAGTTCTTTCAGTTTCCCAAGGGGAATGTACGGTGCGTGTCTTAGCAGTTTCTAAAGTCTTTACGAGTGCATACCTGTATGTGCCAGCAATAGATCTTTTAATAATTAAAACACAGAAAATTGTCCAAGTGACTTATGCAACGGCCACCGATTTAAACACATGGTGTTTGCGTGTAAAGAGGGAGGTATAAATAAAAAGACAATTGTGATTTAGTGTTTTCAAATTGAATTAAATATTTCTTTCTTACCTTTTTTCGATTATGGGAATTTGTATAAAACGATTGGAATGTGCCACTTTATCAAAGGCTCACAAACAAGTAAGTGTTTATACATAAGAAAAACAACAAAGGACCGAACAAACGAATAAAACCAAACCGTTAGTTATTTTTACTAGTCAGAATCCAAGAGAATACTCCGAAAAATCAGGAATGATTTAAGAAAGGAGTAAATTTGGGTCCTGACAAAGTAGTAAATATTAAATGAAAATTAAATAAACAAATTGAAAGAAGCAATATAAAATATTAACGATCTGGCTTAAACATTGCCGGCCACCTTGCAATAACGAAGTTATTCAATAATAAAAACTTATATTTTGTATTTATAAAAATAGTACAATAAATTCCAAGATTCAATCGACATTAAATGGACTGTATTATTATTAAAAATAAATCGGAGACATTCCGGAGATCACCCAGCCAAATATGGTATATTGGGCCAAAGGTGAACCCGGAGTCGAAAATATGTTGCCAGTCAATATTTGCCCGCTCAATTCCGGACCCAAAACCAGTGCCACCTGCCCAGAATGATAAAACGTGGGGTCAGCTAACTGTAACCCCGGAAATCTGTTCTTAACAGCCTCTTACACACTTTCTCGCGTCATTATGCCATGCATGCGCTGCACCTTGGCAGTAAGGGATATGTGTTTCGCAGCATCATATATAGAGCGTATGCGTAAGCGACAGTAGCCATCTGGAGCTGGCAGCTTCAGTTTGGCGACAAGCTGATCGCTTACATAGCTGACCTCACAGCATACGTCTATCACCGCTCTCACCGAAACCTCATGACTTCCCGCCTGCAACTTAACCTGCGCCGTGGGGAAAAAGGAAACAACATGGCGGAGTGGCAATGGCGCTATACTAGCCGGACCCGCTCCCGACAGCACAGGCTTCGTTAAATTTTTCTACTTTTTCGGGGGGAGGACAACCTTGGGTTTCGGTGTACCTTTTTCGGCCGGCCTAGAAAAATGTATTAGAGTGTGGCGATCTCCTTGGCATTTGCCACATTTCCGCACGCTGCCACAATCTTTAACTTTATGATTGCTGGCCAATCATCTTGAGCAATGACCCCAAACCAATAAGTGACGTAGCTTCTTTTCATGTGACAGCCGCCTGAAACGGAAGCAAGCTACCAAGGGATGCGGTTTCTTGCAGAGGCTGCAAGCAGGTGCAGTAGCTTTAGGCCGCTCGGCAGCAAGCAGTTTGGATATATCATCGAAGCCACCAGCAGTAATAGCTGCGCTCTCCGTAGATTTCACCACCTCCGCAATATCAGGCCTAGTCGCAGCAGCAGGAGTCGGTGCCAAACCCGCAGAAATGTTGCCAGACAGCACTACAGCCGGAGGGGCTACTTACATAACCTCCACAGTCTCTTCCAAGAGACCTTCTTCCATTAACAGTGATAACGAGTCCATATTGCTAGGAAATAGTGGAAGTTAATAAATTTCAAAATTTTATGGGGTCAAGATGACCAGTTTTGTGATTGGTCGCTTCACAATGCCGTTTGCAGTACGTATGTCCGCGACGCGAATATGATCATCAGTCCCGGGATAGGTTATAATTACTCTGCCTAATTTCCAAGAAGTGGGAGAAAGCTGTTCATGACGAATAACAACTAAATCGTCAACCTGTATATCCCTCTCAGGAAACTTCCATTTATACCTCTTATGTAAATTTTGCAAATATTCCTCTTTCCATCGCCGACAGAAAGCTTGCGAAAATGCCTTAATCTTACGATATCTATTTACAATGCTATCATGAGTTTCCAAAATACTTGGTTCCGGAGGAGCCAATATAGGATATCCTATTAAGAAGTGACCAGGCGTAAGAGCCAGAGGTTCATTAGGGTAGTCCGATATGGGACACAAGGGACGAGAATTGAGGCATGCTTCAATTCTTGCCAATATAGTAGACAATTCTTCAAATGTATATCGCAGATTTTGAGCTTCTCTTCGAAAATGTGTTTTAAAACTTTTAACAGCAGCCTCCCATAACCCACCCATGTGAGGGGCACCAGCTGGGATAAAATGCCACGTAAGACCCTGTATGCCAAAAGTAGAACACATTCCTCAGGACAACTAAATCAGCCATGTAAAGGAAAGCTTGATTTGGATTTAGACCGCTGAAAGCGAGTGTCATCATTCTTTGAAAGGAGTTAGGAGCTATTTTTAAGCCATATGGTAATCTTTTAAACCTATAAAATCCATTGTTTGTTGAAAATTACGTTAAGTCCCTTGAATTTTTATCTAAACCAACTTGGTGAAAGCCAGACATTAGATCTAAACAAGAGAAATATTTCGCTCTTCCTAGTTGATCCAAAATGTCATCTATTCTTGGTAAAGGAAATTTATCTATTTGTCTATAGTCTATTAGTAGTCTCCATCTTTTATTTTCTGAATTAGGCAATGATTTCTTTGGTACTAATAGTATTTTACTATTGCATTCTGATTGTGAAGGCTCAATTATTTTATCATCTATTAGTTTCTTTACTTGTCTATCGATTTCTTCTTTATGAGTATGTGGTATTCGATAGTTTTTTATGTATACTGGCTGTGTGTCTTTAACTCTCAACTTTTATTCATAGAAATTGTTAGTGGTTATTGTTTCCGTTTCTAAACCGAAAATATCACTATATGAAGTACATAAATTTGGTTGAGTGTCTTTGAATTGTACTGAAAAAATTTTCTTTAAAATTTGCAATACTTCTGTTTCTCTTGTTTTATTTTGGATTTGATTGTATTTAATTATATTATAATCTGAAATGTTTTCAGTTTTAATTTTGCTTTGATTAATTTTAGTAATATTGTTGTTAGTATTACGGATACGAATAAAATCTTTATTTGTTGTTACTAATGTATTTGCAATAAAAGTACCTGGTTCTATTTCTTGGTTAGGGATTAGTAGTTCTTTATATGTAGATGATAATTTCACTTGGCGAATGACTTCAGATCTCGGAGGGAGAATTATGTCATCGTAATTTTTAATAATTTGTATTTCTATTGAATGTGGTATGTTGAAAGGTCGTAGTACAAGGCAATCAAAATCATTATTGAAATCTAGTATACAGTTATATTTTTTAATAAAATCGATGCCAATAATTCCATCACATGGTATTGGAAAATCATTTTCTACTACTTGAAATTTATGTGGTATCAAAAAATTGTTGTGCTTTAAATTGAAAAATATACTTCCAATTGATTCTATTTTACCTTGTCCTATTCCGCTTAAAGTTGTTGTGTTGTTAGTATTTATTAAATTTAAATTAAAGTAAGCCTTTTTAACTATTGAAATATCTGCTCCAGTATCTATTAGTAACGTTATTTGTGCATTTGTTTCATTTATTAGTGTTTGAATGCAAAAACATAAGTTGAGATTTAGATTGTATACTTTTTTATTTATTGGTTTGATCTTAGGGGAAATTCGAAGTTTTCCGAATTATTTTCGGTTGCTTCTGTTGCTCTAATGTAGTTGCCATTTCTACGGTTATTGTTAAATCTTTGTCCATTTCTGTTATTTCTGTTATTGTAATTATTATTTCTGTTATTGTAATTATTATTTCTGTTATTGTTGCTATTATAGTTGGTAATAATACCACTTCGTGGGTAATTATATCTTCCACGAATTTTATTGTAATTTCCACGGAAATCACTATTGTTTTGTCTTTATCTTTTGTCACTATTTTGTTGTCCAGTTGCTTCGGTGCAACTATTGACAAACTTTGTAACAGCATTGTTCATGCTGTTGAATTGTCCTGCTTCCACGATAAGTTTAACTTTATCTATGGTGCAGTTTTTAGTAAGTGCTTTTACAGCGACTTGTGTAGAATATTTATTTGCTAATTCGCATGACAAACCATCTGATATATATGCCTTTTCTAATGATTTTTTGAGGGTTTCTATCTCATTACTATATAGGTTAGCCGTTTTGTTATTTTGCTTGATATTCATTATTTTTGCTGTCAAGACTTCGACTGATTCGCCTTTAACCGAATTATTTAATTTATTTATAATTTCTACTATAGTATTATTATAGCATTACCTTTTAATTTGGTTTTTATTAGAGAAATAGCGGTTGTTTCATGAGTACCTTTTATAGAATTCACTAAAGTCAAGGAATCAAGAAAAGAGCGTAGGTTTTCAGACTTACCATCAAAGTCTGTAATTAGCTTCGAAGCTGTATTTAGAAATTCTACTACTGTTTGAGCCATATTTGGAGTTTCTAACTGTACGGGTATTTCCTCGTGGAGAGATTCTGGTAATTTTATATCTATTCCTCTTTTTGTTGATATATAAATTAGCCTGTTTTTTAGATCATAAAAGAACACTTCTGCCGTGCTTTTATGTGCTTGTGTTAGACGTGTATAATTCACGTTTAGTATTATTCTAATTTCATTTAAAATTTTCAGAAGATTTTGAATATGTTTATGTAATGTTTCTTCTTTAATATGCCTATCGAGATTGATGCATTTGTATGCTTTGTCAAATTCCTCTTTTAATTTACAACTACCAATTATATTTTGCCAATCCATACATCAAAACCGTTAAACTTTGTCTAAATCATTTGTCCTACTAAAATATTTTTTCTTAAGGGATCTCTTGTGTAATAAATAGATTTTCAGTAGAAGGTTTACTAACGATATTATGATTATGATTGTTCTTTACCCATATCGACAACTGTTAACAAACAAATTTTTGTGTTTTGATTATTAGTTCTTATTTCTTTCTTGTTCTATCTTGTCAGACCATCTCATTAATCTAATTGTCTCTTCTTCTGTTTTTGTTTTTTCTATTATATCTATTATGGTTGGTGTTCCTTCCATTCCTATTATTTTCCAAATTTTAGTTAACCATTTTAAATAATCCTCCATTGGAGGTTCTTCCTTTTTAAAATTGTTCATTATATTAAAATATTTATATACAAATTATTTTTATTTGTTTTGAATATAATTACTTATTTTTATTTTTTATTATTTTCAGCATCTCTTCTATTTGCGCTATGCGTTCCCACAATTTAGTGGAACGTTCCCAAGTGGGTGGTGGGTTTGTATTGGCTTCCCTTAACAGTACTGACTTTTCCCTTTTTAATTTATTAGAGGCTCCACCTCTCCGTTTAGGCTTAGTTGTTTTTGGTATTATTATTACCGTTTGTTTTGTCGGTTTTTGCTGCTGTTTCTTGTAGCTCTCTATTGTTAGAGGCTTTGGCCCGATTTCCGGCATTTAATTGTAAAATATAACTTATTAAAAAAAAATTTTTTTTCTTTCAAATTATGTTCCTCGAGCGGTTAACGCTTACAGGCCCTAAGAGTGCGCAGTGTAGCACGCACCTCTTTTATAACAAAAATTATAATTTACATTATTTTTTTTTCTTCTTCCTTTGGCTGTTGTGCTATTTGGCTAGGCGGACCCTTTCCTGTTGTTGTATTGGTTGGGGTGCCTTTTAGCTAGGCGGACCCTTTCATTTTATTTTATTGGTCGGAATGCCTTTTGGATAGGCGGATCCTCTCCTTTTGTTGTATTGGTTGGGGAGCCTTTTGGCACCTCCTTTGATTATTTTTAAGGTGCTTTAGAGCACTCTTAAAGCTGGCAGGATTATTTATTTATTATTATTTTATTTGATGACTTAGAGCTCACTGTTGGAGCTCCTAAGTATAAGTTAAGAATTGAATTTTAAATACTAAATACATTAGCTTATATATTAATAATGAGAAGCTCTAGACGACTTGAATGAGCGTTTTCTAGAACTTCACGCAAAATCTATATTTCTATTCTTATAATATATTTATTTTATATTTTACCAGGCAATCATAAATTGTAGACAATACCCAAAACCTATGATTGAGTGGCTTCTTAATATTAATAATTAAAGTGTGGGAAACCAAGAGACACATGCTCGTTTAGTTTTGTTAAACATCAGTTTGGGTTCTTTCAGTTTCCCAAGGGGAGAATATACGGCGCGTGTCTTAGCAGTTTCTAAAGTCTTTACGAGTGCATACCTGTAGATCTTTTAATAATTAAAACACAGAAAATTGTCCAAGTGACTTATGCAACGGCCACCGATTTAAACACAAGGTGTCAAGTAGCCGTTGCACAAATATTTTGTCTAGCATTTGTCAATGTAATTGGACGCTGTGTAGTTTGGAGTACTGTAGACTGCAATTGCTTGCTGTTGGTTATAGTGCTGCTAGATTACCCTACATTGCATAATTTTAAATATTATTCAAAAATACTACCAAATTAACATTAGTGTACTCTCCAAGATATAACACAACAAGAAATAAATATACATATATGAAGGAAAAAGAGGATTGGAAAGTGTACTGTGATCATTCCTAACTAAAAAGTGAACATTCACTACTAGAAACAACATAAGAAAAAGACATCCGGAAATCCAAGAAGACAACAATCACCAAGGAAAAACATCAAAATAAATCACCGTAAGCAGTAGTATAAGATAATCAATTAATTTAAATTAGTTTTATTTATATACATAAAGACAAAATAGTAATATTACTTGGACTTGCGAACAATTCTTGCGTTTACCGTTTTATACATATACAATATACCTGACCAAATTTGTGTTTTTTTTTCTCTCCTACCTATTGCCTTAATTAAAACAAAAATGGCAAACCCTCCACAAATACAATTAGACCCGATTAAATATTTAAATAACCTTCCAATATTTAATGGAAACATTAACGATTATATAAGTAGATAGGTAATGGGGGCAGCGCAGTCGCGCATGTCAATCTCCACCATTACTTTTGAGCGAGCCAGTGTTGCCATAGTGTATTTTTTTATGTGTTTGTGTGAAAGAGTTTGTGTGTGGGGCGTGTATACGATGTATGGTGAGAATGTGTGGTGTGTGTGTATTACTTTGTTTGCTTCCCTGTGCCATGTTGGTTGTGTGGGGGTATGTTAGTTTGCTTTTTGTGCTATGTTGGTTGTTTGTGTGTGTATGTTTGTTTGCTTTCCTGTGTTGCATTATGTGTGTATCTTTGTTGCCTGTTCTATGTTGGTTGTGTGTGTGTGTATGTTCCTTTGCCAGACTGTGTTGTGTGTGTGTTTATGTTGTTGGGTGTGTTTCTGTTGGTATGTAGCCAGACATTTTTTTGTTGGCAGAGACTGTGTGTGTAATCTGATTATTTTAGGTGTGTCGTCATCACTAACGTCATAGCGGGTGTGTGTGTTTATGTTGTTTGGTGTGTTGCTGTTGGAATCGTGGCAGAGAAATATTTTGTTGGCAGAGACTGTGTGTGTACATCTGATTACTTTAGGTGTGTCGTCATCACTGACGTCATAGCAGGGGTATGTGTCTGTGTTGTTTGGTGTGCTCCTCTTGGTATGGAAGCAGAGAAAATTTTTGTTGGCAGAGAATGTGTGTATATCTGATTATTTTAGGTGTGTTGTCATCAATAACGTCATAGCGGGTGTGTGTGTTTATGTTGTTTGGTGTGTTGCTGTTGGAATCGTGGCAGAGAAATATTTTGTTGGCAGAGACTGTGTGTGTACATCTGATTACTTTAGGTGTGTCGTCATCACTGACGTCATAGCAGGGGTATGTGTCTGTGTTGTTTGGTGTGCTCCTCTTGGTATGGAAGCAGAGAAAATTTTTGTTGGCAGAGAATGTGTTTATATCTGATTATTTTAGGTGTGTCAACATCATCACTCACTTCATAGCGTGTGTATCTGGGTTTGTTTGAATGTATGTGTGTATGTTGCGTTCACTTTGGTATTATTGTATTAATGGTGTTTATTAGATTTTATTTTTGTTCTTTTATATATGAGTATGTTTTTATATATGTATGTTTTTGATTTTTCTTTTTGTTTTCATAATTTTGCTGACGTTGAGATTTATTCCTTATAATTTGACTACATACCAGTGTTGCCATGTATTTTTTTCAAAAAACTGTAAAAAAAACTGTTTTTTTAAGAAAAAACTGTTTTTTAAAAAAGAATAAAAAACAGTAGAAAAAACTTTACTACGTGCATTTTGAATTCAATTGTATTTTATTTAAACATAAAACAACATAAAAAAAATTAAAAACATAACATAAAGCATTTAATGTACACAGAATAAAAAAATTTTAGTTATACTAACAAAAAAAAAATATTTTCAAATTCTTTTATTATAGATCACAAGTTGTGCTTTGTTATAAAACTACATTTTAATTAACAATAAGCCTAATATGTTTTATTCGTTTGTACTTGTTTAAAGTAAACAAAAATATAAAAAAAAACATTTATTTTCATATTATTTAACATATAGCAAAAAATAGCTATAAAACCATAAAAAAAATAATTCAATAATCACATTTTGAGATCGTACTTAATTACATAAAAATATCATTTATACAATTTTTGATTAAATTTGATTTTCATTTCGTTTGATTGCACGAAATTTGTACAATTACAGTCATTCTTTTTTGTGCGTGCACTTTTAAATCTGTGACTCCAGCCAGCGCTTTCAGCTCGCAATTACAAACTTTGCAAAAAGCCATATTGCTTTCACTTTTTTTAATCCATGACTTTAATGAAGGGTGTTCTTCCCACGATTTAAGGTAGTTTCCAAATTTTCGTTTTTTTGATGGCTAAAATATAAAATAATAAACTTCTTGGAATACTTTTTTCGTATAAATAATTACCCGAGGGGGAGAATCCAAAGCGTTAGCACTCGAATCATTAATATTTCCGTCTCTACAAACTTAAAAAAAAATGATTTTATTTATTGAAAAAAAAAACAATTCAAAAGCGATAAACTTACAATTTTTTGTTAAATATTTATCCATTTTTAAAACACAACACAAGAGAAACGTCAACGAAAACAGGCAGAAACAAAACAACATTTCAGGGTTTCAACACAAACAAATGCTAAAAAGTGAGTTAAAACTTAATACACAGTTGCATTCAATGGGTAGTATTTCAATGCCAAAAAGAGATTTAAAACTAACTACACAGCTGCATTCAATGCGTTGTATTATTTTTTGTTGAAACATTTTATATATTCCAGTAAAAATAGAAAATTGAGCAGGTAACTGTTGAAAACTGGAAAAACTGGAAAAAAAAGGTGGAAATCGAACAAAACCTGTTTTTATTCATGAAAAACTGAAAAACTGTTACGCATCCTAAAAAACTGGAAAAAACAGTTAAAACTGGCAATATGGTAACGCTGCTACATACATAAATATTGCATATTTTATTTTTTGTTCTTTTATATATTTGAGTTTGTTTTTATATATGTTTTTGATTTTTCTTTATGTTTTCATAATTCTGCTGACTTCGAGATTTATTCCTTTTAATTTGGCTATATATAGATAAATATTGCATATTTTATTTTTTGTTCTTTTATATATTTGATTCTGTTTTTATGTATGTTTTGGATTTTTCTTTATGTTTTTATAATTCTGCTGACTTCGACAACTACGAACTTTATGGTATAGTATTGGCTTTATTTGCTTATTGGAGTTATATATCATATCTAATAAAAATTAATTTATCTGTTTGTATATATTAGGTGTGTCGTCATCATGTCTGTATGGCGTCATTACTTCTGTAACTGGGTGTGTATATTTGAAGTATATATCATCTATTATCGTTGTTGTTATTCTACATATTTAAGACTCTTTTATATATATTTATTAATATTTCTTTTGGTTTTCTTAATTCCGCTTATTTCGTTATTTTTAATTATATTTTGTACTCTACTACACAATATTGTGGAAGCAGAGAAATATAATGCTGACAGAGATTGTGTGTATATTTGTTTATTTATTTTAGGTTTGTCGTCATCACTGCAGTGTTGCCACCTCAGGTGTAATTACACATATCATGTGTAATTTTTAGTTTCATGTGTAGCCCATGTGTAATTGGCTGCATGTGTAACTCATGTGTAATTTAAAATTTGTATTGTGATGACAACTGTGATGACGACAAACAAGGATTGGCTGTGATATTTAAATTTATTTATGAACATGTTTTGTATTTTTTTGATTTACATATATTAATAGCATATTTCTGATTTAAGAAATAACGTCATCATTGATTTCGATTTCTTTACTTTATTTCTCATCGAACAGTGACTCGATAGACAACTCGAATGAAAACGTAAATGTTTTCATATAAAATCCGATGTGGTTGTGCTTTCGCAACAAATTTTTTATATTTAATATAAATAAAGATAATTTAAAAATTATCTGGAAATAGCTGTCCAACAATTTAAATTCGCTTGGGCCTCCCACTGGTACTATTTGTTAATGAAAAAAAAGATTAGTACTTTTGTTTGTATGCTATAGAAGAAACATATTGACACTATCTGTAAAGTAAGTTCGAGTATTGTGGTATAGAACTAGAAGCTGACAAAACCAGGATTGATGAATTCAAGATCTCAGAATTCAATAAATAATTTGATTTGCTTTTTGGAAGCTATGCAAAGAGGTGGTAATAAAAAAATTTAATAGTCGTGTGATTTACTTTTTTTGGGTTCACTGAAAAATGTCAGACATGCCAAAGAAAAGTGAAATAAGGTAATGAGAAACAGAAAAAAGGAAAAAAAACGATATGTTTAGATAAAACAGGTATTTCATTGGGCTGAACAGCATTAAAAATCCTTATGAAGTGCTCTAATGTTAAGCTTAATTGTATTCCCAGTTACATAAACAAATTTGAGACATTTTTTTAACTACCCGAACATCACTTGTTACGGTCATATATCCATTCAAAATCACAATCGGCCACTCACGCTAATGTACAACATTAACAGAAAAATGTATAACCCAACAATTTTTTCAATTGCTGGTTTATGGGTTTTTGCCCTTTCACTCAAATATTTATAAAACATGGGCTCCAAAGACTCTTTCACTTTCCTTAACATAATCGAATTAAGCTTCAAACCAAATAAAAATAGGTATTCCACATTATTCGAACTTACTCTAGACGTGGGCAGATTTAAAGTCACAGACTAAAAAAATAGGGAAAACCAAAAGAGTCTTAGAGAGACGGGCTTATACAAGACGCTGTTTCTATTGTCAACTGAATTACCCAGGGGTAAAGTGTTTGGTGTAAATCCACTAATCAATTGATGATTATTTTGTTGCAATGGTGGAGTCACCAACTAGGTGCATTAAAGCTGTTGCAGTGCTTACACAAAATAGTAACCCGGAAACTTCCCAGCACAAAAAAACTATGTAACAATGAATACTTGTGACCACAAAATGGCCAGAAAATATATAAAAATTATCAAAAAATTTTACTGCGACAAAACATAACCAAAATTTTTTGAGTGATAATGAGCAAAAGGCGAAATCCGCCGACAGCTAAGAGTAGCAAATAAACTTGCGGAGACAGAAAAAGCTAATTCTTTAAAAATAATGGCTGATGCTGGTGAGGTGCAAACTGAATCAGCAAAGAGGATGGCTAACGCCGCTGAAACAACAGCAGCAGGTTTAATGAATTAGTTAAATCCACAATAAGGAAGAAAATATTTGAGAAAATTTTATAAATATTTTTTTATTATTTTATTGGCATACGTATGTACGTAAGCTAATGCGAATTAGAACTCCAAATTGGTCCGAATTCGACCGAGTGGCTTTCATTCGCTTAAGTTTACTTTCTTAAAATAGAAATAGGCTATAAGTTTTTGTTTGTGATTGTCCTTTTTACACAAAACAAAACTGTGACATTTTTAAAGAGAATGATGTAGAATCGGTATAAAGAAGATTATATATCTACAAAAACAAAAAAATTTCCTGAAGAACTTGGAAAGTACCAACGAATCGTCGGAATAATATATAAAAATAATGTTTTATTAAATGACCTTGAAAGCCCAAATATTGAAAATATATTCATCATAAAATAATGTTGGAATTACATCAAAAAGGTCAAATATTTAATCTAAACAAATCAAAGCACGTTATATTACAAAAAAAAAAGAAATCATGTGTAATTCCTACTTTTATGTGTAATTTTGGCATGATGCATGTGTAATTTAACATTTCGTTGGTGGCAACACTGCATCACTGACGCATCGTGTGTATGTGTAAATGCCTGATGTCGTCACTATGTTTTCGATACTCCTTTGTGTTTTATTTTTTTTCTTTAATTCTGCATACTTGGCCATTTATGAACTCTATGGCAGAATCTTGAATTTATTTGTTTATTCATTTATAAATACTACTTCTTATTCTTATAGGCGGGCTATAGAATAGATTTTTAGGATTATATTTCATATCTTGTGAAAACATTGTTGTTTGTTTATATATGCAAAATTTGAATTTCAAAAGTGTACAGTTAAATTAAAAATATTCCTGATGATGTTAAATCATGCATAGTCTTGATTTCAAAAATGTTAAAAAATCGAAATAGGTTAAAAAGTCAACAATCAAAAAGATGACGATTAATAATTACAAAAGTTATCTATTTAAATCTAAAATTAACTCATATGAAATGCTTTCATTTAGATTTAAAACACATCACAACTATATAAAAAAATTATATAGAGTAGTACTCATATTTAGTTATTCTGATGATAGGAGGAATATTATGAACAATTATATAAATTCGTATGCTTAGGAAAGATTATGTAGAGTGAAAAAATGAATCATGGATATGGGCTATATTGATTTATTTTAAAAATTACTTACGGGATGGCAATCGAGATGTTATTTTATACTGTTTGTATTAGTTTTAAATATATATTTATTTATGACTTAATTTACTTTTAATCAAATCAATGTAGGTATATTTAGAACGGAAGTACTAAATCTTAAAATTTGTATAGTATCTTATTATATGAATGTAACGAAATCTATTTTTTATGGATGAGAAACTCTGAAACAAAAATATAAGTTAAAAAGTTTTAGATTTTTATTCGCACTTTTTCCCAAAATTAATATTTTACTTATTCAGTAAAACATTAACCATATTGTTAAAAACAAATTGCAATTGATTATTGAGAGGTATAGCTTGTTCCTCTGCGCATTTCACTGTTGCTAATGCAGATCATCAGGGAACTTTACCCAAATATTTCTTTAACAATTGGAGATATTATATTTAACCTTCATTAAAACAAATGAAAAGTTTAAACAATATCAAAGTTGTAACAAGAACTCAATAATCAACCAATTGTTTTTGTTTTCTTACTATACCATTACTACCTAGGCTGACTTTTTTTCAACTCTAATTGTAGTTGTAAGAGGTTTGTAGAAAATGTAAAAACAACAACTGCTATACATTTGTATAGAGTGATGTCAAACAAAATTTTGCGACCGGGTGCTTGTCAAGTTAATAATTGGTGCTTTTTATGGGAATCTTTCAAATTTTAGTATTTTAAATTTTTATTCGCACTTTTTCCCAAAATTAATATTTTACTTATTCAGTAAAACATTAACCATTTTGTTAAAAACAAATTGCAATTGATTATTGAGGGGTATAGCTTGTTCCTATGCGCATTTCACTGTTGCTAATGCAGATCATCAGGGAACTTTACCAAATATTTCTTAGAACAACTGGAGATATTATATTAAACCTTCATTAAAACAAATTAAAAGTTTAAATAATATCAAAGTTGTAACAAGAACTCAATAATCAACCAATTGTTTTTGTTTTCTTACTATACCATTACTACCAAGGCTGACTTTTTTTCAACTCTAATTGTAGTTGTAAGAGGTTTGTAGAAAATGTAAAAACAACAACTGCTATACATTTGTATAGAGTGATGTCAAACAAAATTTTGCGACCGGGTGCTTGTCAAGTTAATAATTGGTGCTTTTTATGGGAGTCTTTCAAATTTTAGTGTTTTAAATTTTTATTCGCACTTTTTCCCAAAATTAATATTTAAATTATTTAGTAAAACATTAACCATTTTGTTAAAAACAAATTGCAATTGATTATTGAGGGGTATAGCTTGTTCCTATGCGCATTTCACTGTTGCTAATGCAGATCATCAGGGAACTTTACCCAAATATTTCTTAGAACAACTGGAGATATTATATTAAACCTTCATTAAAACAAATGAAAAGTTTAAACAATATCAAAGTTGTAACAAGAACTCGATAATCAACCAATTGTTTTTGTTTTCTTACTATACCATTACTACCTAGGCTGACTTTTGTTCAACTCTAATTATAGTTGTAAGAGGTTTGTAGAAAATGTAAAAACAACAACTGCTATACATTTGTATAGAGTGATGTCAAACAAAATTTTGCGACCGGGTGCTTGTCAAGTTAATAATTGGTGCTTTTTATGGGAATCTTTCAAATTTTAGTGTTTTAAATTTTTATTCGCACTTTTTCCCAAAATTAATATTTTACTTATTCAGTAAAACATTAACCATTTTGTTAAAAACAAATTGCAATTGATTATTGAGGGGTATAGCTTGTTCCTATGCGCATTTCAGTGTTGCTAATGTGGATCATCAGGGAACTTTACCCAAATATTTCTTAGAACAACTAGAGATATTATATTAAACCTTCATTAAAACAAATGAAAAGTTTAAACAATATCAAAGTTGTAACAAGATCTCAATAATCAACCAATTGTTTTTGTTTTCTTACTATACCATTACTACCAAGGCTGACTTTTTTTCAACTCTAATTGTAGTTGTAAGAGGTTTGTAGAAAATGTAAAAACAACAACTGCTATACATTTGTATAGAGTGATGTCAAACAAAATTTTGCGACCGGGTGCTTGTCAAGTTAATAATTGGTGCTTTTTATGGGAGTCTTTCAAATTTTAGTGTTTTAAATTTTTATTCGCACTTTTTCCCAAAATTAATATTTTACTTATTTAGTAAAACATTAACCATTTTGATAAAACAAATTGCAATTGATTATTGAGGGGTATAGCATGTTCCTATGCGCATTTCACTGTTGCTAATGCAGATCATCAGGGAACTTTACCCAAATATTTCTTAGAACAACTGGAGATATTATATTAAACCTTCATTAAAACAAATGAAAAGTTTAAACAATATCAAAGTTGTAACAAGAACTCAATAATCAACCAATTGTTTTTGTTTTCTTACTATACCATTACTACCTAGGCTGACTTTTGTTCAACTCTAATTATAGTTGTAAGAGGTTTGTAGAAAATGTAAAAACAACAACTGCTATACATTTGTATAGAGTGATGTCAAACAAAATTTTGCGACCGGGTGCTTGTCAAGTTAATAATTGGTGCTTTTTATGGGAATCTTTCAAATTTTAGTGTTTTAAATTTTTATTCGCACTTTTTCCCAAAATTAATATTTTACTTATTCAGTAAAACATTAACCATTTTGTTAAAAACAAATTGCAATTGATTATTGAGGGGTATAGCTTGTTCCTATGCGCATTTCACTGTTGCTAATGCAGATCATCAGGGAACTTTACCCAAATATTTCTTAGAACAACTAGAGATATTATATTAAACCTTCATTAAAACAAATGAAAAGTTTAAACAATATCAAAGTTGTAACAAGAACTCAATAATCAACCAATTGTTTTTGTTTTCTTACTATACCATTACTACCAAGGCTGACTTTTTTTCAACTCTAATTGTAGTTGTAAGAGGTTTGTAGAAAATGTAAAAAC
Organism: Gymnocheta viridis; assembly: GCA_956483585.1. Taxonomy (NCBI): domain Eukaryota; kingdom Metazoa; phylum Arthropoda; class Insecta; order Diptera; family Tachinidae; genus Gymnocheta; species Gymnocheta viridis. Next base: position 61,687,607 of record OY101440.1, on the reverse strand, counting down.
AACAACTGCTATACATTTGTATAGAGTGATGTCAAACAAAATTTTGCGACCGGGTGCTTGTCAAGTTAATAATTGGTGCTTTTTATGGGAATCTTTCAAATTTTAGTGTTTTAAATTTTTATTCGCACTTTTTCCCAAAATTAATATTTTACTTATTCAGTAAAACATTAACCATTTTGTTAAAAACAAATTGCAATTGATTATTGAGGGGTATAGCATGTTCCTATGCGCATTTCAGTGTTGCTAATGTGGATCATCAGGGAACTTTACCCAAATATTTCTTAGAACAACTAGAGATATTATATTAAACCTTCATTAAAACAAATGAAAAGTTTAAACAATATCAAAGTTGTAACAAGATCTCAATAATCAACCAATTGTTTTTGTTTTCTTACTATACCATTACTACCAAGGCTGACTTTTTTTCAACTCTAATTGTAGTTGTAAGAGGTTTGTAGAAAATGTAAAAACAACAACTGCTATACATTTGTATAGAGTGATGTCAAACAAAATTTTGCGACCGGGTGCTTGTCAAGTTAATAATTGGTGCTTTTTATGGGAGTCTTTCAAATTTTAGTGTTTTAAATTTTTATTCGCACTTTTTCCCAAAATTAATATTTTACTTATTTAGTAAAACATTAACCATTTTGTTAAAAACAAATTGCAATTGATTATTGAGGGGTATAGCTTGTTCCTATGCGCATTTCACTGTTGCTAATGCAGATCATCAGGGAACTTTACCCAAATATTTCTTAGAACAACTAAAGATATTATATTAAACCTTCATTAAAACAAATGAAAAGTTTAAACAATATCAAAGTTGTAACAAGAACTCAATAATCAACCAATTGTTTTTGTTTTCTTACTATACCATTACTACCTAGGCTGACTTTTGTTCAACTCTAATTATAGTTGTAAGAGGTTTGTAGAAAATGTAAAAACAACAACTGCTATAAGTAGTATGAATAAGGGGTTTCTAGATAGAAATGTGCAAAGGAAAAATGTGCATACCTTAACCCTTTAAGGGTCGATGGGGTTAAATTCGACCCCATGATATTTTGTGTTATGAGGCGGCAGCGTGTTCGGTTTTGCTTAAAGTGAAGTCGTGGTGGGGGGTTCGGTTTTGCTTAAAGTGAATTCGTGGTGGGGTGGTTCGGTTTTGCTTAAAGTGAAGTCGTGGTGGGGGGGTTCGGTTTTGCTTAAAGTGAAGTCGTGGTGGGGGGTTCGGTTTTGCTTAAAGTGAAGTCGTGGTGGGGGGTTCGGTTTTGCTTAAAGTGAAGTCGTGGTGGATGTTATTTTTGTTGAAGTGAAGTCGTAACATTTAATGTGTTTTAGAGGGTTAATACAATATGAATTAAACTACATTAGGGCGGTTTACGAAAGTCTGTGATTTTTTTGCTAGTATTTAATAAATAAAATTCATTTACTGCGGTATATATTAATCTCCCTAATACTATTTGTTATCAGTATAAAATGTTAACCACATTATTTAATTAAGTGTAGTGGTAATAAAATGAAATCAAATTAATAAAATATATTCATTGTTGTACTAAACTCTAAGGTGTGATTATACTTTTAGTTATTTATTCACAAAAAAAAAATTAATAAAATAAATCAAATTAAAATGGGTGGCAACTTTATTTGTGATATCTGTGGAAAAGTGTACAGCCGCAACTTTTCATTAAATAGACATATCAGGATGCATCATCATCAAGGTTATTCATTAAGGTGTACGACTTGCAACATTAATTTTTCAAGTAAGCAAGATTATCTTAAACATATCCACTTAATAGAGCATCAAAATAATCAAAAGAAAGAAATTATACACTGTAAGGAGTGTAAAGAAGATGTAGTAAGGAAACTGTGGATATATCATCAACGCACAAACAAACATAAAGATAATTGTTTAAAAATTGTTGATGAAATCAATAATATAAAGTGTTTAGATGCTTGTTTCAAAAACCGTATTACTACATTTCGGTTTAAAAACAACAATATGGATAATCTAAATCCCGAATTGTTTTTCAATAACATAAAGGATAATGTAGCATGTGTTTTGAAAGATCATCTACAAAAACATACAAGTTTAAAATTTAATTTCGAATTACTCTGTGAATATATGAAGATGAAAGACGATGAAGAACCCATAATTACCATAATACTACATCAAACAAAAATGTATATTTTGTCTTTAACTAACCATATGAATGATATTGAAAGATTTTATGCAAATAAATGTGAAATAATTATGCAAAAAATGGATGAGTTCCAAGAACGTGATAGTGGTTTTGCGTTAACAAAAATTAATCACCTTGATGTTAATATTAATAAATATGCATGTATAAAAGGTTCACAGTATATTTCTTTACCAACATACATATCGAAAAAAAAAGCTTGTGTTAATATACAAAACAATGACGTATACTGTTTTAAGTGGGCTATAATATCAGCGCTATATCCAATAGAAAATAATAGTGTAATTTGTTCTTCGTATAACATAACCAACATTCAAGATGATATTATAGTCCTGGAAAATAATATATTATTAAATTTTAAAAATTTAAATTTCCCGCTATCTGTCAACAAAATACAGCAGTTTGAAGACAACAACCCGGGAATAAGCATAAATGTCTTTGGTCTGGAAAGATCTTTTGAAAAGAAGAAGAAAACATCTATACTTGAAAAAGATACGTATTTAGAAGTTTATAATGTTGTGGGACCATATTATTTCTCTCAAGAAGAAAAAAGTAAACATATAAATTTATTATTGATGGAAGATGAAGAACGATTCCATTATGTCTGGATAAAAAATATATCAAGGTATGTTTATCGTTATTTAAATTTATACTCAAAGTGAAATTAAACTAATTAAAAAAAATGTTTCCTTTTATATTTCTTTAATTATAGATTATTAAGAAGTCAATTTACAAAACATAAAAATAAGGTGTATATTTGTAATACATGCCTCATACACTTTTACAAAGAATCATCTTTAAAGAAACATAAGGAGGAATGCAACAAAATTGTAACTATAATGCCAACCGATAAAAATTCTATACTTAGATTTAAGAATCATAAAAACCAACTAGATGTTCCGTTTGTAGTTTATGCAGATTTCGAATGTATTCTGGAATCAGTTGATATTCAAAATTCAGCTAATATTAATTCAGTACAAAAGCATATTCCATTTGCATTTAGTTATTATATTAAATGTTCCTATAATTCTAGTTTAGATATACATAGAATTTATAGTGGTGAAAATGCATCAACACATTTTTTTAAAAGTTTAGTCGAGGACGCATTATATATTTATAGTAACTATTTGAGTGTAGTAATACCAATGAAACCTTTAACGTTTATACAACAAAAAAGACAAGATGAAGATATGAATTGTCATATATGCGGTGAAATCATATCTATTGGAGATAAAGTAACTGACCATTGTCATCTAACAGGTGATTATAGAGGTCCTGCACATAATATATGTAACTTAGAGTATCAAATTGGAAATTTTATCCCTATATTTTTTCACAACCTTTCGGCATATGATTGTCATTTATTTATAAGAGAACTTTCATCAGTAGCAGGTGATATAAAAATCATTCCTTTAAATAAGGAATTATATGTATCCGTATCGAAGAGAATTAGGGTGAGTGAAAAAGATACTATTGAGCTACGTTTTCTCGATTCATATCGTTTTATGGCATCAAGTTTAGATCAACTTGCAGGTTTCTTGTCTGATGATGATTTGAAAACTATAAAATCGGTTTGTTTAAATGATAATGAATTTGATTTAATGAAACGTAAAGGTGTCTTTCCCTATGATTATTTGGATTCAAAGAATCGTCTCATGGAAACACAATTACCACCTCGTTTTCTCTTCTTTAATAAACTAACTGATGAAGCGTGTAGTGAAGATAATTATAAACATGCTGAAAAGGTATGGAATACATTTAGATGTACGACTCTCTTGGACTATTTACTATTATACTTGAAAGTAGATGTTTTATTACTATGTGATGTTTTTGAAAATTTCCGTAAAGTTTGCAAAAACATTTATAATTTAGATCCATGCCAATATTATACTGTTCCTGGATTATCTTGGGATGCAATGTTGAAAAAAACAAGAATAGAGTTAGAACTATTAACTGACATTAACATGTATAATTTTGTTACACGTGGTATTAGGGGAGGAATTGTTCAATGTTGTAAACGACATTCTGTAGCTAACAATAAATATGTAAGTGATTATGATTCTACTAAAGAATCGAATTATCTTATTTATTTAGATGTAAACAATTTATACGGTTATGTCATGTCGCAGTACCTTCCTTATAAAAATTTTGAATGGGTTGAAAACATTGAAAATTTTAATTTTAATGCTGTGGAAGATGATTCACCATTAGGGTATATATTGGAAGTGGATTTAGAATATCCATCCACCATACACGATTATCACAATGATTTCCCATTTTGTGCAGAAAATAAAAAAAATGAACATATGAAACAGTCTAAATTAATAACGGATTTAAATGATAAAACAAAATATGTAATACACTATAGAAATCTTAAACAATGTATTAAACATGGTCTTATTCTAAAGAAAATTCATAGAATTCTTAAATTCAATCAGTCGGATTGGTTGAAAACGTATATTGATTTAAATAATGATCATAGAACCAATGCCGAAAATGAATTTGAAAAAAATTTTTTTAAACTTTTAAATAATGCGGTATACGGTAAAACAATAGAAAATGTAGCTAAGAGAAAAGATGTTAAAATAGTTTGTTCATGGGAGAGTAGAGGTAAGAGGTTGGGAGCTAGAGCTCTTATAGCTAAGCCAAATTTCCATAGTTTACTTAAGATTCAAGAAGAAATGATTGTCATTGAAATGAGTCGAGTGCGAACGGAATATAATAAACCAATTTATATTGGGTTTTCTGTTCTAGAATTATCTAAGTTGAAAATGTATAATTTCCATTATGAATACATGAAACCTAAATATCAGGAAAATATTTATCTGAATTATATGGATACTGATTCCTTTGTTTACGATATTAAGACATATGATCTATATAAGGATATTCTAGATGATATCATCTTACAGTTTGATACGTCTGCTTATCCGAAAGATAATGTTTTTAATATACCCTTGTTAAACAAAAAGGTTTTAGGAATGATGAAGGATGAATGTAATGGTAAAATAATTAAAGAGTTCATTGGTTTACGCGCTAAAATGTATTCAATTAAAATTGATGAAGAGGAAAAAGAAATTAAAAAAATTAAAGGAGTTAAAAAATGCGTAACCAATAGACTAACGATTAATGACTTTAGAAAATGTTTATTTGAAAAAAAAATGTACTATGATTCTATGTATGTATTTAGATCAAAGATTCATGAAATATATACTCAACACATTAGTAAATTAGCATTAAGTTATTTAGATGATAAGCGATTTATTAGAGATAATAGTATTAATACATATGCATGGGGACATTATGCAATAAATAGTCAACAACCATCATCATCATCATCATATCCCAATGAAAATGTATTAACATCATCTTCAAGTGATAATATTGTACAATAGTATTAAGTGATTTTAGATTATAAGTGAATATATACAATGTGAAAAAACAATAAATAAATAAATAAATAAAGAATATCATTAAAATATTTTAGTTTGTCTTTATTTTAAACTATAGTTATCTATTGAATAGGAATTTTAAACACAAGTAACCACAATTTGTTTTTGTGTGAATAAAATTTAATCGTGCTTGTTCTTAACCTTACTCAACTAAGTTGATATAAAATTTAATCATTTAGAAATAAAAAAAAAATCAAAACAAAACTTTTTTATATATTATTTTATTTTTTTGAGAATTTTATAATATAATAAAAATAAATCTCATATTGAAGTATATATAATATTATTGAAGTTCATCTTTATTGATCCAAGAATTATGTTGATTGGAAAATCCCAACCATTTTACGTACGCCTGGTGCCCCTTAGTTTTAATAACATTTTCAATCAAGTATGTATTTGGAAAATGTGTCTTTAATAGTTCATGTTCATAGAATCCACCAACAATCGGATTCCTTTGATAGTCTTCTAATAAATAAGTAATGGGGTTTGTGTTCTGTAAAGTACGAATTTTAAAAATTTCAGTTGTCCAGTTTGGAGTATATCCTTTTGCAAAAATATGTTTATATTTGCTGATTCGAACGTGATCTCCAACTTTTAGTTTACCAAATTTATATATTTTGGGATGATTATAGGCTTGTTTTAATATAGAACTTTCATTTTCTATGTTAACAGCATTTGGCTTCATTCCAATTGTTCTATGTTTTTTATTATTATATTCATTAATTAAATCCTTGCATATATGTATCCATTGATAATTTCCTTGTAGACTAAACTTTTTCCACATCATTCCTTTTAGAGTTCTATTAAATCGTTCTACAATAGACGCTTTCATGATACTATATGTAGAATAGTGATTGATATTATGTTTTTTCATCAGGTTTTGAAATATTTTATTATAGAATTCTTTACCATTATCTGTTTGCAAGTTTTTTGGAATTCTCTTTAGCGAAAAAATAGATTTCATAGCATTGGTAATATCTTCACTACCTTTCGATTTTACGGGTACAGCCCAAGCAAACTTTGAAAATGTATCTATAACTGTTAAAATAAATCTATAGCCTTTGTTATATTTTGAGTAAACGCCCATTTCAACAAGATCTGCTTGCCAAAGATCATCAATTCCCTTGATCACCACTCGACGTCGAATGAAATTTCTACGTGCTTGCTTATGAAGCTCCTGAACCACTTCTTGTCGCTCCATTTCTAACATCTATCTTAGATTACATCAATTTAAATGCTGCTGATATTGAATTTAAATCAAAAACGATTTATATATATCTATGTTTAAACGGTTTGTAATGAGCTTCGTTTTTCATTTAGACGTTCTTCAACTGAATCAATTTTGTATTTAAATAATGATCTCATTTCTTTTAGTGATTGATTGAGATTATTTAGTATTATACTTTGATCATGTATTAATTTACTTAAACGTGTTTCTACATTATCAAATTTTTCTGTAGTCAACACGTTTTGTTGTCGTATTATTTCGTTAAAACGATCCTCCATTTCCTTAATTCTCTCCATATACATTGTATCCAGTTGTTTCTTTATTTCATTAAAATAACTTTTCATATAAATTTTGTTCACAGCATCATTTTCCAATACAGGATTAGCAATATTTTTTATTCTCCGTAAGTTAAAGTTGAAATTACGATCACTATCTAAATGAATCTTGGAATGCGGATTTTGATATCTTGCAGATTGTTCAATATAATGTCCAAACTTATCGATAGGCATTTTATGAATATTAATTGTTAAATATTTTTAAGTCTATTTATATAATAATCTTTGCTTCTCTCAATTCCTCAATAATTGATACAATTTCATTATTATGATTTGAGTGACCAGCTGTTGTGGATGAAATCAATAGACGCAATCTATCAACCAATTCGTTAGGATCATCCCAATAAACATAATTGGTCTTTTTTCTATTCAACTTCATTAAACCTTTTCCCTTATGAATTTTCTGTTGTTTAAATAGGTTTTTAATAATCGTTGTATATTTAGTTGAACGATTTCCTTTAATTTGACCATTTATGCTGTTATTTCGCTTATAAACATTAGTCATCTCCAATATTTGTTTATAATTATTAAAATCTGTTTTATTATAACTGATTGGTTTTTTATAGACTAACAATTCATATAAACCTGATGTGAAGGGCCATTTTGAATTACCTACAGTAATATTGGTTGAATTGAAAGTAATGGGTTCATTACCCAGTCTCCATATTTGATTTTTTTTATCTTTACGAGGTCCATAGGTTTTATCATATATATTTAAGTTAACTTTTGATAAATTATATTGAATACTTTGATTGGGATGTATTGTAATGGTGTTATCATCATCATTGTTATCATCCTCATTATCAACATTAACATTATTATTATCATCATCATCATCATCATAGTCATCATGATCATTTTCATCATCAAATGATTGAAACGTGTTTGAACTTTCCTCGATTTTCTTGTTATTAAAGTTTGGAGAAAACGTGTTATAATCAAGCTTACTCTTTTTATATGGTGTACTGAAGGCAACTTTATTATTCTCAAGATCATGTTTAAAAGAGTCATCCGGATATTTTTCATGTTTTATAATGGAGTTATTATTATTATTATTATTAGTTGATTGAACTAATTCTTTTAATGGTTTTGATATTGGTTTAAATGTCTTTTCCAACAATTCATCATTTGCAATTTCTCCAAGCAAAATATTCTTATATTTCTTTTTTAAAATATTTCGAGTTTTAATAAGATTATTAACTAGATTTGTATTCATATTTATAGATTGAATTAGAAACAGATTCAAAACAGATCAGTTTAGCAGTTAGCGGTTTAATAGTTGAGAAGCTATTAGTTTAATAATTAATCTTGTACTGATTTTAAAATATCTGTAATATTTCTTTTATAGATTTATAAATATATCGAAACCTTTTCTATATCGACCATTATTCATAGAATCATCTTTGTTAATAACTAGAAAACCATATTTTTCTTTCCAACACTCGGTACATAACTTATAAAATGTTTTTAAAGTCATATCAGAACCAACATGATCATTGTAAATATGCTTAATATTCATTACATCCTGTTTAAAAATTATAATCATATTTGCATTATCGCGAATCAAGTGTTTTGGTATACGTGTATAAGTTTGACATAAATAAAAACTATCAATGCCTTTATGGCGACCCATACAGAAGTAAGAACGTACATGATATTGTTTCTCACAAGCTATATCATCGAATATAAATATTGAATTCGGTTTAACTTCGTCTGGGGATAGAACATCATCATTATTAGAAAATGATGAAAAATTTATCTCCTTAATGGGTTTAATTAGACTTTCTAAGTACTTATATTTCGGTTGTTGTGTTGACTTTGAATATAAGTAAATATTTTTAAATTTCAATCCATGAGGACTTTCAATAAGACTGATCATAACATTTGTTTTTCCGCAATTTGATGGACCCACAATAAGAGCTCGAATAGAATTCGGTAGTAATGAACTATGACGAATTTTATTTGATGAATCGAACTTTGATTCGATATTCTTTACATCAATCCTTTTATGTTGTTTAAAAAAACGCATTCTGAAATCTAATGATAACATAATATATAAACCAGTCTCTTTTATTTGTTTTCAATCAATTTAATTTCAATCTTTAATCGATAAAGTATCAATAGATATGACTATCATTTATAAAAAGTTATTCAGTCGCCATCCATCCTTCATTGGTAAAGGTTTTCTAAATAAAATAATTAATAAACTTCCCATTGAACTTCATCTACCCGGTTATCAATTTTGCGGACCTGGTACAAAATTAAAGAAACGTTTAGCTAGAGGTGATCAAGGAATCAATCCATTGGATACTGCTTGCAGAGAGCACGATATAGCATACTCAAACAATAAAGATTTAGAGAAAAGACATATTGCTGATAGAATTTTAACTGAAAAGGCTTGGCAAAGGGTCAAAGCAAGCGATAGTAGTTTGGGTGAAAAATCAAACGCTTGGTTTGTTGCTACTACAATGAAAGCAAAAACAAAATTCGGTATGGGTAACGTTATTAGTAAAACTAAAAAGTCGTCTCCAGTAAATACCCACAAACTATTTACACATGCATTGAAAAGTGCAAGAAAGAATATAAAGAAAAGTGAAAACTTGAAAGATGCTATAAAGATTTCACGAAAAGTTGTAAACAATATTTTCAAGGGGAAGAAAAAATCGTTAATAAAAACACCTCGAATAATACCGCTACCAAAATCTGGAGGTTTTCTTCCACTTGCCCCTATATTTGCTGCACTGGGTGCACTTGGTGGTTTAGCTGGTGGTGTATCTGGTATTACAAAAGCAATCAATGCAGTTAAAAATGGAAAGGAACAGCTGACTGAAGCAAAACGACACAATAATACAATGGAAGCCATTGCGATGGGAAAAGGCATGTTCTTAAAACCATATAAAAAAGGTTTTGGATTATATTTAAAGCCTTATCAACAAAATTTTTAATGAAGCTACCTAAAAGAGCCCTTTCTGATATAGACTTGAGAAAATATGCAAAACATATTCCAAATTTTAGAGGTGTGTTTATGTGCAACACTCTTCCAAGCAAACCATTTAAAAAAGAATGTGGAATAATCAATCTGGATACTTCAAAGGGACCTAGCACACATTGGGTAGCATACTGGAAAAACAACAATGAAATCGAATATTTTGATAGCTTTGGCAATTTGCAACCACCAAAACAATTAATAAAATATTTAGGAAAAAACATTAGCTATAATTATGATAGATATCAAAATTTTAATACAATAAATTGTGGTCATTTATGTTTAAAATTTTTGTTTTCGAAGCTAAACTAAAAAGAAACTATAAATGTTTTAATAAAATACATCGATTAAGAATTAAAAAGATCTTGTTTTATTTATATATATAAATAAACATTTTTTTTTTCATTTATTAAAAATTTTAAAAGAAATATTATAATTAAATAATTTTTCTAATTTCGCTTGTTAGAGGTGAGTATTCGATTAAGCGATCATGAATAACTAAACAGTATGCTGATGTTTTTTCTGGAATTGGTTTGTTTGCTTCAGTATCAAATTCAATTCGTACATCAATAGGTCCAATTTTAACAGTCTCATTTTGATGTGAAACATCAACAACAATAAGCGGTGCGTAAGACTTGTAATCATTAACATCCAGCAATGGTTCAGGTTCTCGCATGTAAAAGCTTTGTTGAAATTTTGCATACATATTATATAGAACAGAATACTGACCCATTTCGAAACGATTATTTAAATCATCATATGGATATGACTCTGAGTTTAGATATACTTTTAAATTAGAGATATTACAATGGTCAAATATATTTCCTTGTTCTTTACTTTTCTCTTTTTGTAAACCAATTATAAGAAATCGTGGTCTTTCGTTTTGTGGAGAAAGCTTCACATTCCATAAAACCTTTGTATTCGTTGGTAGTGCAGGATTTACATGACAATCCCAACTACGAAATGCAATTGGTATAGAATTTTTGCTGTTGATTATCTTAAACATTTCCAATTTTGCAAAGTCCGATAGTTGAATATGCGGCATTTTCCATGTTATATCCAGAATTGTTAATTTCAACTGATCAGTTGCATTTGTAGAATAATATGATCTCTCATCGGATGTAGAACGTTGAAGAATGAGCTCATGTTTCGAATTTAATAGTATTTTGTTATAATCTTCAGCAAAACCCAGCAACATTTTCAGAGGTATACAACAGCTAAAATGACTTTTTTCTAAAACAAAAGTTTCGTTAAGACACCAACCAGCGTTTTTTAGTGTAGCACTTTCAGCCTTATTCAATGATACAAAATTTTTCATGGTGGATGAAATTCCAAGTTTACGTGTACGATCAACTTCAAAACCATTAATTTCATAACGAATTTCATCAAACAAATATGAAACAAAGTTGTTTTTAAATTTCACATCTATAGCTGGAACCTCTTTGGTTGCTTCCTTCTTTACTATAAAACCATGAATGTAAATTATACTCTCACTTGGTAAGACAAAGAGATCCTGATTTTGAATTGGTATACGAATTTCATCATTGTTGTTAAATGATTTTAGATATGGAGAGTAACTATGATATTCTCTTTTTACAATACTCTCATCATATATAGGTTTTTGAAGGACATTTAGTATTTCATTCATGGTTGAAGATTAAATCCAAATGATTTTAAGTATTCTGTATTATATGAGGACAACAGTTTTTTATTTTTTATACTTTCTCGAATGTGAGTTGATGAGGGATTGAATGGAAATCCTCTTTGCACTATGTTTTTATTGTAAATGATCATTATTCTGGTTTGAAGTGGAGTCTAAGAGAGATTTTTTCTCCTCTAAAATTTATAAGTTCACCGTCTTGATTTAAGATTCTAATCGTTATGTTGTTTATTTGTTGACAGTTGACGGGTAAATAAATAACATTTCGAGGTTTTTCGTTTATTTTATATCCTGGAGGAACATCAAGAGGAAATTCATGAATAGCATGATTCGAAGTATTATTAATAAATGATCCGGTTGTTAAGTTGCTTTCAATGCGTATTGTATTAACATTCGTAATATGTGTAGGTAAGTCAGATTCAAATAACCCTGTAGTATTCAATTGATTAATATCTACAATCACCACTTCCAAAGATTTATCATTTTGAAGATTTTGATCAGTGTTATAATATTCAGTTGAATTTACTTCTAATTTTCTTTTGCTAAATCCGAGCAACTTTCCTATACTGTTTGGTTGTGAAAAATCTATATCCATTGATGAGGTTATTTCAGTTTTAAGTGTGTTATTGTTAGCTTCAATTTTTAGATAAATTGGTTCATCAATATCGTTTAAGCTTGAGTTTAAGAAAAAATCAATATCCTCAAGTTCATATGAACCAACCGGAATAGTAATAATATGATTTCCTATATGAAACAAATTGTTGTGAACATCTACATTGGGTATGGAATTGAATGTTACAAAATCAATAAGTCCACAAACATATTTTGTAGAGAGTTCAATTGGAGGAAAATATTCTCCAACCAGAGTTGAAGTGTTTCCGATTAAAGATATTGTTATTGACATTTCAAGTATTCAGAATGAACTGATGTTTGATGATTATTTTATCTGATTTAAGTGTTAAATAATAAATAAAAAAATGTCTTTTATAATTTTATGTTTTCTTTATTAATATTTGATTTAATAAACTTTCTTAAGAGTATTACATTTTTTTGAGCACATATACAATATTTTCTATGATAACAACAAACATTTACAGATTTATCATTTTGATATAATGTTTTTAAATTTGGACAATTTAGATCATCTAGGTTATAAAAATTAATTTTATCCTTAAAAATATTTTGAATCCACTTAATTTTTTCTAATCCTTTAGCATAATAAATAAAATTTTTATCTTTAACATGCGCAATATAATATTCCATAATATTTGTTAAGGTTGAATCGCCATCTTTCCATTTTAATCCATGATGATGATTATAAAGCCAATTAATTGAATCTTTTTCTTTTGTTGTCAACAATGAATATGGAAAAGGTGGTTTAATAATAAATGTTTGAACTTGTGAGTCATCAATTGAAATACTCAGTTCTTTTACAATGAATTTATTGTTGAGATAAAAACCTTGTACGTCTACAACTAAAATTCTCTCCTCCGACATTGTTTAGTACTAATCAAGTCACAACGACGACTGTAGAACTGTTTATAAAGTATATGTTTTTAAATTATTATAAAAATTCATTATACATAATGCTTGTTCCCAACTTTTATCGATAAGGGAACATTTACAGGTATCAGGTCCACAAGTTGTTTCATCGTTGGACCACACACAATTGGTGTAATGATATCCAAATTTTGATTTACTTTTCTTATAAAATGCATATTCATCAAATTGAGTTTTTAATTTCTTCAAAATAATCTCATGTTCATACCACAAAAACCTTTCTTCGTTCAAGAAGTCATGTAAAATTTTCGAATAAAACTTATTGTTCATTATTTTTCTTATTTTAATTTTTTTATTTATGTTAAATAAATGTTCTTAACACATCAACAACAAAGTTTATATTAAGTAGTAGTAAATGTATTTCATCATATTAGTTAATTTATAATATTTCCATATCCAAATCATGGGTATAATCTTGAATGTTGATTAATGTCATATCGGATCGGTATGTAGTATCATCCTCAGAAACCGTCTCAATTTCACCATTACTTAAAATTCTCTCGTATTCAACTTGACGGTATTCGAAACATGAAATATTTAATCGACGTTTCAAGTAATTGCTGTCATATGTACAACGGATTCTCAATTTTATATTATCTTTGTATTGAAGTTGAAAATGTCTATAAAATGGAGCCGAACTTTCAATTATTCCTGCAATATTTTTTTCTTTTTTTACTAAATCTTGCCTAAATGCTTCAATAGCTTGTTCGACAGTAAAAGATTAATTTATTGGTGGTGGTGAGGAGTCTTCTTGTTCTTCGTTTGATTTATTTTCTGCTTTTGTTGTTAACTCGATGTTTTTATTTAAATCATTACTATACTTTAAAAGTTTGAAATTTAGTTGTATGCTCACAGTATCATTATTCGGTAATTTTATAGCAAATTCTGTATTTTTAAGTTCATTTTCACTCAAATCAATAGGTAATGAAGCTGAAAACACTTGTATGATATAGATATATGAAAAAAATATGATAAAAATATTTTTCATTTTAGTTTTTCTTTTTAATAGACGTGTTCTTAAGTTAGCGATATATTTTTAAATGAGATGATAAGAATTGTTTCTCATATTTATATACTAATTTAATAATCGTCGTATTCAAATGATTTATCAACTGAGTCGCCACCAACGTTACTACCACCTTTCTTAACTTTACTATCATTAACTATTTTTTGAAGGAGAAGAGGTTTTTGTTGATTTTTATTCAATGAGTGGATATCAGTCTTACTATTATATAGTTTATTTGTATCTCTGAAAACAATAGCCTCTATTTCACTATAAACGCACGATGGTTTATATGAATGTACATTTATATCTTTAAAACCACCCTCATAGACTGTTCCAACTAGTGATATCATACCACCGATAACCTCAATTTTTATATGTTGATTGTGACTAAAATGAAATATTGGAATATTTGTTGACATTTCTTGTCCTCTATTAAGAGAAAAAATTTGAGTTCTTGTCCCTCCTTCTGCGGTTAGGAACACCTGCATTATAATATCCAAAACTACTGCATTTATTATTTGAAAAGTTTTCCACTGTGCATGACAAGTACAATATTTATCACCAGTTTTTAAAAATTGACCCCAATACATATTTAACAAATTTTTTTAATTCAACTAAATCTCTCATTATAAATAACGTATATATATATAACACAAACTTGGATACAATAAGATTAAAACACCAGCTGTTTATATATTATTACATACATACGTATACTTTTTTAATATTTATGCTTAACCGCAATTGATAAGAAGTTATTAAAATATCTAAAAACACCTTATAGTATCAATTATTGAATATAAAGAATCAGTTTGAAAATTCGTTTTACGGTGAAAAGTTAAAAGCAAAATAATGAGAGCAAGTTTAAGAAAATTGTTTCAAAATCCTAATATTATATACTTACCTTTAAAGGATATGGAAGAAAATACTGCATATGAAATCAACAAGATAGAACGAGTAGATACAAAATATGGTGAAAGTATAAGATGTCTTGTAAATAAAGAATATCATATTTATTTACCTAAACGATTTCTGATTATTACTAAAAATCAGATGGATTATCTAAACGCAAATCCACACATTTTAAAGAAAGTTAAAGAAGTGAATGGATTATATACTCTAATCATTAAAAAGAAGAAGCAATATGTATTCTACAACAACTTGTATGACAGTACTGAAGACGAAGAAGATGACGATGATGATGATGAAATAGAAGAAACATTTTAAACAGAAACCTTTTAAAATTAAAATCATATATATTTATATATATATATATCAACAAAACTCTGCATACATTAAAATTTCTTTCACATTTGATTAAATAGAAACTTTATAAAAAAACGGAAAAACCGCAACAGAAACTTTTTAAAATTTTCTCACGCCTTTTAATTAAATAGAAACTTTATAAACAACGGACAAACCGCGGAAAAACCGCAACAGAAACTTTTTAAAATTTTCTCACACCTTTTAATTAAATAGAAACTTTATAAACAACGGACAAACCGCATCAGAAACATTGTTTTAAAATTTTATTGAAAAGAATGATAAGCTATAAAATTACTTCTCATAATTTTATATAAAAACCCACCCCCCATCTAGTTTTTCTTTAATTACTATTCAAGTTAAGTACAGAAATGGAAGCACACCTAAAATCAATTTTCAAAAAAAACCAAACAAAAAGCATTCTCTCCATAAAGGAGATGCTTTTTGAATATAAATATAAAATTTCAAAAATGGAGCGTGTCCAGACGCCTTATGGGGAAAAAGTACGTTGTTTGGTGGAAAACACCAAATACATATACCTACCTGGTATATTCAACGAAACTCTAGACGACGATAGTATAGAAGAATTCCAGCGCAATACCTACTATCTTACTAAAGATAGAAAAGGTAGCAAAGGTAGCAGCAGCAATAAATATTACGAGCTGAATATACATGCAGCTGCAACAGGTAATTTTTGGTAAATAGATTTTTTATTTATTTTATTATTATTAAATCTATATATTATTTTTTTTTTGTTATCGTTCTAGCTCAAGATACACTAAAGAAACAACATGAATCTTAAATGTCGTCGACGACACTCATAAAACGGAAGCCGAAATTATTTGTTGAATTTTTTAATCGAATATTATTAAAATTAAAAAAATTAACTATTATTAATATTTCCTTCTAATACATCAAATTTAAAAACAAATTAATAAAAAATTTAAGTAAAAAAAAAAATTAATAAAAAATATTTGTTATTATTTTATTTTTTTTTTGTTAGATAGTAAAAACATTATAATTTCTCCTACACTTGATTGTAATGTATTAGTTTATTATAAATACTTGAGTTGAATAGCAATATTATGTACAATGAATCGAATAGGAACTGAAAATGAAACTTTGGTTGATTCTTTGTATAATCATCAGACCATGAGAGTTGAAGTGGAAAATTTTCTAAACTATTATAGAGGATATATTCCGGGAGATCTCATCAGATATATGGAAAATTTCCTAGAAATCATACCTTTATATGAAGATTTGGAGTTAGTAGATTCATCAGTTCATGGTGTTCATTTTGAAAATTGTTTTAAATTGAAACAAATTACGGCTGATTCGAGTGTTATGTGTAATTGTAAATTATTTAGTCTACAAAAATATAGAATTGTTGCTAATATACATATGTTTTATAAGTATGTAGGTATATGATTAACACTAAAAATAAATAAATGTTTTGTTTTTAAATAATGTGGTTAACATTTTATACTGATAACAAATACGAGTAGTATTAGGGATATTAATATATACCGCAGTAAATGAATTTTATTTATTAAATACTAGCAAAAAAATCACAGACTTTCGTAAACCGCCCTAATGTAGTTTAATTCATATTGTATTAACCCTCTAAAACACATTAAATGTTACGACTTCACTTCAACAAAAATAACATCCACCACGACTTCACTTTAAGCAAAACCGAACCCCCCACCACGACTTCACTTTAAGCAAAACCGAACCCCCCACCACGACTTCACTTTAAGCAAAACCGAACCACCCCACCACGACTTCACTTTAAGCAAAACCGAACCCCCCACCACGACTTCACTTTAAGCAAAACCGAACACGCTGCCGCCTCATAACACAAAATATCATGGGGTCGAATTTAACCCCATCGACCCTTAAAGGGTTAACGTATGCACATTTTTCCTTTGCACATTTCTATCTAGAAACCCCTTATTCATACTACTGCTATACATTTGTATAGAGTGATGTCAAACAAAATTTTGCGACCGGGTGCTTGTCAAGTTAATAATTGGTGCTTTTTATGGGAATCTTTCAAATTTTAGTGTTTTAAATTTTTATTCGCACTTTTTCCCAAAATTAATATTTTACTTATTCAGTAAAACATTAACCATTTTGTTAAAAACAAATTGCAATTGATTATTGAGGGGTATAGCTTGTTCCTATGCGCATTTCATTGTTGCTAATGCAGATCATCAGGGAACTTTACCCAAATATTTCTTAGAACAACTAGAGATATTATATTAAACCTTCATTAAAACAAATGAAAAGTTTAAACAATATCAAAGTTGTAACAAGAACTCAATAATCAACCAATTGTTTTTGTTTTCTTACTATACCATTACTACCAAGGTTGACTTTTTTTCAACTCTAATTGTAGTTGTAAGAGGTTTGTAGAAAATGTAAAAACAACAACTGCTATACATTTGTATAGAGTGATGTCAAACAAAATTTTGCGACCGGGTGCTTGTCAAGTTAATAATTGGTGCTTTTTATGGGAATCTTTCAAATTTTAGTGTTTTAAATTTTTATTCGCACTTTTTCCCAAAATTAATATTTTACTTATTCAGTAAAACATTAACCATTTTGTTAAAAACAAATTGCAATTGATTATTGAGAGGTATAGCTTGTTCCTATGCGCATTTCACTGTTGCTAAGCAGATCATCAGGGAACTTTACCAAATATTTCTTAGAACAACTGGAGATATTATATTAAACCTTCATTAAAACAAATTAACAGTTTAAATAATATCAAAGTTGTAACAAGAACTCAATAATCAACCAATTGTTTTTGTTTTCTTACTATACCATTACTACCAAGGCTGACTTTTTTTCAACTCTAATTGTAGTTGTAAGAGGTTTGTAGAAAATGTAAAAACAACAACTGCTATACATTTGTATATAGTTGTAAGAGGTTTGTAGAAAATGTAAAAACAACAACTGCTATACATTTGTATAGAGTGATGTCAAACAAAATTTTGCGACCGGGTGCTTGTCAAGTTAATAATTGGTGCTTTTTATGGGAATCTTTCAAATTTTAGTGTTTTAAATTTTTATTCGCACTTTTTCCCAAAATTAATATTTTACTTATTCAGTAAAACATTAACCATTTTGTTAAAAACAAATTGCAATTGATTATTGAGGGGTATAGCTTGTTCCTATGCGCATTTCAGTGTTGCTAATGTGGATCATCAGGGAACTTTACCCAAATATTTCTTAGAACAACTGGAGATATTATATTAAACCTTCATTAAAACAAATGAAAAGTTTAAACAATATCAAAGTTGTAACAAGATCTCAATAATCAACCAATTGTTTTTGTTTTCTTACTATACCATTACTACCAAGGCTGACTTTTTTTCAACTCTAATTGTAGTTGTAAGAGGTTTGTAGAAAATGTAAAAACAACAACTGCTATACATTTGTATAGAGTGATGTCAAACAAAATTTTGCGACCGGGTGCTTGTCAAGTTAATAATTGGTGCTTTTTATGGGAATCTTTCAAATTTTAGTGTTTTAAATTTTTATTCGCACTTTTTCCCAAAATTAATATTTTACTTATTCAGTAAAACATTAACCATTTTGTTAAAAACAAATTGCAATTGATTATTGATGGGTATAGCTTGTTCCTATGCGCATTTCACTGTTGCTAATGCAGATCATCAGGGAACTTTACCAAAATATTTCTTAGAACAACTAGAGATATTATATTAAACCTTCATTAAAACAAATGAAAAGTTTAAACAATATCAAAGTTGTAACAAGAACTCAATAATCAACCAATTGTTTTTGTTTTCTTACTATACCATTACTACCTAGGCTGACTTTTGTTCAACTCTAATTGTAGTTGTAAGAGGTTTGTAGAAAATGTAAAAACAACAACTGCTATACATTTGTATAGAGTGATGTCAAACAAAATTTTGCGACCGGGTGCTTGTCAAGTTAATAATTGGTGCTTTTTATGGGAATCTTTCAAATTTTAGTGTTTTAATTTTTTATTCGCACTTTTTCCCAAAATTAATATTTTACTTATTCAGTAAAACATTAACCATTTTGTTAAAAACAAATTGCAATTGATTATTGAGGTGTATAGCTTGCTCCTATGCGCATTTCACTGTTGCTGATGCAGATCATCAGGGAACTTTACCCAAATATTTCTTAGAACAAGTGGAGATATTATATTAAACCTTCATTAAAACAAATGAAAAGTTTAAACAATATCAAAGTTGTAACAAGAACTCAATAATCAACCAATTGTTTTTGTTGTCTTACTATACCATTACTACCTAGGCTGACTTTTTTTCAACTCTAATTGTAGTTGTAAGAGGTTTGTAGAAAATGTAAAAACAACAACTGCTATACATTTGTATAGAGTGATGTCAAACAAAATTTTGCGACCGGGTGCTTGTCAAGTTAATAATTGGTGCTTTTTATGGGAATCTTTCAAATTTTAGTGTTTTAAATTTTTATTCGCACTTTTTCCCAAAATTAATATTTTACTTATTCAGTAAAACATTAACCATTTTGTTAAAAACAAATTGCAATTGATTATTGAGGGGTATAGCTTGTTCCTATGCGCATTTCACTGTTGCTAATGCAGATCATCAGGGAACTTTACCCAAATATTTCTTAGAACAATTGGAGATATTATATTAAACCCTCATTAAAACAAATGAAAAGTTTAAACAATATCAAAGTTGTAACAAGAACTCAATAATCAACCAATTGTTTTTGTTTTCTTACTATACCATTACTACCTAGGCTGACTTTTTTTCAACTCTAATTGTAGTTGTAAGAGGTTTGTTGAAAATGTAAAAACAACAACTGCTATACATTTGTATAGAGTGATGTCAAACAAAATTTTGCGACCGGGTGCTTGTCAAGTTAATAATTGCTGCTTTTTATGGGAATCTTTCAAATTTTAGTGTTTTAAATTTTTATTTGCACTTTTTCCCAAAATTAATATTTTACTTATTCAGTAAAACATTAACCATTTTGTTAAAAACAAATTGCAATTTATTATTGAGGGGTATAGCTTGTTCCTATGCGCATTTCACTGTTGCTAATGCAGATCATCAGGGAACTTTACCCAAATATTTCTTAGAACAACTAGAGATATTATATTAAACCTTCATTAAAACAAATGAAAATTTAAACAATATCAAAGTTGTAACAAGAACTCAATAATCAACCAATTGTTTTTGTTTTCTTACTATACCATTACTACCAAGGCTGACTTTTTTTCAACTCTAATTGTAGTTGTAAGAGGTTTGTAGAAAATGTAAAAACAACAACTGCTATAGATTTGCATAGAGTGATGTCAAACAAAATTTTGCGACCGGGTGCTTGTCAAGTTAATAATTGGTGCTTTTTATGGGAATCTTTCAAATTTTAGTGTTTTAAATTTTTATTCGCACTTTTTCCCAAAATTAATATTTTACTTATTCAGTAAAACATTAACCATTTTGTTAAAAACAAATTGCAATTGATTATTGAGGGGTATAGCTTGTTCCTATGCGCATTTCAGTGTTGCTAATGTGGATCATCAGGGAAGTTTACCCAAATATTTCTTAGAACAACTAGAGATATTATATTAAACCTTCATTAAAACAAATGAAAAGTTTAAACAATATCAAAGTTGTAACAAGATCTCAATAATCAACCAATTGTTTTTGTTTTCTTACTATACCATTACTACCAAGGCTGACTTTTTTTCGACTCTAATTGTAGTTGTAAGATGTTTGTAGAAAATGTAAAAACAACAACTGCTATACATTTGTATAGAGTGATGTCCAACAAAATTTTGCGACCGGGTGCTTGTCAAGTTAATAATTGGTGCTTTTTATGGGAGTCTTTCAAATTTTAGTGTTTTAAATTTTTATTCGCACTTTTTCCCAAAATTAATATTTTACTTATTTAGTAAAACATTAACCATTTTGTTAAAAACAAATTGCAATTGATTATTGAGGGGTAAAGCTTGTTCCTATGCGCATTTCACTGTTGCTAATGCAGATCATCAGGGAACTTTACCCAAATATTTCTTAGAACAACTGGAGATATTATATTAAACCTTCATTAAAACAAATGAAAAGTTTAAACAATATCAAAGTTGAAACAAGAACTCAATAATCAACCAATTGTTTTTGTTTTCTTACTATACCATTACTACCTAGGCTGACTTTTGTTCAACTCTAATTGTAGTTGTAAGAGGTTTGTAGAAAATGTAAAAACAACAACTGCTATACATTTGTATAGAGTGATGTCAAACAAAATTTTGCGACCGGGTGCTTGTCAAGTTAATAATTGGTGCTTTTTATGGGAATCTTTCAAATTTTAGTGTTTTAATTTTTTTATTCGCACTTTTTCCCAAAATTAATATTTTACTTATTCAGTAAAACATTAACCATTTTGTTAAAAACAAATTGCAATTGATTATTGAGGTGTATAGCTTGTTCCTATGCGCATTTCACTGTTGCTGATGCAGATCATCAGGGAACTTTACCAAAATATTTCTTAGAACAACTAGAGATATTATATTAAACCTTCATTAAAACAAATGAAAAGTTTAAACAATATCAAAGTTGAAACAAGAACTCAATAATCAACCAATTGTTTTTGTTTTCTTACTATACCATTACTACCTAGGCTGACTTTTTTTCAACTCTAATTGTAGTTGTAAGAGGTTTGTAGAAAATGTAAAAACAACAACTGCTATACATTTGTATAGAACGATGTCAAACAAAATTTTGCGACCGGGTGCTTGTCAAGTTAATAATTGGTGCTTTTTATGGGAATCTTTCAAATTTTAGTGTTTTAAATTTTTATTCGCACTTTTTCCCAAAATTAATATTTTACTTATTCAGTAAAACATTAACCATTTTGTTAAAAACAAATTGCAATTGATTATTGAGGGGTATAGCTTGTTCCTATGCGCATTTCACTGTTGCTAATGCAGATCATCAGGGAACTTTACACAAATATTTCTTAGAACAATTGGAGATATTATATTAAACCTTCATTAAAACAAATGAAAAGTTTAAACAATATCAAAGTTGTAACAAGAACTCAATAATCAACCAATTGTTTTTGTTTTCTTACTATACCATTACTACCTAGTCTGACTTTTGTTCAACTCTAATTGTAGTTGTAAGAGGTTTGTAGAAAATGTAAAAACAACAACTGCTATACATTTGTATAGAGTGATGTCAAACAAAATTTTGCGACCGGGTGCTTGTCAAGTTAATAATTGGTGCTTATAATGGGAATCTTTTAAATTTTAGTGTTTTAAATTTTTTTATTCGTACTTTTTCCCAAAATTAATATTTTACTTATTCAGTAAAACATTAACCATTTTGTTAAAAACAAATTGCAATTGATTATTGAGGGGTATAGCTTGTTCCTATGCGCATTTCACTGTTGCTAATGCAGATCATCAGGGAACTTTACCCAAATATTTCTTAGAACAAGTGGAGATATTATATTAAACCTTCATTAAAACAAATGAAAAGTTTAAACAATATCAAAGTTGTAACAAGAACTCAATAATCAACCAATTGTTTTTGTTTTCTTACTATACCATTACTACCTAGGCTGACTTTTTTTCAACTCTAATTGTAGTTGTAAGAGGTTTGTAGAAAATGTAAAAACAACAACTGCTATACATTTGTATAGAGTGATGTCAAACAAAATTTTGCGACCGGGTGCTTGTCAAGTTAATAATTGGTGCTTTTTATTTGAATCTTTCAAATTTTAGTGTTTTAAATTTTTATTCGCACTTTTTCCCAAAATTAATATTTTACTTATTCAGTAAAACATTAACCATTTTGTTAAAAACAAATTGCAATTGATTATTGAGGGGTATAGCTTGTTCCTATGCGCATTTCACTGTTGCTAATGCAGATCATCAGGGAACTTTACCCAAATATTTCTTAGAACAATTGGAGATATTATATTAAACCCTCATTAAAACAAATGAAAAGTTTAAACAATATCAAAGTTGTAACAAGAACTCAATAATCAACCAATTGTTTTTGTTTTCTTACTATACCATTACTACCTAGGCTGACTTTTTTTCAACTCTAATTGTAGTTGTAAGAGGTTTGTTAAAAACAACAACTGCTATACATTTGCATAGAGTGATGTCAAACAAAATTTTGCGACCGGGTGCTTGTCAAGTTAATAATTGGTGCTTTTTATGGGAATCTTTCAAATTTTAGTGTTTTAAATTTTTATTCGCACTTTTTCCCAAAATTAATATTTTACTTATTCAGTAAAACATTAACCATTTTGTTAAAAACAAATTGCAATTGATTATTGAGGGGTATAGCTTGTTCCTATGCGCATTTCAGTGTTGCTAATGTGGATCATCAGGGAACTTTACCCAAATATTTCTTAGAACAACTAGAGATATTATATTAAACCTTCATTAAAACAAATGAAAAGTTTAAACAATATCAAAGTTGTAACAAGATCTCAATAATCAACCAATTGTTTTTGTTTTCTTACTATACCATTACTACCAAGGCTGACTTTTTTTCGACTCTAATTGTAGTTGTAAGAGGTTTGTAGAAAATGTAAAAACAACAACTGCTATACATTTGTATAGAGTGATGTCCAACAAAATTTTGCGACCGGGTGCTTGTCAAGTTAATAATTGGTGCTTTTTATGGGAGTCTTTCAAATTTTAGTGTTTTAAATTTTTATTCGCACTTTTTCCCAAAATTAATATTTTACTTATTTAGTAAAACATTAACCATTTTGTTAAAAACAAATTGCAATTGATTATTGAGGGGTAAAGCTTGTTCCTATGCGCATTTCACTGTTGCTAATGCAGATCATCAGGGAACTTTACCCAAATATTTCTTAGAACAACTGGAGATATTATATTAAACCTTCATTAAAACAAATGAAAAGTTTAAACAATATCAAAGTTGTAACAAGAACTCAATAATCAACCAATTGTTTTTGTTTTCTTACTATACCATTACTACCTAGGCTGACTTTTGTTCAACTCTAATTATAGTTGTAAGAGGTTTGTAGAAAATGTAAAAACAACAACTGCTATACATTTGTATAGAGTGATGTCAAACAAAATTTTGCGACCGGGTGCTTGTCAAGTTAATAATTGGTGCTTTTTATGGGAATCTTTCAAATTTTAGTGTTTTAAATTTTTATTCGCACTTTTCCCAAAATTAATATTTTACTTATTCAGTAAAACATTAACCATTTTGTTAAAAACAAATTGCAATTGATTATTGAGGTGTATAGCTTGTTCCTATGCGCATTTTACTGTTGCTGATGCAGATCATCAGGGAACTTTACCCAAATATTTCTTAGAACAACTGGAGATATTAAATTAAACCTTCATTAAAACAAATGAAAAGTTTAAACAATATCAAAGTTGTAACAAGAACTCAATAATCAACCAATTGTTTTTGTTTTCTTACTATACCATTACTACCTAGGCTGACTTTTGTTCAACTCTAATTATAGTTGTAAGAGGTTTGTAGAAAATGTAAAAACAACAACTGCTATACATTTGTATAGAGTGATGTCAAACAAAATTTTGCGACCGGGTGCTTGTCAAGTTAATAATTGGTGCTTTTTATGGGAATCTTTCAAATTTTAGTGTTTTAAATTTTTATTCGCACTTTTCCCAAAATTAATATTTTACTTATTCAGTAAAACATTAACCATTTTGTTAAAAACAAATTGCAATTGATTATTGAGGGGTATAGCTTGTTCCTATGCGCATTTCACTGTTGCTAATGCAGATCATCAGGGAACTTTACCAAAATATTTCTTAGAACAACTAGAGATATTATATTAAACCTTCATTAAAACAAATGAAAACTTTAAACAATAGCAAAGTTGAAACAAGAACTCAATAATCAACCAATTGTTTTTGTTTTCTTACTATACCATTACTACCTAGGCTGACTTTTGTTCAACTCTAATTGTAGTTGTAAGAGGTTTGTAGAAAATGTAAAAACAACAACTGCTATACATTTGTATAGAGTGATGTCAAACAAAATTTTGCGACCGGGTGCTTGTCAAGTTAATAATTGGTGCTTTTTATGGGAATCTTTCAAATTTTAGTGTTTTAATTTTTTTATTCGCACTTTTTCCCAAAATTAATATTTTACTTATTCAGTAAAACATTAACCATTTTGTTAAAAACAAATTGCAATTGATTATTGAGGTGTATAGCTTGTTCCTATGCGCATTTCACTGTTGCTGATGCAGATCATCAGGGAACTTTACCCAAATATTTCTTAGAACAAGTGGAGATATTATATTAAACCTTCATTAAAACAAATGAAAAGTTTAAACAATATCAAAGTTGTAACAAGAACTTAATAATCAACCAATTGTTTTTGTTTTCTTACTATACCATTACTACCTAGGCTGACTTTTTTTCAACTCTAATTGTAGTTGTAAGAGGTTTGTAGAAAATGTAAAAACAACAACTGCTATACATTTGTATAGAACGATGTCAAACAAAATTTTGCTACCGGGTGCTTGTCAAGTTAATAATTGGTGCTTTTTATGGGAATCTTTCAAATTTTAGTGTTTTAAAATTTTATTCGCACTTTTTCCCAAAATTAATATTTTACTTATTCAGTAAAACATTAACCATTTTGTTAAAAACAAATTGCAATTGATTATTGAGGGGTATAGCTTGTTCCTATGCGCATTTCACTGTTGCTAATGCAGATCATCAGGGAACTTTACACAAATATTTCTTAGAACAATTGGAGATATTATATTAAACCTTCATTAAAACAAATGAAAAGTTTAAACAATATCAAAGTTGTAACAAGAACTCAATAATCAACCAATTGTTTTTGTTTTCTTACTATACCATTACTACCAAGGCTGACTTTTTTTCAACTCTAATTGTAGTTGTAAGAGGTTTGTAGAAAATGTAAAAACAACAACTGCTATACATTTGTATAGAGTGATGTCAAACAAAATTTTGCGACCGGGTGCTTGTCAAGTTAATAATTGGTGCTTATAATGGGAATCTTTTAAATTTTAGTGTTTTAAATTTTTTTATTCGTACTTTTTCCCAAAATTAATATTTTACTTATTCAGTAAAACATTAACCATTTTGTTAACAACAAATTGCAATTGATTATTGAGGTGTATAGCTTGTTCCTATGCGCATTTCACTGTTGCTAATGCAGATCATCAGGGAACTTTACCCAAATATTTCTTAGAACAACTGGAGATATTAAATTAAACCTTCATTAAAACAAATGAAAAGTTTAAACAATATCGAAGTTGTAACAAGAACTCAATAATCAACCAATTGTTTTTGTTTTCTTACTATACCATTACTACCAAGGCTGACTTTTTTTCAACTCTAATTGTAGTTGTAAGAGGTTTGTAGAAAATGTAAAAACAACAACTGCTATACATTTGCATAGAGTGATGTCAAACAAAATTTTGCGACCGGGTGCTTGTCAAGTTAATAATTGGTGCTTTTTATGGGAATCTTTTAATTTTTAGTGTTTAAAATTTTTATTCGCACTTTTTCCCAAAATTAATATTTTACTTATTCAGTAAAACATTTAAAACACTAAAATTTGAAAGATTCCCATAAAAAGCACCAAAGTTTTAGATTTTCTCTAATAATGATTTTAGTGTAAAGTCCTATAGTTGTGTGTTGGTTTCTCCATTGCTATGGCTAACAGCAGATAGGGAATAGCTGCCTGTTTCATGCACGAGCCAGTGTTGCCATCCTCTAGTTTTATCATGTGTCTGTGTGAAAGAGTTTGTGTGTGTGTATATGTGATTGTGTGCGGTGAGAATGTGTGGTGTGTGTGTATTTCTTTCTTTGCTTGTTGTTGTTTGTAGTTGTTTTTATTAATTTTTCTTTTTGTTATTTAAAAAAGTTTGTTCCACAATTTATTTAAAAATCCAGGGCACAATCTCATTTATAATATATTTTTTTTAATTTTTGAGTTTTTTCCAATTTTATGGACGATAAAAGGTTTATTTTTCAAAAATACCCAATATGTTATCAGATAGGATTTTGTACAGTGATCAAATAATTTTATAATGAATTCAGTTGTTGACGTTTTTATTTGATATAATATAATAATAATACCAAAAATAAAAATAACTTGACGGTGTAAGAAAAAATATTAAATTATAATATATTATAACAACATATTTTAATTCATTATTTTAATTTAATTTTTTCTTTGAAACTCGTATGCTGTTTTACATACATACGTGTAAACTAGTGGTATTCTGATAGGTGTCTTTTTAAATTTTTTTTAGTTTTCCATTTACTTATCTTTATTGCGGTTGGAGCAGACGATAAAGGTTTTATTTCAATATAACCTGTATATTTCTTATATAGAAACGCAATCGAATTTCAACCTCAATTGATTCGGTCATTTATATTCAGCCTGCTAAGAAAACAGATGGATTTAATTAAAAACATTTTTTATTTAAATCTTCTTCTGCGTTTACTGTGTAAGACAGAGAACTAAATATGAAAAAGTACGATAAAATCGCAAACAATTGCTCCCAAATCGGCTTATTTTCGTAATACTTTGATTTCTTGCGTGTTTTTAATGAATGTAAGAGCAGATAATTTTATATGAATATGAAAGAGTTAATTTTTTATCTCCTAAGATCTTAACTTATCATTTTGTATCTGTTGAATTGGGGAAAATACGAAAATATGCAAAAAAAAAAATTAAATACAAATATGTATGCATATACCATTTTTAGACGCCGTACAGTTCGCGAACTATTATCGCTACACCCTACAAATGTTTTGAAAGTTTTCCTCAAATATTCCGATCTAAAATTCAGGCAAATTTTAAAATATTTTTTTTGGTCAGTCGTTCCAAAGTTCAATCACAACAAATGCCCACACACGACCCAACGACTGGCTCCAACACATGATTGCGCGTGGGGGAGTCTGTGTAGTTGTGGGTATGAAGTTACAAAGCACGACGCCTTGACGCGCCCAACTCATAAAGATGTCTACTCTACTTAAAGCACAGGGGATTCAAGCACTAAAAAGAAAATTCTGAGTAATTCACCTTCAAAGGTTTTTGTTTCTATGCATTTCATAGTTACCATTTTGACTTTGAAATGCATACAGTTGATTGAGGTCACCATACAAGTCGGAATTTTTGTAGAGTGATAGGTATTAGTATTGAGTATTGATTCCTGCATCTAATTAAATTTTTTTTTTTAGTTTTTTGTACTTGAATCCCTTTTACTCTAACCCCCTCATATACATATATATATGTACATATAGATTAAATTCTTACCAGAAATACTCCTTGAGGTTTCTAATTTTACATGCCCATAAAATGGCATGTACTTTTTGTGTACATATCCCAGGAGGATGGGGAGCCACCTGACATTTCAACTTTATCTTTTTCCTTTCTTAAATATACGTACGGATATTAAGGGTGAATTTATTTTTTTATGTAAATATTGCTTACCTATCTGGTGCTTTTTATGGAATTTGTTAAAATTTTATTATTTGAAATGTTATTCGCATAATTAATATTTTACATACATATATAGTAATATATTAACAATTTTATTAAAAACAAATTGTTTATTAATGGGTATAGCTAGTTCCTACGCGCATTTTACTGTTGCTAATGCATATCATCAGGGAACTTTACCCAAATATTTCTAAGAACACAAAACGGATTCCTTTCTATTTGACCATATTTTCTATGTGTTTTCTTTTTTCTATATGCGATGACATGTTTCATAAATATATATTTTTTTATAAAATTAAATTTATAATAAGATTTATTTAAATTAATTAATATTTATACGTAATTGTTGAACTGTTTAAGGTTTATATTGAAATGAAAATTATTTTTTTTTGCTTAAGTTCAAATCTGAGTTTACCCATATCTTCTTAATTTAAGAAAGTATATTTGGATAAATTCATTATTTTTTATTAAGAGAGTACTATTGTATTTGAAATAATTTATTCATCAGACTAGCAGAACGGATCAGTACTGATTTCGAGGTCGCTACACCATCTCATCAGCGTTCTTTGTTCGATTTTACCACTTTTGACGGTGGATACTAGTAACTAGGAATATCAACTATTTAACCGTATTATTTAACGAATTAGAATACGAAAATTGCAACTTATTCATTTCTTACAAGTTAAATCAATTTCGGTTAGTACGAAATTCCATCTCTGATTTTTAATTATTCCAAATATTTCATACTCTCTTGCTTTTTCCAAAGCCATTGGCTTTGAGATCAAGCAGTTTTCCATTTTTGTTTACTTTATTTTTGTCTTGTAGTTGACTTTCTTAGTATTCAACCACCTGTGTAAACATGTTGGTTTTTTTGACGGGTGCCTTCGTTTTTTTAATAATTAATATTTGTACGTAATTGTTGAACAATTGGTTGATTATTGAGTTCTTGTTATAACTTTGATATTGTTTAAACTTTTCATTTGTTTTAATGAAGGTTTAATATAATATCTCCAGTTGTTCTAAGAAATATTTGGGTAAAGTTCCCTGATGATCTGCATCAGCAACAGTGAAATGCGCATAGGAACAAGCTATACCCCTCAATAATCAATTACAATTTGTTTTTAACAAAATGGTTAATGTTTTACTAAATAAGTAAAATATTAATTTTGGGAAAAAGTGCGAATAAAAAAATTTAAAACACTAAAATTTGAAAGATTCCCATAAAAAGCACCAATTATTAACTTGACAAGCACCCGGTCGCAAAATTTTGTTTAACATCACTTACAAATGTATAGCAGTTGTTGTTTTTACATTTTCTACAAACCTCTTACAACTACAATTAGAGTTGAAAAAAGTCAGCCTAGGTAGTAATTGTAAAGTAAGAAAACAAAAACAATTGGTTGATTATTGAGTTCTTGTTACAACTTTGATATTATTTAAACTTTTAATTTGTTTTAATGAAGGTTTAATATAATATCTCCAGTTGTTCTAAGAAATATTTGGTAAAGTTCCCTGATGATCTGCATTAGCAACAGTGAAATGCGCATAGGAACAAGCTATACCCCTCAATAATCAATTGCAATTTGTTTTTAACAAAATGGTTAATGTTTTACTAAATAAGTAAAATATTAATTTTGGGAAAAAGTGCGAATAAAAAATTTAAAACATAAATATTTTTATTTTTTGCCTGATATATAACGATTATTTCTTGATTTGTATATTTTGCTTAAAAACTAATTTTTCTCTCGATGAAGTAGTTATAAACAAACTTTGCAGATGTAAGTACATATTAATCCTTAATTACAAATAATAAATTACGCTCTATCTTAAGACATAATACGAAAAATTGGAATCTGTATCTAGTTTTTTTATTTCTAAGCAAAATCTATAAATAAAAAAATAATTGTTATATTTCAACCAACAAAAATAAAACTTCAAAATAAATGTTACACATATGTATGTCAACCAAAAAATAATTTATCAAAAAAATAAGAATTATTTACGGTCAAAAAGTAAAACTGCAAAATAATTTTTATTCTCCAATTAAAGAACTAAAATTTGATATATATATATATATATATATATATATATATATATAGCAACTAAATAGCATTATTTATTATATTGCTCATAATCACTCCGGTCTCCGGTATAAATACGAGTATATTAATAATAAAAAAAATAAAGTTTTGATATGAATTTTGATTTTTGAAATTGTTTTGTTTTCTTTTTTAAAATTTTATAATACCTACATATGTACATAAAGTAAATACTTTTATTGTTTATTTAAAAAAAAGTTGTGTACTACTTCCAAAAATCCTGATCTCGAATACCGGAGTTTTTAAAAATCAATCCCCATTAAATGCACACATGAATAGTATGCTAATCGTTCGTAAATATTGTCATTGTGATGTTAACTACGGATAATCTGTTGGAATAAAATAATAATAAAAAAATAATATAAGCTGAAATTTTTACCGTTGCAAATTAAATTTAAGCGTGTCACAACAGAGTTTTGTGTTTTACATCCTAATGTATGAACATATTTCTTGTCCTATTATCATTTCCATAAATGTCAAAACTTCAGGGAGTGGTTTGCATAAAAACACATTGAGCATTCATTCACACAAAGAAAACAAAAGTATTACAATAGGGGTTAAATCGGTTAAAGGTATTCTAGTAAACATAATATTTACACACACTGCATGTCGCGTGAAATGTTGTGATTGTATCCTCCCTGTCACGGCTTCCTCATTTGATTGTCATTGTCATATATTATGCATGAAATTTTACATTGAAATACAAAGCTATATACACAGCTCCGGTGATGGGTAAACTAAATTAATTATATTCTTTTGATAGAGTTTCAACCATCTATAAATAGAAACCATGTTTTACAATAGAACAAAAGTATTTCTTGGTAAATATTGCATTGAATCAAAACGAAACGCATTGGAAAAGGGAAAATATGTTTTTTTATTGTCACGGTATTTTGGTTTTACGGATTTTCAATATTGTAAATACATATGTAATTGTTTCAAACGCAAGGTAAGTATCAAGTAAATTTACCATAAAAACTGTGGTATATCAATTAATGCAACATAACTACATATACATACATATGTATGTCAGTTACTGAAGCAAAAGTGTTCCTTAAGCAGTCTTTAGACTATCTTGCATTTGAAGGTACTTTCTAGAAGCACCGTAAAATCAAATTAGCTTCATACTATAAGAAAGAAAGCAAAAATTTGTTGGAAGATTTTTAAATTTGAAGATTTGCAGCGTAATTAGAAAATCCTAAAAATGAAACCTCTATAAAAAAAAGTAAAAATTAAATAAAACTTGAAAAATTATACTTTGTTTCAGACGGTGTTCCCATATACTTGGTTTTAAGTAAGCGAACGTAATTCTGTTAATTCCGGAATTCAGCTACTGCATTTCCCTCTTTATGTTTGATTATCGGAGAAATGGGCGCGTTACCTTTTCAAGTGGATAAAGGCTCAACCCCAATATGTATAAGCAAATCCTTAAATGCTTAAGCAAATCCAAATACACTTTCAGATGTCCATAATGTGAGTAATTCTTATATAAAAGATCAAAAATCACAACAGTGTTCAATATTGAATTGTAAACAGTGTCTCCACTTTAGCATTAACTTGTACTTAAGGCTATTTCACACTATAATACAAGTATTACGTAAATTAACAAAAATGCAAAGACGACGTTTCCCCATCCAATACCACAAGTAATTTTCTGGAAATTGCACGTTATTCTAAGAATAAAACTCATCGAATTTAAAAAGCCACACTCTTACAGTTTTACAGATATCAGATAACTAATAATTACCTCCTATCGGTGTTACTCGTTTGCCCCGTCCGATACCTTCGAGATTTTTCTGGAAGTTTCAAAAACTTTCAAGAACCACTCACAGTAAATTTGAGAGTCTCACTATTGTAGTTATACAGATATGGGGAAATTAAAAATTGCTTATCCCCTAAGCCGATTTCGTGCAAAATTTAAAAAACATAAACCATCTACAGTCCATCTTCAACGTACCCTAAAATTTTTGTTGTAATCGGTCAACCAGTTTTTATACGTAAGGTATAAAAAGTCTGCGTACATAAACGTAGCCTATTAAACAAAAGCAAAATAATTCTTAAAATATATGTATGTACATATATATTTAATTTAAGAATGAATTTTATTTGTTAAATACATATCAGTGTTTTAAAAATAATGCAAAAAAATAGCCCAGACCATTATACCGCCACCACCATGTTTCACTGTACCAGACAAGTGTTCTTTAGAAAGAGCAGTGCCATCTTTTCTTCACACTATTTCTCTTCCTTTTATCCCAAAAATTTAAAATTTACTCTCATCTGAAAAATATCCTTTTCCCAGAACTCTGGAGGCTTGTTTATATGTTCCTTGGCGAACGCAATTCTATTTTGTCTGTTAACATGTAAAATGTACGGCTTTCTTTTTTAAGCAATTTTCGAAAGGTATCATTGCTAACTGTTTTTTTTAAGTTGATTTCAACATCATTTGTAACTTTTGAGGCTGTTACTTTGCGATTTTTTAGACAGATTGAAGGACATACCTCTTTTCTCGTAAGCTTGGATGGACGACCAGATCGCGGCTTAGAGACAAATTGGTTCGTTTCTTTGTAAGTATTTATCACTCTTTGAATAGAAGAATGCGATCTTTCCACCGTCAGACCGATCTTTCTTAAACTTTTGCCTTTTTTTAATAAATCAACGATAATTTCTGCCTCTGCGGGATGTATTGTTATAATATCTACCGTAATTCCCTTGACACGAGCTAACGTAATCTAACAAACACATGTACATACTCTTAAATTATACATGCATTAATACTAGAGATGGGATCGTGAGTTACTTTTCACTCACGCTCATGCAGGCTCACGATAAAAAAATTTCACTCATGCACGCTCACGCACTACCTCTGAATGCAAACAGAAAAATCTAGTATACAATTAGAAAATTCTGCAATAAAAGAGGAAAATTATGTTTAACTGAGATATATACTTTTCTGAAACAATTTGTTTGTTTTGAAATATAATTTTTCAATTTTGATATATGGGTAAGTCCCAGAAACAGTCTACCAAACAAAATTTTTTTAAAGTGATCCTACTTATTTTTTATGGAATATTAGATTAGATATATAACTTTATAAATAAATAAATAATACTAAATTTTATGAATAAATGTATTTCGACGATTAATTATGCACAAATTATTATCAAATCCTACCCCACCTCAGATCTTCTAATTTCGTACCAGAAATTAACAATTTTTATGTATTCGTATCATTACTTTCTTGTTAATGAAGAAGGCCCGATCGAAAGCCATATATTTATACATTCAATTCACTTCAATTTTTGTAAAAAAAATTGTGTTTACTATTTTCGAAATTTCAGAATAGAAATATAATAGAAATATGTAATGTGACTCGCGTAGGGTGCGTCAGAAAGGGTTCATGTCTTCTGACAAAAAACGACAAAATTTTTTGGCTGCATATTTGCATTTTATTTTAGAATTCTCTTATATTCATCTTTCTTTTAGGAACTATATTTTGTGTACTATATTACGCAAAAAATTACGAAAACACACTAACTTTCAAAGTTACTTCCTTTTTTTGTATGTAGCGTGCAGATCTTATGATCAATTATTTCTCAACAAATACCTGCTAAAAATTTATAACTTAAGCCATTCGAAAGTACACCTATATCCTACTAAACACCATACACAAGTTAAAGGTACCTCTTTTGAAAGACCAAAAAATTTTTATTTATTAATGTGAAAACGCATACGAATGCAGGGTTGGTTCGTCACGCAGGATTTACACATATGTATGTATGTACATGTGTATCATGCGATTTCAAACTTTGTAGTTAAAATTGAATTCGACAATTAAATACAATTGAAAATTCTTAAAGAAAATATAAATTTTATTTTAAAGTTTTGAAGTGAAATTTAAAATTATGTAAATATTTAAAATATTTTGATTAAAATCATTAATTTTGTAGCTCATAAGCAATCTGTGTAAAATAATAAGATTAATTAGGATCTTGTTCTTCAGAGTTAATAGATAATAGATAAATAGATTTACGCAGAAATAAAATATTGTCAACATTTTTCCCGTGAAGTCTGTTTCACATCTCTTCAAGTATTCTTCCTAGTGTTAAAGAAACTCATTCGCTTTAGCTGAGCTGGATGGTACACACAGTATTTGTTTAGCCAATTTTTGTACAATTGGAAGATCTTTAGCTTTTTTCTAAAAACTTAAAACTTCTAGTTCTTGTTCGTCTGTGCGAACGCGAATGAAAAAATGAAAGAGAATTGCAGATGTTTTTCTTCCAAATTTTCGCCAGTCGAAACTCGGACTTATACTGCTACTTTGATTTTTCCATTCACATCAGTACATTAATACATACCGGCACAACGTTTTATGTCTTCATGACAAAATGAAAAACCACGTACCTATTAAAAATATGAAAAAAATTCCAAAATCGAAAAAATCTTCTCATGCATGCTCACTCACGCTCATGCACGTCATATTGCAAAATTCAATTTTATTTTATTTCAATACATGTTGCCAAATTTAATTCCAGACATTTTTCTTAGGAACTCTTTTCAAGTCAATTCCATTTCCGCTCTCATAACGAAAATGCAATTCAACATATGTACATTGTACATATTTTATTAAAACTCAATTTTATTTTATCTTAATACGAATTGCAAAATTTAAATTCAGGAAATTATTTTCAAATCAATTGCATTTCCATTCTTATAACGAAAATACAATTCAACCCATTCTACTTACGAAACTATTTCATTATCCTTAAGAATTTTTTATTCATTAAACAAATTCCAACATAAGTTCGTTTTGATCCATTAATAACAAAAATAAAAATAACTTGACGGTGTAAGAAAAAATATTAAATTATAAAATATAACAACATATTTTAATTCATTATTTTAATTTATTTTTTTCTTTGAAACTCTTATGATGTACATACGTATGTATGTAAACTAGTGGTATTCTGATAGTTGTCTTTTTAAAATTTTGTTAACTTTTCCATTTACTTATCTGTAATGCGGTTGGACCAGACGATAAAGGTTTTGGTTCAATATAACCTGTATATTTCTGATATAGAAACACAATGGAATTTCAACCACAATTGATTTAAAAAATACGAATTCGGTAATTCATATTCAGCCTGCTACGAAAACAGATGAATTTAATTAAAAACAAATTTTATTTAAATCTTCTTCTGCGTTTAAGTAAGACAGAGAAATAAATATAAAAAATTACGGTAAAATCGCAAACAGAAAGCATTTTGCTCTAAATCCAACCCATAATTCGGCTTATTTTCGTAATATTTAACCATTAATCCGCGTCCAATTCCGTAGTACGTGCTCTCGGCATGCGATATTCCTCAAAACTATGATTTTTTAGGTGGTTTTAATGAATGTAAGACCAGTTTATTTTATATTTTTTTTTTTTTTTTATCTTGGACCAGCACTCAGGGGGTGACCCCTACACATGCAATGCATTGTGCTGGAACTAGTGGAAAGGGATAGTGATAGATATGAAAGGAGGTGAAGCTTCATTCGTTCTTTACAACTCTGCTTTTTTTTTTTTTGCACGTTTATTCGTAGAGCAGTGTTGCAGCGCCTCTGGTGGCGAGGAGGACATTACGAGGTTTGAAGCTGTGTTTAGTTTAGTAGCCACTTCTTTCTATTAATTTTATTTTACTTCGCCGTTGATTGTGCTACTCAGTACCAACGAAGGAGGGCGCTCTGATGTTACATTGGAATTAGTATCAGCTGAAGTTGGTACTGTTCAGTGACCAGTGACCATGCCTTCGCCACTGAAACCTTCCACCAACAACTGACACAAAGGCACACCAATGCACATCAGAGAAATGCGTGGTGTTTTTATTTCATGACTCTGTCTGACACTGGGTTTGAACCCAGGTCCTTCGGTTTGTAGTCAACGTGCTTACTACCTGAGCCAACGCCACCCTCATTTTATTTTATATGAATATGAAGAAATCAATTTTTTATCTCGTAAGATCTTAACTGGTCATTTTGTATATGTTGAATTGGGGAAAATACGTAAATATGCAAAAAATGAAATACAAATATGTATGCATATACTATTTTGGAAATTTTCCCCAAATATTCCGATCTAAAATTCCAAAGTTCATATGTATGTATATGATAGGAATTGATTGTTTGAAAAATATTTGATGAATTGCGAACGATTCTTAAAATTCATTTTAAACCCACATTAAATTATTAAATTTGTGGAAAATAGGTATTTGCAATACTTTTATTCAAAATACAAATGCATTTTAATTTTTCTATTCCAAATACAAAATACTAAACTAAGAGATGATTTAAAACATAAGAAAATGTTTAATAATGAAGAAATTCTCCCAAAATAGATAAAAAAATATTGACACCTATTACATAAATCTGCTAGTCTAATGATTAAAATGTTCGAATATTATCTTCACATTGAAAATAATTTAAAGCTATCAAAAATTCTTAAAAAAAAGAACGATTTTTTCAAATAAAAAGTAAAAGCAATAAAAATAACTAAAATGTATCAAAAATTAAAAAAAAATTGGTCAGGATTTGAAACCGTACCTTCTTACCCGGTGGCACGGTTTCGAATCCTGAACACAACACAATGCTATGTTTTTTTTAGAATTTTCAATACATTTTAGTTGTTTTTATTACTTTTACTTTTTATTTTAAAAAGTTTGTTCCACAATTTATTTAAAAAACCAGGCACAATCTCATTTATAATATTTTTTTTTTTAATTTTTGCGTTTTTTCCAATTTTATGAACGATAAAAGGTTTATTTTTCAAAAATATCCAATATGTTATCAGATAGGATTTTGTACAGTGTTATAATAATTATACAATAAATTTAGTAATTTGTCGACGTTTTTATTTGATATAATATAATATTAATAACAAAAATAAAAATAACTTGACGGTGTAAGAAAAAATATTAAATTATAAAATATAACAACATATTTTAATTCATTATTTTAATTTAATTTTTTCTTTGAAACTCGTATGATGTACGTCTGTATGTAAACTAGTGGTATTCTGATAGTTGTCTTTTTAAAATTTTGTTAACTTTTCCATTTAGTTATCTGTATTGCGGTTGGACCAGACAATAAAGGTTTTGGTTCAATATAACATGTATATTTCTGATATAGAAACACAATGGGATTTCAACCACAATTAATTTAAAAAATACGAATTCAGTAATTCATATTCAGCCTGCTAAGAAAACAGATGAATTTAATTAAAAACAAATTTTATTTAAATCTTCTTCTGCGTTTACTAAGTAAGACAGAGATCTAGATATGAAAAATTACGAATAAATCGCAAACAGAAAGCATTTTGCTCTTAAAACCAACCCATAATTCGGCTTATTTTCGAAATATTTACACTTTAATCCGCGTCCAATTCCGTAGTGCGTGCTATCGGCATGCGATATTCCTCAAAACTATGATTTTTTAGGTGTTTTTAATGAATGTAAGCCCAGTTTATTGTATATGAATGTGAAGAAATCAATTTTTTATCTCCTACGATCTTAACTTATCATTTTGTATATGTTGAATTGGGGAAAATACGAAAATATGCAAAAAAACATGAAATACAAATATGTATGCATATACTATTTTTGGAAATTTTCCCCAAACATTCCGATCTAAAAATCCAAAGTTCATGTGTATGATATGTACGATAGGAACTGATTGTTTGAAAAATATTTGATGAATTGCGAACTATTCTTAGAATACATTTTAATTAAGCCCACAATAAATTATTCAATTGGATAATGCAATCTAGAAGCTAAATATAAATTTGTGGAAGCAGGTATTTGCAATACTTTTATTCAAAATACAAATGCATTTAAAATTTTTATTCCAAATACAAAATAGTTTTTAATAAAAGTTTAATTTTCACAATAGAAATGGTATTTTTTAAGTTTTTTTACTCTATAATGTTCCTGTTTTTAATCAATATTAAATCATACAATTTTCCTGATGTTCGCATATTTTTAAGAATTTTTGGCATTTTAGAGATTTTTTCAAGATTTTTGGCTGCCGATTGCCAATTATATGATTTTAAAAAAAAAATTGGGAATAATTTCCAATATTGCAGTTGCAATTTTTAGAATATGCGGGGTTTTCAATTTTTTAGTTTCTTTGCTAATTACATTTTGGAGCTTGATATCAAATTAAATTCTTACAACTTTGTTTTTATTTCATAGAAAAATGGCAATTATTTGAAGTGCTTTTGAAGATTAACTCACTGATGTTACAGAATGAAAGAAACATTTCTTATCAAATTCTAGCCGGGAAGAGATTTTTCTGCTTTGTTATGTGTTACTAAGTATCCAAACAACATTTTAATTGTCAAAAGATTTGTTATCACATTGTACAAATACAATAATAATACTGGGTTCTGATATACTGCAGGTGCGGTCTGCATCTGAATATAGAAAATAATTAAAATTACACAAGTATAAAACAGGATATAAGCATCAATTTTGCCTTTCTTCTGAAATCACAAATACTCATAAAAAATGAAATATTAATACATTTTCAAAACAAAACTAAAATTCAATTTCATTGATTTTGTAATTTACTCGTACATAGTGTCTTAACGATCCATTACATTTCTTTAATATAAATAATATAAAAAATAATTATGGTTATTTATATACGAAAAAAATGTAAGAGATAAAAATACTGTTATACGCATGCATAATATTATACTAATAAACGTACAAAAGTAAGTTTAAAGAAACAGACAAAAACAAAACAACAAATCTTTACTTTATATACACACATGTATACACACAATGTGTACATGTGCCCATGAACGCATTTCAGTATGTATGTAATGAATGTGTGACAAAAAGGGCCAATTTACAACAACCACACCAATTGCCATCAAGAATTTAAAGTTTTAGTATTTTATAATAAATAAGATATATTATGTTCTTAAACGCTTAAACTACTATGAGAAATACAACTGCTCTGTGGTGTACAAGAAGCGGTCGTGATTAGCAACCAGTAGGTTATTGGGTTGAATCACCACGCAACTTTTTAATTTTAAATTGTTTAAAGTAAAATTATTTCGAATGCCATTTTTTTGCTAATTTTTTTCGTTAATGGACCGACTTCAATTATTTTCAGTCTCAACCTTCGTAGAACTCCATACAAGAGATCTGCTTCATAAAATTTACCGTAGGACAGTTGGGGCCATAAAATAACAACAGAATAGGAAATATAATAAAAAAAGTCTTTTGGCTATATCTCATTAATTATATGACCGAGTTTTATTATTTTCAAACCGAACAATTTTATTAAAAATTCCAAGAGAATGGTATAAAATTTATGTCTCTATGTTGTGTTTTGGCCTTAATTCTTTATACACCAAAATGTTGCAGACGGACATCGCTCATTCGACTTCTCTATCTATAAGGATCCAGAATATATATACTTTATGGGGTCTTAAATGAATAATTAAGAAATTACATACGGAATGACAAACCTATATATCCCTTTTCCAAATTTTTTGGTGAAGGGTATAAAAAAGAAGAGTTTCCAAATGAAAGAGTTAAAAGAAAATGAACCAAAAGATTACAGAAATTATGCGCGAATAGACGAAAAAGCTTTTCTTAAATTTTTAGACATCATAAAACACAAAATTACAAAGCTCATATATTTTTTCCGTGGTAAAAAAAACATATGCACACATTGCTGGTTTTCAATGAACTAAACCAGTAAAAACAATGAACACAAATACTCACTATGCAACCAACATCAATGCAACCAGAAAATATCAAAATATTTTGATGTTTATGAAAATTTGAATGCAACAAAAAATGAAACCATAAGCACGACTACAGACGATGCAACCTACAATGAAACAAGCCTGGTTGCATAAACACGTTGCACTGTCTGTAGCCAGCATCATATGCACTACTTTAACGTTATTCCTTGTCTTCTCACACATTGATGTAATGTGCCTACCACTACAATTGGAACATTTAATCCAGTTAGCTTTACAAAATTTAGAGTTGTGGTTTTTATTTGTACACCTGAAACATCTTGCCTCTCTCAATAAAATGCGCTTTGTGTCCTCAATAGTGCTTTACAGTTTTTCGTGGCGTTATTATTTTTTTTGCAAACAATACAAACGTTGTTGGTATCATTGCCGTTAATAAACAATCCGGTCGCGGTACCTAAATTCCATTGGGCACCTTTTCTCGATGTACGCTTTTCAGACTTTTCTACCTTTTCTAACGCTTCTACTTCAATTCAATTCAATTTATTTACACAATATTATTAATTACAAAAAAATTTGTGTTAGATAATTTCGTAAAGAGGTTAGGATTAGATCCTTTTCTACTTAAATATGTATACAATGTTTTTATAATTTGTATGTGTATATTAACGTATATTAACTAGATTTGATAATTAAGAAAAAATTTTCAAAAACCTTGATGAAAAATTTTGAGGGTTAGGATAAAACTTAAACTAAATTACAAGAAAAGTAAAAATTATAATGAAGCCAGTTCATTGATATGTATAAATTCTGAATGGAGGCATCTAAAGTTGAAATTAGTGGTAAGTTTTGAAATTCTATTTTTAACAAGATCAACGTTTGCTAAAGTATGTAAACGTTGAGTGGAATAATGCCAAGGCAAATTGTATATTACTTTAAGCAGCTTATTCTGAGCAATTTGTAGTTTTTTGATGTGGTAATCTGCCGATGTGGACCACACAGGTGCAGCGTAAAACATTATCGATTGAAACGTAGTTTTAAATATTAACTTTTTATTATGGATGTTGAGTTTGGAATTTCTATTTATCAAGGGATAAAGAAGCCTTATTAAGTTGTTGATCTTATCGATAGTATGGGGTATGTGGCACTTAAATTTGAGTTTAGGATCCAAAAAGACTCCTAAATATTTCACATTATCCATCCAGGGAATATCGGTGTTGTTAAAGGTTATATTATGCTGAGGTAAGTAACATGCTTTTCGTCTTCTTGAGAAATATATAGCCTGCGTTTTTTGTGGATTAATGAGAATTTTCCATTTTAAGAAATATGCATTTATTGACTCAAGAGCTGATTGCAAATTAGCTAACACGTCGACCGAATATATTCCTGAGCTGAGTATAGCAGTGTCATCTGCAAAGATAGAAGTTATGCAGCCGTCAAGCAATGGGAAATCGGCTGTATATATATTATATAATATTGGTGACAGACATGAGCCCTGGGGACAGCCAGCTAATATTACCGTTTCTCTCGAATGACTTAAACCAATAAAAACACTAAAAGTTCGCTCAGAAAGAAAGCTAGCAACCATTTTAATTAATGATGGCGGATAATGCAGTCTTATCATTTTGTAAAGAAGGCCGTTATGCCAAACAGAGTCAAAAGCAGCCTTTATGTCTAGTACGATCATTCCTGTAGACCTTTTTGTGAGAAATTTGTGCTTATAGTGTTACGTAATCTAATAAGTGGTTGAATAGTATTATGTTCTCTGCGAAAACCGAACTGGTATGCTGGTAAAATATTGTGCGTTTCGGTAAATTCTATATTTTTTTCTTTAATAACTTTTTATAATATTTTACTTAAGGAAGAGAGGAGACTTATTGGTCTATAGGAAAGCGGGCTATCAGCAGGTTTATTAGGTTTTCTTATCGGCACCACTTTCGAATACTTCCAAATTTTAGGAAAATAATGCAGCCGAAGACACGAGTTTATAACTTCTGTAATATAACTGACTCCTTTTTTTGGCAAGAATTTTAAACATCTGTTTGTTATTCCATCTACACCTGGACTTTTTCTTTCACACTTCTCTTGCTGTGTATGGTATTTTTCGTCGTTGTGTTTTAAAACCGGCATATTTGTAGGTTTCTTCTTTAAAATTTTAGAAATGTTCCAAAAAGAAGAAGAACCCTTTTCCAGACTTGCCAACCTTTTATTCCATGTAATATTTTTAAAATCCTTAATTGCTTCCCTAATTTTGTGATTATACTCATTTGTACGTGAGTGATCTAAAGTATCTCTATATCTTTTCCAGTTTCTCCTATGGATATTCCTTTGTTGTATCGAGAAATTAATATGACGGGGAAGCATTTGCGAGGCGGGATTGATCGCTTTTTTTGGGACACTGTATTCTACGGCTGACATAATTGTATCATTTAACTCATTTATTAAATCATCTATGTCATCTATATTAGTTACACTCATAGTTGTTAAGTTATTTTTAATATATGCAGAATATCTATACCAGTTAGCTTGTTTGTAGTCGAAGTACGTTTTTAGAATTGGTTCAAAGTTACTATTAATACTAATTTCCACAGGAAGATGGTCAGAACTTAGGTCATTAATAACCCTAGCTGTCGAAATACTGTTTTCCAAATTCGTCAGGAATAAATCAAGAGTGGATGCTTGTCTTCTTGGGTCCGCAGGTATGTAGGTTGGGTCCGATGGATATAATATCCGGAAGTTTTCTGAGGCGAGCTTTTCATGAAGAATATTACCCCAGCAATTTGACCGCTGACAACCCCATAGGTTATGCCTGCTGTTGAAATCACCTCCAAGTATAAATTTTTCCTCCCCGATGTAAAATTTTCTTAAGTCTGATTTAAACTTCAGTTTTTTCGAATTATCGTTACCGGCCGAACCACCAGGGAAATAGCAAGAGTATATTTTAATAAAATTACCATTTGAAGTTTTAATTTTGACACCGATGTTCTCAATCAATAAAGTATTTAAGGTTGGCAGGAGTGTATGCTCGACATTTTTTCTTACCAAAATCGCTACTCCTCCCCCTCTGGTTTCACGATCATTTCTATAGCAATAAAAATCTTTGTGTTTTATAGAAATAGTTTCATTCAACATTGTTTCCGTAACTAAACAGATCTGTATGTTCCTGTTTAATAAAAAGTTAAATAGTTCGTCTTTCTTATTTCGTATGCCACGAGCATTCCATGTTGCTATATTTAAATTATTACTCATATAAAAACTTACATGCAAGTGAAGTTATAACTTCGAACTGGTCGGCCTTACATTTACATTAACTCAGTTTAGAGATTAACTCAAAAGTAAGACTTTTTATTTCTTCGATTGATAACAAATTAGATTTGCTATTATGATGACCCCATTGGTTGGAATTATTAGCCAAGTCCTGTTTTAAAGTATTGGGAAATTCAGAACTATAACTAGCATTGTTTATATTACTGAAACGGGTAGTATTACACGACTGTTGTTGCCTAAGTTTAGATTTTGGCTGTGAACGTTGTCTAAGTTTATGATAATTAATTCTATTTGGACACTCCGGCGATGTCGATTTATGTGGTCCCTTACAATTGGCACACAAGATAGTCATTGAAGTACATTCTGAAGTTTTATGGATGCCTGCACAGTTCGCACAGAAGGTCTTAACTTTACACCGGCTTGAACCGTGACCTAGCATTTGGCAATTGTGGCATTGCGTT
Source organism: Gymnocheta viridis (assembly GCA_956483585.1). Classification (NCBI taxonomy): domain Eukaryota; kingdom Metazoa; phylum Arthropoda; class Insecta; order Diptera; family Tachinidae; genus Gymnocheta; species Gymnocheta viridis. Next base: position 61,642,833 of record OY101440.1, on the reverse strand, counting down.
AATTTTGATGGCCTATTTCTTTGATAGTCCCATTTAACTTTGATAAAATCGATTACAGAATAATTTTTTTTTAGTTCATTGATTGTAATTGACTTCCTTTCGAAATAGACGATATAAATGCATTGTTCATTATGGGGAGTGCCCTTTGTTACAAGCTTAACATCTAAACATGATAGTTTTAAGTCAGTTAGTTTCTTTTTTATTGTTTGTGGATCAAACTTATCCAGACCGAGGAGGACAGCTTTATATGGTTTTTCGTGTTTTGCTCCATATGTGAAGAATTCATATTTAGATTCTAGTTTCGCACATACTAAATCAAAATCAGCCTTACTGTTGCAAAATAGTTTCAGTCCAATCGAAAATTTTCGAATGGAAAAATCAGATATTTTTAAACTTTGACAAAAATCATGTATTTCTACAGTTTTGCATTAGTAGTATGAATGTGAGGCTTTCGTATCACGGATCCCATACATTTTTGGGATCATGTCTACGCTACAGTCGGTATTTTAGTTTTATCGATCGGTCCGCTACACAAAGAGAGTGTAGTGTTGTTTCCATCCCTGGAATTGTGGTTTTTATAGTTTAATAATATTTCTTGGCGCGTTGAGATTTTGTGGTTTTATAATTTCTTTATCATACCTTAACCCTTTAACGGTCGATGCGGTTAAATTCGACCCCATGATATTTTATGTTATGAGGCGACAGCGTGTTCGGTTTTGCTTAAAGTGAAGTCGTGGTGGATGTTATTTTTGTTGAAGTGAAGTCGTAACATTTAATGTGTTCGTTAGAGGGTTAATACAATATGAATTAAACTACATTAGGGCGGTTTACGAAAGTCTGTGATTTTTTTTGCTAGTATTTAACAAATAAAATTCATTTACTGCGGTATATATTAATATCCCTAATACTACTCGTATTTGTTATCAGTATAAAATGTTAACCACATTATTTAAAAACAAAACACTAGTATTTAATAAATAAAATTCAAGAAAAATTTTTTCTATATAAATGAGACTTGTTTGCAGCTAATAAAATTATTCTTGTTTTAAAAATTCTTTCTAACACACACGTAATAATTTATAAAAAGAAAGCAACGTAAAAAAATGGACGGCAGATTTATTTGTGAATTTTGTAAAAAATTATTCACAATGAATATGAATTTAAGACGTCATATTCGACGGTATCACAATGATCCTTCCTCATCGTTTAAGTGTACAACCTGCAAAAGACATTTCTCAGATAGAGGGGAATGGCACCGACACACACACACACACACTGAGACAGAAGGTAATAACAATGATGAAAATATTAATATTTTTTGTGATGATTGTGAAAAAGTTATTCCAAGAAAAAATTGGTCTTATCATAAAAGAACAAACGAGCATAAAATTAATTGTTCTAAGAGATCAGATGAACATGATGGTAACTTAAAATGTATAAAATCTTCATTCAGCAACCGTATCGTATCGTATTTAATTGAAAATGAAAATAAAAATGAGTTAATACCTGAGAATTTTCTAGCTACAATCAGAGAAATAGTAATAAGATTATTATGTAATCACATACAAAAACATGAAAATATAAAATTCAACATGGAGTTGTTCGCTGAATACATATTGATAAAGGAAGATGATGATTCATCTATGATTGATATAAAGTCTCATCAGACTAAAATGACTGTTCTTGAAATGTATTCAACAAGAGAACATATCCTTGATATTTACAATGAACAATGTGATGTTATAGTGAAAAAGATGAGCGAATTTCAGGAGCGAGATAGTGGTTGGACATTGATTCAAATTATGCATTTGGAGGTGAATATTAATCAATACAAGTGTATAAAAGGTTCGCAATATATTCCCTTACCACCCTCAATACTGAGGAAGTTAGCTTGTATTAATATTCAAAATAACGATGAGTATTGTTTTAAATGGGCACTAATATCAGCATTGTATCCAGTTGATTTAAATTCAAATAGATGTACACCGTATAAAATAACCAATATTGAAGATGAAGTAATTGTGTTGGAAAACGGGATTGTTTTAAACTTTAAAAACTTGAATTTTCCACTTCCGATTAATAGAATCAAAATCTTTGAAGCCAATAACAGTGATATTAGTATTAACGTGTTTGGTCTAGATGAGGATAATAATGTAATCGGTCCATATTATTTTACACAAAAGGAAAAATTCAATCATATCAACTTGTTGCTGCTTGAAGACGATGAAAAATCACATTATATATGGATTAAAAATATGTCAAGGTAAAGATATATATACATATGTATATAGTACTTTTTTAGACAAAAAGTATACTAGTTAATTTTTTCTTTTATATTTGTCTATTTACAGATTAATTACAAGTCAATTAACACACCATAAGCGAAAATCGTATATATGCAATAGTTGTCTAATACATTTTCATGAGGAATCATCGCTAATCAAACATAAAAAAGAATGTAATAGGCTAGTGACAAAAATGCCTACCTTAGAAAACAGTAAGCTTAGTTTTAAGAATTTTAAAAAGCAAATGAATGTGCCTTTTGTTGGCTATGCTGATTTCGAGTGTATACTTGAATCAGTTAATATACAAAATTCATCTAATGTAAAATCAGTACAAAAACATATTCCATTTGCTTATAGCTATTACATTAAGTGTTCTTATAATTCAGATTTAGATATTTTTAGAATTTACAGTGGTGTTGACGCACCACAACATTTTTTTAAAAGTTTAGTTCATGATATTTTATCTATTTACACTAGACATCTGAGTGTTGTTAAACTAATGAACCCCTTAACACCCCTTCAACAGATGCAACATTATGAATGCAAGAATTGTCATATTTGTTCTAGACCTTTAACTAATGAGAATAAAGTAGCTGATCATTGTCATCTAACTGGTCAATATAGGGGTGCAGCCCATAACCAGTGTAATTTAGAATATCAAATTTCAAATTTCATCCCTATATTTTTCCATAATCTCTCGGCATATGATTGTCATCTGTTTGTAAGAGAGCTTTCAACAATTGAAGGTGATATAAATATAATACCTTCAAATAAGGAGATCTATGTATCCATATCAAAGAGAATTACAGTCAATGAAAAAGCTACATTTGAGTTACGTTTTCTCGATTCATTTAGGTTTATGCCGTCGAGTATATCAAAGCTAGCCAGTTATTTGTCCGACAGTGATTTATCGACAGTAAAGTCAAGCTATCCAAATCCTGAAGAATTCAATTTGATGAGACGTAAGGGAGTCTTTCCGTATGACTATTTAGATTCAATTAATCGACTTGATGAAATTCAATTACCACCTCGTTCAGAATTCTTCAATAAATTAAGTAATGAGTCATGTAGTGTAGAGGATTATGACCATGCGCAAAAAGTATGGTCAACATTTAAATGTGTAACATTAAAGGATTATTTGCTTTTATACCTAAAAATAGATGTTCTTTTACTTTGTGACATATTTGAAAATTTCCGTAAAGTTTGTGTAAGCATATATAATTTAGATCCATGTCAATATTATACCACTCCAGGTCTATCCTGGGATGCAATGTTAAAAACAACCGAAATAGAATTAGAGTTGTTGACAGATATTAATATCTACAATTTTGTTCTTCGAGGTATAAGAGGTGGTATTGTACAGTGTTCTAATCGACATTCAGTAGCTAATAATAAATATATTAGTGATTATGATTCTAGCAAAGAACCAAATTATCTAATATATTTAGATGTTAATAACTTGTATGGTTATGCAATGTCACAATACCTGCCCTATAAAAATTTCAAATGGGTTGAGAATTGTGAAAATTTCAATGTTAATAATATAGCAGAAGATTCGCCATTGGGATATATATTAGAAGTGGATCTAGAATATCCATCTATACTGCATGACTATCATAATGATTTACCATTTTGTTCTGAAAATAAGAAAATCGAAAGCATGAAACAAAAGAAACTAATAACTGATCTCAATAATAAAACCAACTACATAATACATTATCGTAATTTGCAGCAGTGTATACAACATGGACTAATTTTAAAGAAAATACATAGAATTCTTCAATTTAATCAATCGGATTAGTTAAAAAAATATATTGATTTAAATAATCATCATAGGACTCTGGCTAAAAATTCATTTGAACAAAATTTTTTTAAATTGTTAAATAATGCGGTATATGGAAAGACTATGGAAAACGTCGACAAGAGGAAAGATATTAAAATAGTATGTCAATGGGAGAGTAGGGGTAAACGTTTAGGAGCTAGGGCTCTTATAGCTAAACCAAATTTCCATAGTTCACTTCAGATTCATGATAATATGCATGTCATTCAAATGAATAGAATTAAATCTGAGTACAATAAACCCATTTATATTGGATTTTCTGTTTTAGAAATATCCAAATGGAAAATGTATAATTTCCACTATGATTACATAAAACCAAAATATCGTGAAAACATAAAACTCAATTATATGGATACTGATTCCTTTATTTACGATATTAAAACAGATGACCTGTACAGTGATATTAAAAGCGATATAAATACTCATTTTGATACGTCTGCATATCCGATAGATAATGTCTACAATATCCCACTTCTCAATAAGAAAGTTTTAGGCATGATGAAGGATGAGTGTAATGGTAAAGTTATTAAAGAATTCATTGGTTTAAGAGCCAAAATGTACTCAGTTAAAAAAGATGGAGAAGAAAAAGAAATTAAAAAAATTAAAGGGGTTAAGCAGTGCTAGCAAATTAAGTATAGATGATTTTAGAAAATGTTTGCTAGATAAAAAATTATATTATGATTCCATGTATGTGTTTAGATCTAAGGTTCACCATATTTATACTCAACATATTAGAAAACTAACGTTAAGCTATTTAGATGATAAGAGATATATAAGAGATAATGGTATTAATACTTATGCATGGGGACATTATGCAATAAATAGTCAACAACCATCATCATCATCATCATATCTCAATGAAAATGTATTAACATCATCTTCAAGTGATAATATTGTACAATAGTATTAAGTGATTTTAGATTATAAGTGAATATATATAACGTGAAAAAACAATAAATAAATAAAGAATATCATTAAAATATTTTAGTTTGTTTTTTATTTTAAACTATAGTTATCTATTGAATAGGAATTTTAAACACAAGTAACCACAATTTGTTTTTGTGTGAATAAAATTTAATCGTGCTTGTTCTTAACCTTACTCAACTAAGTTGATATAAAATTTAATCGTTTAGAAATAAAAAAAAATCAAAACAAAACTTTTTTATATATTATTTTATTTTTTTGAGAATTTTATAATATAATAAAACTAAATCTCATATTGAAGTATATATATATAATATTATTGAAGTTCATCTTTATTGATCCAAGAATTATGTTGATTGGAAAATCCCAACCATTTTACGTACGCCTGGTGCCCCTTAGTTTTAATAACATTTTCAATCAAGTATGTATTTGGAAAATGTGTCTTTAATAGTTCATGTTCATAGAATCCGCCAGCAATCGGATTCCTTTGATAGTCTTCCAATAAATAAGTAATGGGGTTTGTGTTCTGTAAAGTACGAATTTTAAAAATTTCAGTTGTCCAGTTTGGAGTATATCCTTTTGAAAAAATATGTTTATATTTGCTAATTCGATCGTGATCTCCAACTTTTAGTTTACCAAATTTATATATTTTGGGTTGATTATAGACTTGTTTTAGTATAGAACTTTCATTTTCTGTGTTAACAGACTTTGGTGTCATTCCAATTGTTCTATGCTTTTTATTATTATATTGATTAATTAAATCCTTACATATATGTATCCATTGATAATTTCCTTGTAGACTAAAATTTTTCCACATCATTCCTTTTAGAGTTCTATTAAATCGTTCTACAATAGACGCTTTCATTATACTATATGTAGAATAGTGGTTGATATTATGTTTTATCATCAAGTTTTGAAATATTTTATTATAGAACTCTTTACCATTATCTGTTTGCAAGTTTTTTGGAATTCTCTTTAGCGAAAAAATAGATTGCATAGCATTGGATATATCTTCACTACTTTTAGATTTTACGGGTACAGCCCAAGCAAACTTTGAAAATGTATCTATAACTGTTAAAATAAATCTATAGCCTTTGTTATATTTTGAGTAAACACCCATTTCAACAAGATCTGCTTGCCAAAGATCATCAATTCCCTTGATCACCACTCGACGTCGAATGAAATTTCTACGTGCTTGCTTATGAAGCTCCTGAACCACTTCTTGTCGCTCCATTTCTAACGTCTATCTTAGATTACATCAATTTAAATGCTGCTGATATTGAATTTAAATCAAAAACGATTTATATATCTATGTTTAAATGGTTTTTAATGAGCTTCGTTTTTTCATTTAGACGTTCTTCAACTGAATCAATTTTGTAATTAAATAATTTTGGTTATGACTCTCTTCCGAAAATAAACCAAGTTTGCTTTGATTTATTTGGTTTATTTTATAACCAATTTTTATTTATAAAACTTATAAAAATAAAATAAAGAAATTATTACAAAGTAAACGAACGAGTGAAAATGAGCGCGTTGCTAGCAAGAGGTAAAAAAAGTAAAAGACAAAAAAGATGGTTGATTACTAGTGTCGTCGAAAGTGTTAATTGGCACGTTATGTAGTACTCGGTATTGTAATTTGATAGTTGGTGTCAGCTGGTGATGCCACATAATGATCTCATTTCTTTTAGTGATTGATTGAGATTATTTGGTATTATACTTTGATCATGTATTAATTTACTTAAACGTGTTTCTACATTATCAAATTTTTCTGTAGTCAACACGTTTTGTTGATGTATTATTTCGTTAAAACGATCCTCCATTTCCTTAATTCTCTCCATATACATTGTATCCAGTTGTTTCTTTATTTCACTTAAATAACTTTTCATGTAAATTTTGTTTACAGCATCGTTTTCCAATACAGGACTAGCAATATTTTTTATTCTCCGCAAGTTAAAGTTGAAATTACGATCACTATCCAAATGAATCTTGAAATGTTGATTTTGGTATCTTGCAGATTTTTCAATATAATGTCCAAACTTATCGATAGGCATTTTATGAATATGAATTGTTAAACATTTTTAAGTCTATTTATATAATAATTTTTGCTTCTCTCAATTCCTCAATAATTGATACAATTTCATTATTATGATTTGAGTGACCAGCTGTTGTTGATGAAATCAAAAGACGCAATCTATCAACCAATTCATTAGGATGATCCCAATAAACATAATTATGCTTTTTTCTATTCAATTTCATTAAACCTTTTCCCTTATGAATTTTCTGTTGTTGTTGTTTAAATAGGTTTTTAATAATCGTTGTATATTTAATTGAACGATTTCCTTTAATTTGACCATTAATACTGTTATTTCGTTTATGGACATTAGTCATCTCCAATATTTGTTTATAATTATTTAAATCTGTTTTATTATAACTGATTGGTTTCTTATAAACTAACAATTCATATAAGCCTGATGTGAAGGGCCATTTTAAATTACCTACAGTAATATTCGTTGAATTGAAAGCGATGGGTTCATTACCCAGTCTCCATATTTGATTTTTATCCTTATGAGGACCATAGGTTTTATCATATATATTTAAGTTAACTTTTGATAAATTATATTGAATACTTTGATTGGGATGTATTGCAATGGTGTTATCATCATCATTGTTATCATCCTCATTATCAACATTATCGTTATTATCATCATCATCATCATGGTCATCATGATCATTTTCATCATCAAATGATTGAAACGTGTTTGAACTTTTCTCGATTTTCTTGTTATTAGAGCTTGAAGAAAACGTGTTATAATGAAGCTTACTCTTTTTATACGGTGTACTGAAGGCAACTTTATTATTCTCAAGATCATGTTTAAAAGAGTCATCCGGATATTTTTCATGTTTTATAATGGTGTTATTATTATTATTATTATTATTAGTTGATTGAACTAATTCTTTTAATGGTTTTGATATTGGTTTCAATGTCTTTTCCAACAATTCATCATTTGCAATTTCTCCAAGCAAAATATTCTTATATTTCTTTTTTAAAATATTTCGAGTTTTAATAAGATTATTAACCAGATTTGTATTCATATTTATAGATTGAATTAGAAACAGATCCAAAACAGATCAGTTTAGCAGTTAGCAATTTAATAGCTAGTATCAGATTATAGTTGAGAAGTTATTAGTTTAATAATTAATCTTGTACTGATTTTAAAATATCTGTAATGTTTCTTTTATAGATTTATAAATATATCGAAACCTTTTCTATATCGACAATTATTCATAGGATCATCTTTGTTAATAACTAGAAAACCATATTTTTCTTTCCAACACTCGGCACATAACTTATGAAATGTTTTTAAAGTCATATCAGAACCAACATGATCATTGTAAATATGCTTAATATTCATTACATCCTGTTTAAAAATTATAATCATATTTGCATTATCGCGAATCAAGTGTTTTGGTATACGTGTATAAGTTTTACATAAATAAAAACTATCAATGTCTTTATGGCGACCCATACAGAAGTAAGAACGTACATGATTTTGTTTCTCACAAGCTATATCATCGAATATAAATATTGAATTCGGTTTAACTTCGTCTGGGGATAGAACATCATCATTATTAGAAAATGATGAAAAATTTATCTCCTTAATGGGTTTAATTAGACTTTCTAAGTACTTATATTTCGGTTGTTGTGTTGACTTTGAATATAAGTAAATATTTTTAAATTTCAATCCATGAGGACTTTCAATAAGACTGATCATAACATTTGTTTTTCCGCAATTTGATGGACCCACAATAAGAGCTCGAATAGAATTCGGTAGTAATGAACTATGACGAATTTTATTTGATGAATCGAACTTTGATTCGATATTCTTTACATCAATCCTTTTATGTTGTTTAAAAAAACGCATTCTGAAATCTAATGATAACATAATATATAAACCAGTCTCTTTTATTTGTTTTCAATCAATTTAATTTCAATCTTTAATCGATAAAGTATCAATAGATATGACTATCATTTATAAAAAGTTATTCAGTCGCCATCCATCCTTCATTGGTAAAGGTTTTCTAAATAAAATAATTAATAAACTTCCCATTGAACTTCATCTACCCGGTTATCAATTTTGCGGACCTGGTACAAAATTAAAGAAACGTTTAGCTAGAGGTGATCAAGGAATCAATCCATTGGATACTGCTTGCAGAGAGCACGATATAGCATACTCAAACAATAAAGATTTAGAGAAAAGACATATTGCTGATAGAATTTTAACTGAAAAGGCTTGGCAAAGGGTCAAAGCAAGCGATAGTAGTTGGGGTGAAAAATCAAACGCTTGGTTTGTTGCTACTACAATGAAAGCAAAAACAAAATTCGGTATGGGTAACGTTATTAGTAAAACTAAAAAGTCGTCTCCAGTAAATACCCACAAACTATTTACACATGCATTGAAAAGTGCAAGAAAGAATATAAAGAAAAGTGAAAACTTGAAAGATGCTATAAAGATTTCACGAAAAGTTGTAAACAATATTTTCAAGGGGAAGAAAAAATCGTTAATAAAAACACCTCGAATAATACCGCTACCAAAATCTGGAGGTTTTCTTCCACTTGCCCCTATATTTGCTGCACTGGGTGCACTTGGTGGTTTAGCTGGTGGTGTATCTGGTATTACAAAAGCAATCAATGCAGTTAAAAATGGAAAGGAACAGCTGACTGAAGCAAAACGACACAATAATACAATGGAAGCCATTGCGATGGGAAAAGGCATGTTCTTAAAACCATATAAAAAAGGTTTTGGATTATATTTAAAGCCTTATCAACAAAATTTTTAATGAAGCTACCTAAAAGAGCCCTTTCTGATATAGACTTGAGAAAATATGCAAAACATATTCCAAATTTTAGAGGTGTGTTTATGTGCAACACTCTTCCAAGCAAACCATTTAAAAAAGAATGTGGAATAATCAATCTGGATACTTCAAAGGGACCTGGCACACATTGGGTAGCATACTGGAAAAACAACAATCAAATCGAATATTTTGATAGCTTTGGCAATTTGCAACCACCAAAACAATTAATAAAATATTTAGGAAAAAACATTAGTTATAATTATGATAGATATCAAAATTTTAATACAATAAATTGTGGCCATTTATGTTTAAAGTTTTTGTTTTCGAAGCTAAACTAAAAAGAAACTATAAATGTTTTAATAAAATACATCGACTAAGAATTAAAAAGATCTTGTTTTATTTATATATATAAACATTTTTTTTTTCATTTATTAAAAATTTTAAAAGAAATATTATAATTAAATAATTTTTCTAATTTCGCTTGTTAGAGGTGAGTATTCGATTAAGCGATCATGAATAACTAAACAGTATGCTGATGTTTTTTCTGGAATTGGTTTGTTTGCTTCAGTATCAAATTCAATTCGTACATCAATAGGTCCAATTTTAACAGTCTCATTTTGATGTGAAACATCAACAACAATAAGCGGTGCGTAAGACTTGTAATCATTAACATCCAGCAATGGTTCAGGTTCTCGCATGTAAAAGCTTTGTTGAAATTTTGCATACATATTATATAGAACAGAATACTGACCCATTTCGAAACGATTATTTAAATCATCATATGGATATGACTCTGAGTTTAGATATACTTTTAAATTAGAGATATTACAATGGTCAAATATATTTCCTTGTTCTTTACTTTTCTCTTTTTGTAAACCAATTATAAGAAATCGTGGTCTTTCGTTTTGTGGAGAAAGCTTCACATTCCATAAAACCTTTGTATTCGTTGGTAGTGCAGGATTTACATGACAATCCCAACTACGAAATGCAATTGGTATAGAATTTTTGCTGTTGATTATCTTAAACATTTCCAATTTTGCAAAGTCCGATAGTTGAATATGCGGCATTTTCCATGTTATATCCAGAATTGTTAATTGCAAATGATCAGTTGTATTTGTAGAATAATATGATCTCTCATCGGATGTAGAACGTTGAAGAATGAGCTCATGTTTCGAATTTAACAGTATTTTGTTATAATCTTCAGCAAACCCCATCAACATTTTCAGAGGTATACAACAGCTAAAATGACTTTTTTCTAAAACAAAAGTTTCGTTAAGACACCAACCAGCGTTTTTTAGTGTAGCACTTTCAGCCTTATTCAATGATACAAAATTTTTCATGGTGGATGAAATTCCAAGTTTGCGTGTACGATCAACTTCAAAACCATTAATTTCATAACGAATTTCATCAAACAAATATGAAGCAAAGTTGTTTTTTAATTTCACATCTATAGCTGGAACCTCTTTGGTGGCTTCCTTCTTTACTATAAAACCATGAATGTAAATCATACTCTCACTTGGTAAGACAAAGAGATCCTGATTTTGAATTGGTATACGAATTTCATCATTGTTGTTGAATGATTTTAGATATGGAGAGTAACTATGATATTCTCTTTTTACAATACCCTCATCATATATAGGTTTTTGAAGGACATTTAGTATTTCATTCATGGTTGAAGATTAAATCCTAATGATTTTAAGTATTCTGTATTATATGATGTTAACGGTTTTTTATTTTTTATACTTTCTCGAATGTGAGTTGATGAGGGATTGAATGGAAATCCTCTTTGCATTACGTTTTTATTGTAAATGATCATTATTCTGGTTTGAAGTGGAGTCTAAGAGTGATTTTTTCTCCTCTAAAATTTATAAGTTCACCGTCTTGATTTAAGATTGTAATCGTTATGTTGTTTATTTGCTGACAGTTGACGGGTAAATAAATAACATTTCGAGGTTTTTTGCTTATTTTATATCCTGGAGGAACATCAAGAGGAAATTCATGAATAGCATGATTCGAAGTATTATTAATAAATGATCCGGTTGTTAAGTTGCTTTCAATGCGTATTGTATTAACATCCGTAATATGTGCAGGTAAGTCAGATTCAAATAACCTTGTAGTATTCAATTGATTAATATCTACAATCACCACTTCCAAAGATTTATCATTTTGAAGATTTTGATCAGTGTTATAATATTCAGTTGAATTTACTTCTAATTTTCTTTTGCTAAATCCGAGCAACTTTCCTATACTGTTTGGTTGTGAAAAATCTATATCCATTGATGAGGTTATTTCAGTTTTAAGTGTGTTATTGTTAGCTTCAATTTTTAGATAAATTGGTTCATCAATATCGTTTAAGCTTGAGTTTAAGAAAAAATCAATATCCTCAAGTTCATATGAACCAACCGGAATAGTAATAATATGATTTCCTATATGAAACAAATTGTTGTGAACATCTACATTGGGTATGGAATTGAATGCTACAAAATCAATAAGTCCACAAACATATTTTGTAGAGAGTTCAATTGGAGGAAAATATTCTCCAACCAGAGTTGAAGTGTTTCCGATTAAAGATATTGTTATTGACATTTCAAGTATTCAGAATGAACTGATGTTTGATGATTATTTTATCTGATTTAAGTGTTAAATAATAAATAAAAAAATGTCTTTTATAATTTTATGTTTTCTTTATTAATATTTGATTTAATAAACTTTCTTAAGAGTATTACATTTTTTTGAGCACATATACAATATTTTCTATGATAACAACAAACATTTACAGATTTATCATTTTGATATAATGTTTTTAAATTTGGATAATTTAGATCATCTAGGTTATAAAAATTAATTTTATCCTTAAAAATATTTTGAATCCACTTAATTTTTTCTAATCCTATAGCATAATAAATAAAATTTTTATCTTTAACATGCGCAATATAATATTCCATAATATTTGTTAAGGTTGAATCGCCATCTTTCCATTTTAATCCATGATGATGATTATAAAGCCAATTAATTGAATCTTTTTCTTTTGTCGTCAACAATGAATATGGAAAAGGTGGTTTAATAATAAATGTTTGAACTTGTGAGTCATCAATTGAAATACTCAGTTCTTTTACAATGAATTTATTGTTGAGATAAAAACCTTGTACGTCTACAACTAAAATTCTCTCCTCCGACATTGTTTAGTACTAATCAAGTCACAACGACGACTGTAGAAGTGTTTATAAAGTCTATGTTTTTAAATTATTATAAAAATTCATTATACATAATGCTTGTTCCCAACTTTTATCGATAAGGGAACATTTACAGGTATCAGGTCCACAAGTTGTTTCATTGTTGAACCACACACAATTGGTGTAATGATATCCAAATTTTGATTTACTTTTCTTATAAAATGCATATTCATCGAATTGAGTTTTTAATTTCTTCAAAATAATCTCATGTTCATACCACAAAAACCTTTCTTCATTCAAGAAGTCATGTAAAATTTTCGAATAAAACTGATTATTCATTATTTTTCTTATTTTAATTTTTTTATTTATGTTAAATAAAACTTCTTAACACATCAACAACAAAGTTTATATTAAGTAGTAGTAAATGTATTTCATCATATCAGCTAATTTATATTATTTCCATATCCAAATCATGTGTGTAATCTTGAATGTTGATTAATGTAACATCGGATCGGTACGTTGTATCATCCTCAGAAGCCACCTCAATTTCACCATTACTTAAAATTCTCTCGTATTCAACTTGACGGTATTCGAAGCATGAAATATTTAATCGACGTTTCAAGTAATTGCTGTCATATGTACAACGGATTCTCAATTTTATATTATCTTTGTATTGAAGTTGAAAATGTCTATAAAATGGAGCCGAACTTTCAATTATTCCTGCAATATTTTTTTCTTTTTTTACTAAATCTTGCCTAAATGTTTCAATAGCTTGTTCAACAGTAAAAGGTTGACTTATAGGCGGTGGGGAGTCTTCTTGTTCTTCGTTTGATTTATTTTCTGCTTTTGTTGTTAACTCGATGTTTTTATTTAAATCATTATTAAACTTTAAAAGTTTGAAATTTAGTTGTATGCTCACAGTATCATTATTTGGTAATTTTATTGCAAATTCTGTATTTTTAAGTTCATTTTTACTCAAATCAATAGGTAATGAAGCTGAAAACACTTGTATGATATAGATATATGAAAACAATATGATAAAAATATTTTTCATTTTAGTTTTTCTTTTTAATAGATATGTTCTTAAGTTAGCGATATATTTTTGAATGAGATGATAAGAATTGTTTCTCATATTTATATACTAATTTAATAATCTTCATATTGAAATGAGTCATCACCATCGCTAGCACCACCAGCTGCTTTCTTAACTTTACTATTATTAACCATTTTTTGAGGGAGGAGAGGTTTTTGTTGATTTTTATTCAATGAGCGGATACCAGTCTTACCATTATAAGATTTAGTTGCATCACTAAAAACATGTTCATCTATATCACTATAAACGCATGATGGTTTGTATGAGTGTACATTTATATCTTTAAAACCACCCTCATAGACTGTTCCAACTAGTGATATCATACCACCGATAACCTCAATTTTTATATGTTGATTGTGACTAAAATGAAATATTGGAATATTTGTTGACATTTCTTGTCCTCTATTAAGAGAAAAAATTTGAGTTCTTGTCCCTCCTTCTGCGGTTAGGAACACCTGCATTATAATATCCAAAACTATTGCATTTATTATTTGAAAAGTTTTCCACTGTGCATGACAAGTACAATATTTATCACCAGTTTTTAAAAATTGACCCCAATACATATTTAACAAATTTTTTTAATTCAACTAAATCTCTCATTATAAATAACGTATATATATATAACACAAACTTGGATACAATAAGATTAAAACACCAGCTGTTTATATATTATTACATACATACGTATACTTTTTTAATATTTATGCTTAACCGCAATTGATAAGAAGTTATTAAAATATCTAAAAACACCTTATAGTATCAATTATTGAATATAAAGAATCAGTTTGAAAATTCGTTTTACGGTGAAAAGTTAAAAGCAAAATAATGAGAGCAAGTTTAAGAAAATTGTTTCAAAATCCTAATATTATATACTTACCTTTAAAGGATATGGAAGAAAATACTGCATATGAAATCAACAAGATAGAACGAGTAGATACAAAATATGGTGAAAGTATAAGATGTCTTGTAAATAAAGAATATCATATTTATTTATCTAAACGATTTCTGATTATTACTAAAAATCAGATGGATTATCTAAACGCAAATCCACACATTTTAAAGAAAGTTAAAGAAGTGAATGGATTATATACTCTAATCATTAAAAAGAAGAAGCAATATGTATTCTACAACAACTTGTATGACAGTACTGAAGAAGAAGAAGATGACGATGATGAAATAGAAGAAACATTTTAAACAGAAACCTTTTAAAATCATATATATTTATATATATATATATCAACAAAACTCTGCATACATTAAAATTTCTTTCACATTTGATTAAATAGAAACTTTATAAAAAAAACGGAAAAACCGCATCAGAAACATTGTTTTAAAATTTTATTGAAAAGAATGATAAGCTATAAAATTACTTCTCATAATTTTATATAAAAACCCACCCCCCATCTAGTTTTTCTTTAATTACTATTCAAGTTAAGTACAGAAATGGAAGCACACCTAAAATCAATTTTCAAAAAAAACCAAACAAAAAGCATTCTCCCCATAAAGGAGATGCTTTTTGAATATAAATATAAAATTACGAAAATGGAGCGTGTCCAGACGCCTTATGGGAAAAAAGTACGTTGTTTGGTGGAAAACACCAAATACATATACCTACCTGGTATATTCAACGAAACTCTAGACGATGATAGTATAGAAGAATTCCAGCGCAATACCTACTATCTTACTAAAGATAGAAAAGGTAGCAGCAGCAATGAATATTACGAGTTGAATATACATGCAGCTGCAACAGGTAATTTTTGGTAAATAGTTTTTTTATTTATTTTATTATTAATTAATTTAAATATTATTTTTTTGTTATCGTTCTAGCTCAAGATACACTAAAGAAACAATATGAATCTTAAATGTCGTCGACGACATTCATAAAACGGAAGCCGAAATTATTTGTTGAATTTGAATTGAGAGTTGAAGTGGAAAATTTTCTAAACTATTATAGAGGATATATTCCGGGAGATCTCATCAGATATATGGAAAATTTCCTAGAAATCATACCTTTCTATGAAGATTTGGAGTTAGTAGATTCATCAGTTCATGGTGTTCATTTTGAAAATTGTTTTAAATTGAAACAAATTACGGCTGATTCGAGTGTTATGTGTAATTGTAAATTATTTAGTCTACAAAAATATAGAATTGTTGCTAATATACATATGTTTTATAAGTATGTAGGTATATGATTAACACTAAAAATAAATAAATGTTTTGTTTTTAAATAATGTGGTTAACATTTTATACTGATAACAAATAGTATTAGGGAGATTAATATATACCGCAGTAAATGAATTTTATTTATTAAATACTAGCAAAAAAATCACAGACTTTCGTAAACCGCCCTAATGTAGTTTAATTCATATTGTATTAACCCTCTAAAACACATTAAATGTTACGACTTCACTTCAACAAAAATAACATCCACCACGACTTCACTTTAAGCAAAACCGAACCCCCCACCACGACTTCACTTTAAGCAAAACCGAACCCCCCACCACGACTTCACTTTAAGCAAAACCGAACACGCTGTCGCCTCATAACATAAAATATCATGGGGTCGAATTTAACCCCATCGACCGTTAAAGGGTTATGGTATGATAAAGAAATTATAAAACCACAAAATCTCAACGCGCCAAGAAATATTATTAAACTATAAAAACCACAATTCCAGGGATGGAAACAACACTACACTCTCTTTGTGTAGCGTACCGATCGATGAAACTAAAATACCGACTGTAGCGTAGACATGATCCCAAAAATGTATGGGATCCGTGATACGAAAGCCTCACATTCATACTACTTGCATTTTAATATTGTAATAGGAGGAATATGCGTTTTTGGTGCATTGTTTATTATTATTTCATCATCGTCATCATCTTCAATTGTCTGAAGTGGTGCAAAAAAATTACTGCTAGCTGCAGTGTTTTTTTGTTGTTTTGGTTTTTTATTCATTGTATTATGCCTATCACAGGAGTTACATATATAAATTCAAATACACACACATATAAAAAAAATGACACTATTGATGAATTTATTGAAAACATAATAAGCACAAAATAAAATTAAAATAACAACTGTAACAGCAAACTCATTTCCGGCTAAGTACAGAAAACAAAATTATTTTTCGGTCGCAATTCCAGGAATTGCAACCGTTCAATATTAATATAAAATAATTATGAAATAATGTTAATATTTAGCATAAGTAAACAAAAATTGTAAAATGCATTTTAAGATTAATTAACAAAAAATTGTGTTAACAATAACTTCAATTAATATTAATAATAAAAGAAAAAGTCAGTTGTTTGATATCCACAGTTGAGTTTAGTTATTTTTTTAAAAACACTCCCAAGTGTTCCTCACTACGAAATTGGCGCAGTCGGTACTCCTTTTTCTTTTATACAGAAAGGAGCGTGAAACGAACACAGATAACTAAATATATAAAATCCTGCGAATCCCAAGGGACCCTCCAGGATATAAAAGTTTTTATAGATCAAAATTATTCAACTTTAGTGCAGTGAACAATTATTCTACAAAAAGAAAATTTAACACCACAAAAGATCAAAATTATTCAACTTTAGTGCAGTGAACAATTATTCTACAAAAAGAAAATTTAACGCCACTATAGAACAAAAAAATAATTAAAAAATTTTAACAACTATCATAATCTTGTGAAAGTGCAACAAACATCAAAATTCGTCAAGCAAGGCAAAGGAGATTCGACGAAAGAAGAATGGAGCAACTACAACAAGAAATGGCCAACGTGGATATCGTGGAGCAGCTCGCAAGAAGGGAGCAGCAGCTAGAACAACTCAAACTTGCTTATGTTGAGTTACAGCAAGGACAACAACGGGACCATGACATTCTGGACAGGACACTAAAGAATGTTAATCATCTTCCAGTATTCACAGGACGAGGAGACGTAACCGTCAACTCATTTTTTAGCAGCGTGGAATACCTAATATCAACGCTACGAAACGAAGATCATAAGAAAGAGGTAGTTAGAGCCATTTACTATAAAACCATCCAAGGCGAAGCAAAAAATTCAATTATCAACATCCCCGAGCCGGATAACTGGAAACTTATTAAGGACACGTTAGAGTTGAGATACAAGCCGGATACAGAACCTCACCAGATTTATAGAAGAATTTCCAATTTAAGAGTTAATACAGTAAGTGAACTAATTGATAAGATTCAAAATATTAAATATAAGACGGATGAATTAATAGTATACTATAATGATGAATATGGAATAGATTTAACAAATATAGATAGTTTGTTAGTAAATACTATCAAAGAAATAACACAAGGGACATTACTGGACAAAATTTATGAACAGAGAGAACTAAAGAATATTTTATACATAATGAACCAAAGACGATTTGAAGATACGTACATAAGACCGGAATACAAGACATATTTGAAAGAAGAAAGACATAGAAATCAGTACCAAAATAAACAAAATTTTGATAAGGTATATTATGGTAGGGAAGCAATTAATAAGCGACAGTATCAGGATAAAAATAAATGGAATCCAAATTTTTATAGACATGAAGAACAGAACGGTTTTAATAAAAATAATAATAATTCTGGAAGATACAGATTTCAAAATAATGTAAGAGATGACAAATTTTCAGGGCAAGTTCAACAATTAGGGAACTCAAGACCAAATTCCAATCAAGTTCGTTGGAATCATTATAGAAATAACCAACCAGAACCCATGGAAATTGACAATGTAGAAAGAAATTACAAGAATCCTCAGGTGGCAGGACACCCTAACACCAGGTTTGGCCAAAATCGCTTAAACCTGGGTAGGCAAAGCCCAGAAGGACCGGAAATTAATAATACCATTTTTTTACGAGGCAGCCACAGAATGCCTGCCAAAGATAAAATTAAATATTGAAAATAAAGAGTACGTAGCACTAATAGATACAGGTGCTAGCCTTAGTTTAATTAATAAAGAAATAAATGATTTTAAAATATATAAATTGAAAGATCCCATAACATTTAGTACAATAACGAATAAAGATACAATAAATTATGAAATACACACAAAAAGCCCGGAGCAATTTAATTTACCTAACAATGCCAGGATTCGTTGGAAGATCACTCCATTAAGAGGAAGAACTTATGATTTCATCATAGGTATCGATATATTAAACTTTTTAAATGCTCAAATAAATATAGAAAAAGGACAAATAACACTAAATGGAAAGGTATCCTATTTTCTTAATAACCCATACAAATTTAATCAAATTTACACGCTTGAAGCTGTTGATCCTAAAATCGAAAGGCTTCAATTAAACCATTTGAATAATGAAGAACGTAGAGAAATTATAAAATTATTAAACCGGTATAACAAATTATTGTTTAGGGAAGGAGATTTATTAACTAATACAACAGAAATTCAGCATGAAATAAAAACCATTACACAACAGCAAATTTATTCAAAACTATATAGATATCCACCTCAACACGAAGCGGAGGTAAGAAAACAGATCACAGAAATGGAAGAGCAGGGTATAATTAGAAAGAGCCATTCAAGATATGCCAGCCCACTTATAGTCGTGCCTAAGAAAACTGATAATTCAGGCGAAAAAAAATATCGAATAGTAATAGACTATAGAAAGTTAAATGAAATAACTATAGACGACAAATATCCCTTACCAAATATAGATTCAATTCTAGATAAATTAGGTAGAGCGCAATATTTTACCACATTGGACTTGGCAAAAGGCTATCATCAAATTTTAGTAAAAGAGGAGGATAGAGAAAAAACTGCCTTCGTAACCCCACATGGTTTGTATGAATTCTTAAGGATGCCATTTGGTCTTAAGAACGCGCCAGCCACATTCCAACGGCTGATGAATGAAATTTTAAGAGATTACATTAATAAAACCTGTGTAGTTTACTTGGATGATATTTTGATTTTTAGCACTTCTTTAACCGAGCATATTAAAGCAATAGGAGACATTTTCCAAGTTCTCGAAAGCAAAAATTTGAAGATACAAATTGATAAATGCAATTTTCTGAAGAAGGAAACTGAATTTTTAGGGCACATTTTAACAAAAGATGGCATGAAGCCAAACCCAAATAAAATTGCAACTATTCAAAATTTAGAATTACCACAATCCGAAAAACAGATAAAAAGTTTTTGGGAATAACAGGTTATTATCGCAAATTCATTAAGGATTATGCGAAAGTAGCTCAACCTATAACAAAATATTTAAAGAAAGGCACAAAAATTAACGTGAAAGATCCAACATACATTGAAGCTTTCGAAAAGTTGAAAACGTTAATAAGTACACATCCTGTTTTACGTTATCCCGATTTCCATAAACAATTCACGTTGACGACGGATGCATCCAATTATGCAATTGGTGCAGTATTGTCACAAGAAGGTCATCCGGTGTGCTACGCATCAAGAACATTAAATAACCATGAAAAAAATTACTCTGCGACGGATAAAGAATTTTTAGCAATAATGTGGAGTGTAAATTATTTTAGGCCTTACATTTATGGTAGAAAATTTAAAATTCTTACTGATCATCAGCCAATCAAATATCTCCATTCCAAATACAAAGGAAAAGACATGTCGCCCAGACATCAGCGATGGCTATTAAAATTAGGTGAATACCAGTTCGACATAGAATATCTAAAAGGGAAAGAGAACAAGGTTGCAGATTTTTTAAGCAGATTAGAAAATAGTGAGGACACTATTTCAGAAAAAGAGGGAGGTAAAGATTCTGATACTTTTTCAATTAATAATATTGAAGACGACATAACTATGGCAACAATACACTCAGCACAAGAAGATTTAGGTGATCATTTTTTTATAAAAGAAGAAATTGTGAATAAATATAAAACTCAAATAATTTTAACAAATAATAAAACGGAAGAATGTAAAGAAATACATGGGAAGAGAATTATTTTTGTTGCGGAATGCGACTTTGAACAGATGGAAGATATTTTTAGAAGATATATTTCCAAAGGTAAAATAGGCATTTATTCAGAGTTATCAGAACATAGCTATAATTTGGTGCAGCAAAAGTTAATAAGTATGTATTCAAACGATAGTCAAATTAAATTTATAAAAGCTACCATGAGAGCAATGGACATTGAGACAGAGGTTGAAGCCATAAAACAAATTTCATTATATCATATTAGGGAAAGTATACATTCAGGAATAATAGAAACTTATAACAACATTAAAAATAAAATATATTACCCAAAACTTATGGAGCTAATTCAAATCGTAATAAACCAATGCGACCTCTGCCAACAAGTAAAATACGATAGACGCCCGATTAAAAATAAATTTCAACTTACGGAAACACCCTCAGATAAAAACCAAATTATACACGTTGATACGTATGTAATTAAAGGTAATCGTTTTTTAACAACAATAGACAAATTTTCAAAATTTGGGGCAGCTTACTCATTGAACGATAGAAATCCTATCACAATAATTGAACAGTTAGAAGAACATTTTGCGAAAATTGGGAAACCACATAAAATAATAGCGGATAACGAATTTAAAGCAGCACGAATTCAGGAATTCTTGAGCCAAGAAGGTATTCAACTGCATTTAACAAAACCCAATAGCCATACGGGTAATGCAGATATAGAAAGGATGTATAGTTCACTAGCAGAAAAATTTAGAATTTTATATCAAACAAACAAGGAACTTCCAATAAAACAATTAATCCAAAGAGCAATAAGAAATTATAATGATCGTTACCACTCAAGTACACAGTACACCCCGAATGAAGTTCAAAATGAAAAAATAGAAAAAGAAAAAGTTAGGAAGAATCTAGAAAGTAACAAAAGAAAGGTCATACAAAGACTAAATAAAACCAGAGAAGAATACAAAGAAATTAGAGAAGAAGGATATATTAAGATTTGGAATGAATTTCCGTCATCCCACGTCAAATTTGGTTGATAAACAGACCGGTTTCGGCTATGTGCCATCTTCAGTGTTCTCTCAGTAACTGATATATTAAGAATTATAAAGCTATTCGACACAAAGAGCAACCAAGATACAGAAAAGAAAAGTTAGAAAATGTTCACTCTAGCAATATTAAAAAACCATTAAAATTTTCAGATACTGTTAATATGCCTAATGATAATGACTCAGACACCAATGATTAAAGGGGAAATGACCACAAAAATTTTGACTGAACAAAAGGGATACACGGACATATACATGAAAAACCAGGAAATTGTCACTGAAACAGACATAGTGCTACACATAGTTAACCCTCATGAGCTAGAAGAAATCTTAAATAAACTATCAGAAAATATAAAATTAATGAGGATTGAAAATAAGGGAATATTGAATTCAGAACTAATTGACACAAAAACCAAACTGTTAACTTTATTACCGAGACAAAACAGACAAAGACGTGGACTAATTAATGGTATAGGCAGTTTACAAAAATGGTTATTCGGGACTATGGACGATGATGATCGACAAAATATTCAAAAACAACTATTTAATATTAACGACTTTGTAGACAATAATAATCAACAAATTATAATTAATGATTATTTTAATAAATCTTTAAGTCACATAAAACTGGTAATAAATGATGATAGGATTAAGATTGAAAAGGAGTTAAATTCTATAAGCAAAATTTTAGAAATTGAAAACAATAAAAGTCTATATTTAGAACAGCTAAGTAATATTCAATTAATAAAGAGTAAAATAGAACATTTGCAAGAAAATATAATTTCGGCAAAGTATGGAATTGTACACCCTAGTATATTAACCAGTAGTGAAATTGAAAAATATGAAATAAACTACAAAAAGTTAAAATACATTCAATTTGGAGTAACATTTTTTAATAACTCTTGTCTAGTTTTAGGAATTAAAATACCAAAAACATTCGTAGCAATTAAGTTAAGATATATTGTTCCACTACCAAATATTCACAATAAGGAAATTGATGCTGTCTTAGAACAGATCTTTGAATTTGAAAATAAAACATATCAATACAAAGAAAATAAACATTTGAAAGAATTAAAATTAAGTAATCATTGTACAATAAAAGAAAATTGTCAACTAATAAAAAATAAGGACTTAGAAATTATACAATTAGATATAGACACAATAATAATTAAAAACGCAATAAATACTACTGTTAATGGAACTTGTATTTTGAATGAAACTGTACTAAACGGAAACGTTTTAATCACTTTTAATAATTGTTCAATAAAAATTAAAGATTACTATTTTTCAAATATTATTGAAAGCATTGAAGAAAAACAAATAATTAACATTTCAAATAAAATTCAAAATTTCTCAAATAAACTATCATGGCTAGAAATTGAAGAAGAACATAAAAATAGCATACAAAATATTAAAGCTTTGAAATATCACTCTAATATTTCGTATGGATGTAATATTCTAATAGTAATTGCAGTTATAATTTTAATATTGATAATAATAATAAAACATAAGAATATCAAAATAAAATTGAATAACAGAATTCAGGAGAATTCTAAATTAAAGGGGGGAGAAGTTACATATATAAATTCAAATACACACACATATAAAAAAAATGACACTATTGATGAATTTATTGAAAACATAATAAGCACAAAATAAAATTAAAATAACAACTGTAACAGCAAACTCATTTCCGGCTAAGTACAGAAAACAAAATTATTTTTCGGTCGCAATTCCAGGAATTGCAACCGTTCAATATTAATATAAAATAATTATGAAATAATGTTAATATTTAGCATAAGTAAACAAAAATTGTAAAATGCATTGTAAGATTAATTAACAAAAAATTGTGTTAACAATAACTTCAATTAATATTAATAATAAAAGAAAAAGTCAGTTGTTTGATATCCACAGTTGAGTTTAGTTATTTTTTTAAAAAGACTCCCAAGTGTTCCCACTACGAAATTGGCGCAGTCGGTACTCCTTTTTCTTTTATACAGAAAGGAGCGTGAAACGAACACAGATAACTAAATATATAAAATCCTGCGAATCCCAAGGGACCCTCCAGGATATAAAAGTTTTTATAGATCAAAATTATTCAACTTTAGTGCAGTGAACAATTATTCTACAAAAAGAAAATTTAACACCACAAAAGATCAAAATTATTCAACTTTAGTGCAGTGAACAATTATTCTACAAAAAGAAAATTTAACGCCACTATAGAACAAAAAAAAATAATTAAAAAAATTTTTAACAACTATCATAATCTTGTGAAAGTGCAACAAACATCAAAATTCGTCAAGCAAGGCAAAGGATATTCGACGAAAGAAGAATGGAGCAACTACAACAAGAAATGGCCAACGTGGATATCGTGGAGCAGCTCGCAAGAAGGGAGCAGCAGCTAGAACAACTCAGACTTGCTTATGTTGAGTTACAGCAAGGACAACAACGGGACCATGACATTCTGGACAGGACACTAAAGAATGTTAATCATCTTCCAGTATTCACAGGACGAGGAGACGTAACCGTCAACTCATTTTTTAGCAGCGTGGAATACCTAATATCAACGCTACGAAACGAAGATCATAAGAAAGAGGTAGTTAGAGCCATTTACTATAAAACCATCCAAGGCGAAGCAAAAAATTCAATTATCAACATCCCCGAGCCGGATAACTGGAAACTTATTAAGGACACGTTAGAGTTGAGATACAAGCCGGATACAGAACCTCACCAGATTTATAGAAGAATTTCCAATTTAAGAGTTAATACAGTAAGTGAACTAATTGATAAGATTCAAAATATTAAATATAAGACGGATGAATTAATAGTATACTATAATGATGAATATGGAATAGATTTAACAAATATAGATAGTTTGTTAGTAAATACTATCAAAGAAATAACACAAGGGACATTACTGGACAAAATTTATGAACAGAGAGAACTAAAGAATATTTTATACATAATGAACCAAAGACGATTTGAAGATACGTACATAAGACCGGAATACAAGACATATTTGAAAGAAGAAAGACATAGAAATCAGTACCAAAATAAACAAAATTTTGATAAGGTATATTATGGTAGGGAAGCAATTAATAAGCGACAGTATCAGGATAAAAATAAATGGAATCCAAATTTTTATAGACATGAAGAACAGAACGGTTTTAATAAAAATAATAATAATTCTGGAAGATACAGATTTCAAAATAATGTAAGAGATGACAAATTTTCAGGGCAAGTTCAACAATTAGGGAACTCAAGACCAAATTCCAATCAAGTTCGTTGGAATCATTATAGAAATAACCAACCAGAACCCATGGAAATTGACAATGTAGAAAGAAATTACAAGAATCCTCAGGTGGCAGGACACCCTAACACCAGGTTTGGCCAAAATCGCTTAAACCTGGGTAGGCAAAGCCCAGAAGGACCGGAAATTAATAATACCATTTTTTTACGAGGCAGCCACAGAATGCCTGCCAAAGATAAAATTAAATATTGAAAATAAAGAGTACGTAGCACTAATAGATACAGGTGCTAGCCTTAGTTTAATTAATAAAGAAATAAATGATTTTAAAATATATAAATTGAAAGATCCCATAACATTTAGTACAATAACGAATAAAGATACAATAAATTATGAAATACACACAAAAAGCCCGGAGCAATTTAATTTACCTAACAATGCCAGGATTCGTTGGAAGATCACTCCATTAAGAGGAAGAACTTATGATTTCATCATAGGTATCGATATATTAAACTTTTTAAATGCTCAAATAAATATAGAAAAAGGACAAATAACACTAAATGGAAAGGTATCCTATTTTCTTAATAACCCATACAAATTTAATCAAATTTACACGCTTGAAGCTGTTGATCCTAAAATCGAAAGGCTTCAATTAAACCATTTGAATAATGAAGAACGTAGAGAAATTATAAAATTATTAAACCGGTATAACAA
This sequence comes from Gymnocheta viridis, assembly GCA_956483585.1. Classification (NCBI taxonomy): domain Eukaryota; kingdom Metazoa; phylum Arthropoda; class Insecta; order Diptera; family Tachinidae; genus Gymnocheta; species Gymnocheta viridis. The sequence continues at coordinate 61,616,749 of OY101440.1, read as the reverse complement.
ATTATTGTTTAGGGAAGGAGATTTATTAACTAATACAACAGAAATTCAGCATGAAATAAAAACCATTACACAACAGCAAATTTATTCAAAACTATATAGATATCCACCTCAACACGAAGCGGAGGTAAGAAAACAGATCACAGAAATGGAAGAGCAGGGTATAATTAGAAAGAGCCATTCAAGATATGCCAGCCCACTTATAGTCGTGCCTAAGAAAACTGATAATTCAGGCGAAAAAAAATATCGAATAGTAATAGACTATAGAAAGTTAAATGAAATAACTATAGACGACAAATATCCCTTACCAAATATAGATTCAATTCTAGATAAATTAGGTAGAGCGCAATATTTTACCACATTGGACTTGGCAAAAGGCTATCATCAAATTTTAGTAAAAGAGGAGGATAGAGAAAAAACTGCCTTCGTAACCCCACATGGTTTGTATGAATTCTTAAGGATGCCATTTGGTCTTAAGAACGCGCCAGCCACATTCCAACGGCTGATGAATGAAATTTTAAGAGATTACATTAATAAAACCTGTGTAGTTTACTTGGATGATATTTTGATTTTTAGCACTTCTTTAACCGAGCATATTAAAGCAATAGGAGACATTTTCCAAGTTCTCGAAAGCAAAAATTTGAAGATACAAATTGATAAATGCAATTTTCTGAAGAAGGAAACTGAATTTTTAGGGCACATTTTAACAAAAGATGGCATGAAGCCAAACCCAAATAAAATTGCAACTATTCAAAATTTAGAATTACCACAATCCGAAAAACAGATAAAAAGTTTTTGGGAATAACAGGTTATTATCGCAAATTCATTAAGGATTATGCGAAAGTAGCTCAACCTATAACAAAATATTTAAAGAAAGGCACAAAAATTAACGTGAAAGATCCAACATACATTGAAGCTTTCGAAAAGTTGAAAACGTTAATAAGTACACATCCTGTTTTACGTTATCCCGATTTCCATAAACAATTCACGTTGACGACGGATGCATCCAATTATGCAATTGGTGCAGTATTGTCACAAGAAGGTCATCCGGTGTGCTACGCATCAAGAACATTAAATAACCATGAAAAAAATTACTCTGCGACGGATAAAGAATTTTTAGCAATAATGTGGAGTGTAAATTATTTTAGGCCTTACATTTATGGTAGAAAATTTAAAATTCTTACTGATCATCAGCCAATCAAATATCTCCATTCCAAATACAAAGGAAAAGACATGTCGCCCAGACATCAGCGATGGCTATTAAAATTAGGTGAATACCAGTTCGACATAGAATATCTAAAAGGGAAAGAGAACAAGGTTGCAGATTTTTTAAGCAGATTAGAAAATAGTGAGGACACTATTTCAGAAAAAGAGGGAGGTAAAGATTCTGATACTTTTTCAATTAATAATATTGAAGACGACATAACTATGGCAACAATACACTCAGCACAAGAAGATTTAGGTGATCATTTTTTTATAAAAGAAGAAATTGTGAATAAATATAAAACTCAAATAATTTTAACAAATAATAAAACGGAAGAATGTAAAGAAATACATGGGAAGAGAATTATTTTTGTTGCGGAATGCGACTTTGAACAGATGGAAGATATTTTTAGAAGATATATTTCCAAAGGTAAAATAGGCATTTATTCAGAGTTATCAGAACATAGCTATAATTTGGTGCAGCAAAAGTTAATAAGTATGTATTCAAACGATAGTCAAATTAAATTTATAAAAGCTACCATGAGAGCAATGGACATTGAGACAGAGGTTGAAGCCATAAAACAAATTTCATTATATCATATTAGGGAAAGTATACATTCAGGAATAATAGAAACTTATAACAACATTAAAAATAAAATATATTACCCAAAACTTATGGAGCTAATTCAAATCGTAATAAACCAATGCGACCTCTGCCAACAAGTAAAATACGATAGACGCCCGATTAAAAATAAATTTCAACTTACGGAAACACCCTCAGATAAAAACCAAATTATACACGTTGATACGTATGTAATTAAAGGTAATCGTTTTTTAACAACAATAGACAAATTTTCAAAATTTGGGGCAGCTTACTCATTGAACGATAGAAATCCTATCACAATAATTGAACAGTTAGAAGAACATTTTGCGAAAATTGGGAAACCACATAAAATAATAGCGGATAACGAATTTAAAGCAGCACGAATTCAGGAATTCTTGAGCCAAGAAGGTATTCAACTGCATTTAACAAAACCCAATAGCCATACGGGTAATGCAGATATAGAAAGGATGTATAGTTCACTAGCAGAAAAATTTAGAATTTTATATCAAACAAACAAGGAACTTCCAATAAAACAATTAATCCAAAGAGCAATAAGAAATTATAATGATCGTTACCACTCAAGTACACAGTACACCCCGAATGAAGTTCAAAATGAAAAAATAGAAAAAGAAAAAGTTAGGAAGAATCTAGAAAGTAACAAAAGAAAGGTCATACAAAGACTAAATAAAACCAGAGAAGAATACAAAGAAATTAGAGAAGAAGGATATATTAAGATTTGGAATGAATTTCCGTCATCCCACGTCAAATTTGGTTGATAAACAGACCGGTTTCGGCTATGTGCCATCTTCAGTGTTCTCTCAGTAACTGATATATTAAGAATTATAAAGCTATTCGACACAAAGAGCAACCAAGATACAGAAAAGAAAAGTTAGAAAATGTTCACTCTAGCAATATTAAAAAACCATTAAAATTTTCAGATACTGTTAATATGCCTAATGATAATGACTCAGACACCAATGATTAAAGGGGAAATGACCACAAAAATTTTGACTGAACAAAAGGGATACACGGACATATACATGAAAAACCAGGAAATTGTCACTGAAACAGACATAGTGCTACACATAGTTAACCCTCATGAGCTAGAAGAAATCTTAAATAAACTATCAGAAAATATAAAATTAATGAGGATTGAAAATAAGGGAATATTGAATTCAGAACTAATTGACACAAAAACCAAACTGTTAACTTTATTACCGAGACAAAACAGACAAAGACGTGGACTAATTAATGGTATAGGCAGTTTACAAAAATGGTTATTCGGGACTATGGACGATGATGATCGACAAAATATTCAAAAACAACTATTTAATATTAACGACTTTGTAGACAATAATAATCAACAAATTATAATTAATGATTATTTTAATAAATCTTTAAGTCACATAAAACTGGTAATAAATGATGATAGGATTAAGATTGAAAAGGAGTTAAATTCTATAAGCAAAATTTTAGAAATTGAAAACAATAAAAGTCTATATTTAGAACAGCTAAGTAATATTCAATTAATAAAGAGTAAAATAGAACATTTGCAAGAAAATATAATTTCGGCAAAGTATGGAATTGTACACCCTAGTATATTAACCAGTAGTGAAATTGAAAAATATGAAATAAACTACAAAAAGTTAAAATACATTCAATTTGGAGTAACATTTTTTAATAACTCTTGTCTAGTTTTAGGAATTAAAATACCAAAAACATTCGTAGCAATTAAGTTAAGATATATTGTTCCACTACCAAATATTCACAATAAGGAAATTGATGCTGTCTTAGAACAGATCTTTGAATTTGAAAATAAAACATATCAATACAAAGAAAATAAACATTTGAAAGAATTAAAATTAAGTAATCATTGTACAATAAAAGAAAATTGTCAACTAATAAAAAATAAGGACTTAGAAATTATACCATTAGATATAGACACAATAATAATTAAAAACGCAATAAATACTACTGTTAATGGAACTTGTATTTTGAATGAAACTGTACTAAACGGAAACGTTTTAATCACTTTTAATAATTGTTCAATAAAAATTAAAGATTACTATTTTTCAAATATTATTGAAAGCATTGAAGAAAAACAAATAATTAACATTTCAAATAAAATTCAAAATTTCTCAAATAAACTATCATGGCTAGAAATTGAAGAAGAACATAAAAATAGCATACAAAATATTAAAGCTTTGAAATATCACTCTAATATTTCGTATGGATGTAATATTCTAATAGTAATTGCAGTTATAATTTTAATATTGATAATAATAATAAAACATAAGAATATCAAAATAAAATTGAATAACAGAATTCAGGAGAATTCTAAATTAAAGGGGGGAGAAGTTACATATATAAATTCAAATACACACACATATAAAAAAAATGACACTATTGATGAATTTATTGAAAACATAATAAGCACAAAATAAAATTAAAATAACAACTGTAACAGCAAACTCATTTCCGGCTAAGTACAGAAAACAAAATTATTTTTCGGTCGCAATTCCAGGAATTGCAACCGTTCAATATTAATATAAAATAATTATGAAATAATGTTAATATTTAGCATAAGTAAACAAAAATTGTAAAATGCATTTTAAGATTAATTAACAAAAAATTGTGTTAACAATAACTTCAATTAATATTAATAATAAAAGAAAAAGTCAGTTGTTTGATATCCACAGTTGAGTTTAGTTATTTTTTTAAAAACACTCCCAAGTGTTCCCACTACGAAATTCAGGCATCAACATCTTTAACAATCTTGCGTTTAATGCTGTTGTTTTTTTTTTTTTCTTTTTAATATTTTTATTATTGTTTTTGTATTTACACTTTATGGAATTTAAAATTCCGTTTTGTTATTAATTGTTTATGTTCTGAGACTGCACAGCGAGAACACGTTTGCTTCTGATCACTGTCAATCATTGACTGACGCTTCTACTTCAATTTTAATAAAATCAAGTAAATTCCAAGGTTCAGAAAATAATAACATCATACATACTTGTACTGTTCAAAAGCAACCAACATATATTTTTATTTACATAACATTTATGTGTGTGTCTAAATTTTGTATGGTGGCGAACACGCACATAAATGTGTTTTATTTTAATATTTGGTTGCGTACACGAATATGAGTCGTACACGTACTGTTCGATCCGAACACACTTGAACTGCACATGGTCGCGTGTATCTTTATTTTAAATTCGTGCACGGCAAAAAAAGTACGATGCACAGGTTTGAGTATAGCCGTACACGCAGTACGCGTACGTGTGCTAAAATAAAGTACATACATGTACGGGTTAGCGTGTTACATATTTATTGCTTATGTATGGATGTGTGTTAATGCATATTTTATTATTGTACGAATGGAACTGCATCAATTGTGATCGAATCTATGTACCTTTCTTAATGAAATATTTTGTGTACATATAAGTTTTAATGAATTGAGATAATTTCGATACAATAAAACTAATAAAGGCGAAAACATTTTCTAAGCATTTGAACTTCATTGGAGGTATCTTAAAATTTGTATCTACATATCGATGGCTTAATATAAAAAGGTGTAACTCGATTTTTTGTTACTTTATAGGGGAAGGAAAAAACTTAATAAAATCCGTAAAATTTTAGATTCAAACAAAGTGAATGCAGTTTTTAATAAAAAGAGGCAACACATTTTATTTCTCATTAAAATTTTTATTTGAGACAAGGAGCATCTGACATTTGTTAACGAGAATAAACAAAAAAGCCATCGATATGTAGCTCTGACGTGATTTTTTTTATTATAAAGTTTAATTAATAATTGATGTGAGCTCCTGGTCCATTCTTGTTTAAAATTAATTTATTTTATTAAAATAGCTATCGATATTTTGCCAATAATTTATTGGCCTCGCCAGGTATATTATTGTCCTGTACGTCATTGTAACTGTCGGGAACAAGTATTAATTTTGTGACAAAAGGAAAGAACACTTTGGCTTTCAAACGTATTCAAACTAATTCAAAAATCTTATTTTTTTTTATATGTAATTGTGCGAAAGAACGAATACGTGTGACATCGTGGGCCTGGCAGTTAATAAAAAAACTTAAGTACATGTGGCCTGTACAAGAACTATTTGATAATTTGATAAAAAAAACCCACTACAATAAATGTGTAAAAAAGTAACGGAAGTCGTTTGACTTGGGACTTTATAAAAAATGTTTAGCCCATTTATGTCAGATAGAAACGAAGGCGTTAGTGCTCCAGTGTAGGGCAGAGGCAGAGTAGGTGAGTTATGCTCTCTTCCTCCTCCTCGTCCTGACAGCTGAAGCAATAGTCATTGTGGGGATACCCATCCTTTTAGCATGGGTTCCGAAGGTGCAATGCCCTGTGAGTGTGGCCACAAGGAACCGCAGTTATTTTCTTGAAAACCCGAAGATTTGCTTTGTTCTAGCAGTGTCAATATAAGGGCAGAGTGTTCTCGCTATAAAGCAGGTCGACTCAGTGTGCCATTTATTCTGGGCCGCCTGCATAAGAGATATGTCAATGTTTTTCCAGCAGGAAGAGAGTGGGATACCGCAGAAGTTGTCAATGTCAACATCCACAAGTGTGGTACCACCCTTTGCCAGATCGTCCGCAGTGATATTACCCGAAGTGGTCCCTTGACCCTTCACCCAGTTAAGGGTGATCATTGAAAAACGCGCTACCTCATTAAAGATCTTGCGACATTCCCGAACTAGATTGGATGTTGAATACACACCTATAAGGGACCCGATTGCAGGTCGACTATCTGTTATAATATGGATACGTCTGTCCGCGAAGATTAGGTTCATACCATTTAGTTTTGGTGGAGTGAAGGAGGGAATCGTGTATCTTCTGGAAAGAGCACAAGTTCCGTTTTGGCTGGGTTTACGCTCAGGCCGCTCAGTGAGAACCAACTACTGACCTTCCTGATCGCAGATTCCAGCTGATGAGGTAATGTGTTTAAATGAAAACCAGATGTTGCCACTGCCACATCATCTGCGTATACGACAGTTTTAACACACACGGAGTCCAGTTCTATGAACAAAGCATTGATGACCACATTCCATAGGAGGGGTGATAGCACTCCACCTTGGGGCGTGCCTCTACGGGCTTGCCTGGTGACGCTAACCGCCCCCATAGTGGATGTGATTGTTCTGCAGGAGAGCATGTTTTTGATCAGCTGATATATTGATTGGTCGACCCCCAATTCCCTTAGCGCTTGCACTATGGCAGCGGGATCGACATTGTTAAAAACGCCTTCTATGTCCATGGAGGTGACCAGTGTATAGTTCTTATGCTCGAGTGATTTCTCTATGTATCCAACGAGCAAGTGTAGAGCCGTCTCAGTCGATTTGCCCTTGGTGTAGGCATGCTAAGAGGTCGAAAGAAGAGTACTGTCAATGCTAGATCTAATATGAGCGTCTATCAATCTCTCCAGTGTCTTTAGAAGAAAGGAAGTTAGACTGATTGGCCTGAAGTCCTTTGATTTAGTGTGCGGTGTTTTACCCCCTTTCAGGATAAAGGTCACATTGCATTTGGTCCACTGGTACTGTATATATGACCAGGATAAGCAGGCTTGGTATATATTTATGAGCCTGGGGGTTGCTAGGTCCAAGTTGTGTTTTAGATCTGCGGGAATTATCCCAACCGGTCCGGGAGATTTGAACGAATGGAAGCTTTTAATCGCCCAGTGCAGCCTGTCCGTGGTAATAGCCAGTGATACAGGGCACCGGCTGGAGGGGGGAGTCACAATACGTGTTCCCATAAGGGGTTGGCACCCTGGAAAATGGGTGTCCATGAGGATCTTTAAAGATTCGGAACCAGACGTGGTCCAGGTGCCATCAGTTTTTTGAATATAACTAGGCACCGACGGCTGCTTGGCTAGGATCTTTCGCAGCCCGCAAGTCTCAGAAGAGCTTTCTACACCACTGCAGAAATCCTTCCATGACTTACGCTTTGCGTTCCTGAGTTGGTTCTTGAAACGGTTTAATGAAGTCTTGTAGAGTATCCAATTGCCTGTTCTCTTTGCTTCATTGAAAAGTCTGCGAGAACTCTTGCGAGTTTCGGATATTGAGGTAGACCACCAGGGTGGTTTGCGATTTGGGCGTTATGCAGATAGTCTGCAAGATGCACTTGTTGCTTGCGCATCAGTCAGTTTATCTACGGCCTTGTCAATGTCCTCCGCTTCCTCTATGATTGGAGGTTGCGGAATAAGGTTGGCGAGGATATGACTATGTTCCTCCCAGTTCGTTCTCGTTCTATTTAGGTGATCAGAAAGGGGACAGTCCCCTGCGACTTTCCAATCCTGAACTAAATGAGCGTGTCTCGCACTGATAAGTGTAATGTCTAGTAACTCTTGCCTGTTTGAGACTACGAAGGTGGGTTCTGAGCCCAGATTTAGTACAACTAGGTTATTGTCTAGAATGAACTCAAAAATGCACTGACCTCTAGTATTGCTGTCTGTGCTACCCCAGATGTGATGGTGTGCGTTAGCGTCAGCGCACAGTATAGTAGGGATGCCTTCCGTGTTTGCCGCTATTGTGGCTTTCTGAACCAGGTAGAAAGAATGAAGATATCAAGATTTGCTTGCGCTAAAATACAGGATCTAATGCGTTTGTCATTATTACCTGAGCTGGTTGCATACAGTAGTTTGTAGCCTTTGAGGCTAAGTCCAAGAATTTTGCCGTTTACTGTCCACGGCTCCTGGACTAGCGCTATGTCCTCAACTTTTTCTACTAGGCGGAGGAGTAATGCAGCTGATGCTGCCCTAAAGTGGTGAAGGTTAATTTGGCAGATCCTCACCATTATAGCCATCAGGGTCGTAATTGACAACAATTTCCGCTTCCTCTGGACCTGGGACCAGGAGAGCATCCTCGTCTTCCCCGAAGACCAGTTGCTCCAGGAGATGGCCCCTAGACCTGTGTCTGATTGGGAAGATCCTGACGCAACTGATCCCTCAGGTTCAACCACGGCCTCTGAGTGGGCATTGCTTCCCGAGCCCTCAGCCTGCGGCACCAGTTGGCTGCTGGTGATTTCGGGATCGGGCTGTCATCACCTCGGAATATGCGGAGCCAGATACCTAAAAAGTCAGTATACCAGACCTATCCCGAAGTAGCGACAACGTCTCCTTGTTAAGGACCACGATCACCTTCCTTTGTGCACCAACCAACCCTCCAATCATGGGTAGGCAGATCAGGGTTCGCTCTCCGGAAGATGTTGAGGATTGCCATAGGGTCGTGTGGCTCAGCGGGGATAAATGTTACTGCCTTCGGCCTACGCGGTATCTCGTCGACCGTGACCAATTTCAACTTCGCGCCGGGCTACACTTCCCGTAGTGACTCGATGATACGAGTAAGCTTGGATGCCGACCTTTCATCCGAGCATGACACCAGTTTCACATAGCCTTGAAATCAGCCTCTGTCCTTACATTGAGGCGAGGGGCCCAGGTTCTCACTGAGATCCTGCAGGTAGATGTCCAACAACTTTTGACAGATCAACCCCTATGTTTCATGATCGATTGCTTCGTCGCGGTTACTATTGTCAAGAATAGCTCTTAACAGCGGGTCTTTGGCGACTTCGCTGTAACGTCTATTTATGACCCGGGTATCTACCTGCCTGGGGCGCTTGCTAGATGGCTGCAGTCATTGGTTGGACAGCTCCTCCCCTGATCGTTGCCGTTTGGTCGCGGCAGATACTAATGGTGTGTTAGTACCACTTTCAGGGATAGAGCTGTCTATTTTAGCTAAGTGCGACCTAGCCCATGCCAAGGAAGATTTCTCCTTACTGGTCATGTTCTTGGTCGGTTTCTTGCCCAGCTGCTCGATGTATCGTCGAGCAGCCCGCAGCTCATAGAAGGCTTTGCGCACAGGATGATTGCGTGGCAGAGATTCGGGTGCCTGTACTAACGTTGGTTTTGAGTCAACCGACACTACCGCAGTGGAGGGTGCTTGTGGCGCAGCTGGGGTATCAGCTGGCAGACCCAAAGTTGTTGGTTTTGCAGAGACTTGTGGCGCAGCTGGTGGTGTTCCAGCCGGCGTGCCCGAATTTTCAGCTACTGATTTTTCGTCAGCGCGTACTTTGCTAGCAGTTGATGTACTAGGACTTTCATCCATAGACATACTGCCCATGGTTCTAATGCTATCTATACATGCCTACTGGAAGAGCCGAACGTTTTGAGCAATCGGCCAGTTTGGGTTTCCCCAATTGACCGACTGCAGTTGTTTTGTTGTTGTTTTTGTTTATATTATTATTCTGCATATGATTCCCACGAGTAGGCCGCATGGGAATAGACCATCCATGTATAGGCGGCGTGCATGGACTAACTAATTTATAGTTACTACCGACCCGTGCCTTGGCATCGGAGGGGGGCTGTTAGCACCTAGTCCTCTTTATCCACTAACTAGCCATTCAGGTCTTCGGCACAACCCCCATTCACCTTAACCTTACAAGTGGTTGTTAGTTTTGGTCCGCGGGTCATATGCACCTTGGCACTTCAGAATTAGGGTTACCCTCCCAAACAGGTATTCCATCCTTAGTGGGGAAAAGGGAAAAGACCTGGTCGGGGAGGATACCCTCCTGAAGTGTAGAGTAATCCCTATAGGAGCCAGGCGACCACCAAGACCACCTATGGGTGTCTCGTGCAGAACGTCTGGACCCCCTCCTAATGAAGCCGACGACGATCTCATCCATGGGTGAGATGATGAACTTGATCGGGGTTCATCCTGGGAGACTCTAACCCACCTGAGCCCCCTTACCAAACTCCGAAATTACTCCATGGTTGTCAAGGATACTAGCGTCGACCGACTCCTGCGTCATCAAAAGTAATGTACGCCCTCGCCGATTGGACCCCATAGTAGGCCCTAACGTGTGATGACCTAGGCCCGGTCCTAGTCCACGCTACCCATTGTAGGGAACTAGTCCTGTACTAGTTCCAGGGGCTTATTGCAGCGCTACTGGAGGGCCTCTTGAGGATCGCAGTAGTGCTGGTAAGTCAAAGAAAGATGTCGCTTTTTTTTGTTTGAATTAAAGTCTGTTCGTTTATTCAATTTACTTTGGTATTTATACTACTTATGAGAAGTTGACATATCGTCTAGAACTTCTTCTCTAAGAGAGATTTACTAAAATCACTCAACAACTTATTGATCTACTATTGTCATTGATTGGGCGGAGTTTCTCTCTGATCCCGTTATTTTTAATAATTGTTTGGAGTTTCCCCAAACTCACTCAAAAATACTCTACTTTTCGTACTCTAGTTCACGTGCTACTCAATATGTAGGTATGTGAGTGGCCGTATATTCTACTCTAGTGTTTATTCCAATTACCACACACATTTGTCATAAGTGGGTCGCTAAGTTAATGCACTCGTCAAGTGCATTAGCCGCATACCAAAAAGGATCTCATATTTCTTTGTTAATCAAAGAAACTCGACCGTCTCATGAATGACAATACTTGTGTGCATGCATTGTGTGGTTTGTCTACATTACACACACGCTATGCTATGCACACACTAAACTTATTAATATCTCTACTATGACCTACATTAATTAATTATAAATTATTCTGGTTTTCATTTTTATTTATGTTATATTTCTTTAATAGGTTTTTGTGCACAATTTTATTTTTATTCTTAATTTCTATTGTTACATTTAAGTTGTCTATATTTATAATTTTATAAGGTCCATGATATGGTGATTCACCCTTTTTCCTACTCTCTAATTTTACTAATACTAAATCTCCTATTTTAAGATCTATACTATTTGCCCTATTATATGATTCTAGACTTATATTTTTCTTTGCTATTTCTAATAATTTTCTTGCGTTTTCTAATGAAAGTTTCATCCTAATCTTCATTTCATTCGCGTAATTCTCCAAATTATACACCCTGTCACTGATCAGAATTTCCTCACCTGGCATAATTGGTAATTTTCCAAAAATTAGTTCAAATGGGGAATATCCCGTGTCCACATGTGGTGTTATATTATATGCAAAAGAATAGTATGGTACCAACTCACCCCAATTGTCATCATTCACGAATGAAAGGAAATATTCATTTAAAACCCTATGGTTTCTTTCTACTGTCCCTACTGTCTCGTGATATGGTGTGGATAGTCTTTGTTCTATTTTTAACAAGTCGCATACTTCCTTCATCAGTTCATTCACAAACTCTGTACCTCTGTCAGATTTAAGAGTCTTGAATAAACCATATTTTAATATCAGGTTTTCTGTTAAGCACTTTGCCACGGATTTGGCTTCTTTAGTCTCTATTGGGACTGCTATAACATATTTAGTTAGTTCGCACTGCATCGTCAATATATATCGATAGTTCTCTGAGGGACGTAGTGGTCCGACTGTATCGATGACTATGGTGCTAAAACTATTTTCTGGCGTGTCTGTGACGCATAACGGTTCTTTTGTGTGTCTTATCTGCTTGTTCCTCTGACAAAGATCACACGATGATAAATACTCTTTTATCATTTTATTCATGTTTTTCCAAATGTATTTTTGTTTCAATCTTAATACTGTTTTTCTTATTCCGAAATGTCCTCCGCATGGTGTGTTGTGATACAATTTTATCAATTCTTGTTTTTTTTTCATCTGTTATTTCCTGAGGATTACTGTATAATAGAATTCTGACTTTATTTCTTTCACTTTTGTTTATTTTTTCCTTTAATTTTTCTTCATCTATTCTCTTAAATATTTCGTCACTTTTCTCTAGTGCGAAACTATTGAAATCCAATGTGCCCAAAACAGAAAGTAGTTTCTCCAACGTATTATCTAGATAAATGGGATTATCGCTACATCTGACGGCCGTTTGATTTAAAGCATCATTGTTCTCAATACTGAATTCTCTTCTCGAATTCTTTTCTTTTTCAATTTTTAAATCATTTTCTTTTCTATGATTTGCCGGTCTTTTCTCTAGTTCACGTGCTACTCAATATGTAGCTATGTAAGTGGCCGTATATTCTACTCTAGTGTTTATTCCAATTACCACACACATTTGTCATAAGTGGGTCGCTAAGTTAATGCACTCCTCAAGTGCATTAGCCGCATACCAAAAAGGATCTCATATTTCTTTGTTAATCAAAGAAACTCGACCGTCTCATGAATGACAATACTTGTGTTCATGCATTGTGTGGTTTGTCTACATTACACACACGCTATGCTATGCACACACTAAACTAATTTATACCCTATGTTATGTATACACTACACCATTGGTGTGATGGGACGGACATGTATCCCCCTATCCGCCACCCGGGGACGCGTCTGATGGGAGGCTAACATCTCCACATGGACTAGAATAGTTCTCCTTCAGGTAATCATGACGGCGATGCAAATCAGCTGAATGATGAATTTTTAAACATAAACCTTACACCAAAACATAAAAATCTTTATGATGATCTTTGCCACGTTTCGATAGCAAACCCCTTTAGCTTCCATTGTGTCGATCAGTCTGAATTTCTTGCTGGCTTTAGTTCAATCAAATGAGATGCTATTGGAATGGATAATATTAGCCCCATATTTTTGAGAATTTAAATTCCTAGACTGTTGCCTTACTTTACCTATACTTTACTCGATTCTCACGAGAACCACATTCCCAAACAAATTTAAATTCTTAAAATTATCCCTATTCCAAAGAGTAGTAATAAATTTCGACCAATTGCTATACTGCCGTTTCTATCCAAAGTTATTGAGAAAATAATAAGTGAACAAAAAGAGTAATTATCTTAGCAAAAACGACTTGTTATCTGTCAGGCAATCAGGGTTTAGGAAAGCAAGAAGTTGCATTACAGCATTGATGGATGTAGTAGAAGATCTAAGGTCCAAGCTTGACGATAACATGGTGGCCTTCTTAGTTCTTCTCGATCATAGTAAAGCATTTGACACAGTAGATCATTCGATTCTAATTTAAAAACTTCTTAAATTGTTCAATTTCTCGAGTACTGCATGTAATCTAATTTTCTCTTACTTAAAATCTATATTACAGAGAGTTTACTATAATGGCATATACTCTAATGAGCTTAATATCACTAGAGGAGTTCCCCAGGAATCTATACTTGGCCCTCTTTATTTTGCTTCTATATAAATGATTTCCCTGATAACTTGGTATTTAGTAAAATACGAATATATGCAAGTGACGTGCAGATCTACAACAGTTCCACTGTAACTGATATAACCACGTGCATAATGGACATAAATCAGGATCTGGATAAAGTTTGCACTTGGGCTAGTGACACCAAATTATGCATCATTCCCTCTAAGTCTAAATGCTTACTATTTTCAAGATCTGGTAAAGCTATCAACAACTATCGGATAGAAAAATATGGTAAACGTATTCACTCCGTTATCTCTGTAATAAGTCTGGCAACTCACTTATGAGTTGTACTAAAATTTAAAAATCTGGTAGCTCTCAGGTAGATAGACATAAGTAAAAAAGTTGTAAAGAACGTGGACGCAAAAAAGTAAAAACTAATAAAACCTTGAAATAATTAAAAACAGCAGTTTTATTACATGATGTCAGAAGTCAAAAGCACTCCAATGAAATAGATGCTCGTTGAACACAGCCACTAGGCTGCTCAAATTTGTCAAAGCAATGGCCAAATTAGAAGCAGCAGTTTTTTATTTATATGCTGGCAAACAACAAAAACAGTGAGCCAGAGCCAAACAAAATCGCTACCATTTTGTTTCTATTACTCATTATTTCCTTACAATGGAAACTTGGAAAATATGTTTGATATCGCTACTGAAAGCAGAGCGCAGAATATTAACGTCGCTGCAAGTACCAGCAGCGCAAACCAAAGCAGCACAAACGCCGTTAACAAAAATGTTAATGATGTGCAACGTACACTTGCACAAGTAATCATAGCTTTTGACGAATATTGTCTGCCAAGAAAAAATCTTGCAGTAGATGCATTTAAATTTAATATGATTGTACAAAAAGAAAAACAATCATTTGGTGAGTTCGAAACAGAACTTTCCACACAGCTACAATATTGCGAATTTAGTTGTGCGTCATGCCAATCATCGTATGCAGACCGAATTCTACGTGACCACATTATTGTCGGGTACAAGACAAGAAGGTGCAGTTAAAACTTTTAGATGGAAAAGATGATCCGCTGTCAAAAATCATTCAAATATGCAAAACATTCGAAACTGCTGGGAAAAAACAACTTTTGGATAGGAAAATCATGACCGAAGTAAATACCGTCATATCCGAAAATGCGAAAGAATCGGAAGCAGATGAGGGGGTTGCAGTTATTAGAACACCAACTTGCTTCAATTGTGGACAACCATTCAATGAACGTCATCGTCGTCACTGTCCAGCAAATAACGTAATATGTAATGCATTTGGGCGCCGTGGACATTTTGCATAATTCTGCAAGTAAAATTTAAAACAACATGATGTTAAAGGAAAGAAGCCAGCCGACAGGAAACGTTCGGAAAACAATAGTAGTCGCCAAAATACAATGTATAGGGTGAACTATACTGACTTAGGTAATTCTAATTGTTATAAAGTTAAGCCTGCCAATTGAATTTAAACTGGATACAGGGGCAGACGTTAACTGCATACCAATGGATTTTATTAAAAAATTTAATGTTCCTTTTTCTCGTATTGATAACATTAAAGTTACAGACTACAATTCTAATAGAATAAACATTCACGGTGAAGTTAGGCTAACGTGTTTTGATGAGGAAAGAGGTATGAATCATGTTGCGAAATTTCTGGTTGTTGATGAGCCACTGCTGGGGCTGGATTCGTGTGTGTCCTTTGACTTGTTAAGGCGTATAAATGCAGTTGAGGCTGGCGAGTTCGAGGCTGGTGAGTTCGTGAGGGTGGAAAGGGACGTTTTTGACGGGGTGGGTAAAATTGCCAGGACTTGCTCGATAGTATTCCGGTGTTGCACTATAGGAAGCGAATTCCTATGACATTACATGATAGGCTAATGACCGAGCTGATTAAACTGTAAAAGGGAGGTATTATCAGTTCTGTTGGCTATCCTACGACTTGGGTCAACAGCATTCAGATCGTTGAGAAACCAAATGGGTCACTGCGTATTTGCCTTGACCCAAGGGCTCTTAATAAGTGCATTTAGAGGGAACATTTTCTGATTCCGAGGACATTTTGAGACGTTTGTCGGGCAAGCGTGTATTTACCGTGCTTGATTTAAGGAATGGGTTTTGGCAGGTTGAACTTGACCGACAAAGTTTAGATTTGACAACGTTTATGACCCCGTTTCATCATTATAGGTGGAACTGGTTGCCTTTTGGCATAATTAGTGCGCCGGAAATGTTTCAGCGCAAATGGTCCAAATATTTGGGGATATCCCGGGTGTCGAAATCTATTTCGGCGAAATGTCAATAGCCAGTAGGGATCATGATAGGACGCTTGCCCTTGTTTTGGAGCGAGCTCGTGAAAATAATATTAAGTTTAATCCCGGCAAGACACAATATAGGAGGGTGGAGATAAAGTTCATGGGGTATGTTATTTCGAATAACCGCGTTAGACCGGATAGATGTTACATTGAGGCAATCACTAATATGCCAACACCACGAAATAAGGCGGATGTTCTGAGACTCCTGGGATTGTATAAATATTTGGGTAAGTTTATCCCAAACTTATCGAGGCGAACAGCAGCTTTACGGGAACTCTCCAGGAGTGACGTTGAGTGGAGTTGGTCAAATAGACATGATATGGAAGTAAAGGAACTTTCTGAGTCGATAACGAGTGTCTCTATTTTGGCATTATATGACCCTGATAAACCAAGTTTTATTCAGACTGATGCGTCAAAGGACGGCCTTGGTAGTGACGTTGCAGAATGATATGCCGGTGGGCTAGGCCTCTCAAACCCTATCGAGGAATGAGAAAAAATGGGCCCATATCGAAAAGGATCTACTAGCAATCGTATTTGCGTGTGAAAGATTCCATTATTTTCTATTCTGAACCATTGATGAAATGGGACATTGATGATGTAACTCCCCGTTTCCGTGGAATGTTCATGTATTTTGTCAGGTACCCGCGTATATCGATTGTATATAGGCCGGGAAAACAGATATTAGTTGCGGATTGCTTGTCGCGTGCTCCTCTCCCGGAGATTGCAGATATGAGCGAGGAGTTATCGGGAATGATTCACTCACTGTCGGGTAGGATTTGCATGTTGCCGGATAACGGTGAAAGATACAAAAATTGTTTGAGCTCTGATGAACGGTATAGTCGTATTGTCAAATACCAACAGCTGGATGATTTTAGTCTGCTGTTTCATAAATGCAGGGCGGAACTACATTACAAGAATGGTCTATTGCTCAAGGACCATCGTCTTGTGATTTCAACGAACATGCAGAGGACTAAGTTAAGGATGTTGCATGAATCACATCTGGTGATCGATAAAACTTTTGCGCGCGTGAGTTACGTCAAAGACAGCTTCGACTTCACCCAAAATAAATGTTGACTGGCAAAAATAATAAGAGGTCAATTGCCCACCTAAAATTGTGCAATTGACACACTTATACAAATTCAGCATTTTTTAATTATTAACAAAAGCCACTGAACCTTTTGTTAACAATTGTGCAATTGACACACTTATACAAATTCAGAATTTTTCAATTATTAACAAAATCCACTGAACCTTTTGTTAATAATTGTGCAATTGACACATTTATACAAACCCAGCATATTTTTTTATTATTAACAAAAGCTACTAAACCTTTTGTTAATAACATAATTATAAAAGGTAATTCAATACCTTCTTAGTTTTAAGCAATATGAACAAAACCAAAATAATAAAATAGGTTAAGCATTTTTAATTTTAAAAACTAATTTTACAAAAACAAAATTTAGACTAAGCATTTAATTTTAGGAATCAATTTTATATTAAAGCACTTTTGTAAAATATTAGTTAGTTCAAAATCAGAATTTAATAAAGAAGTAAAACGAAACTTAAAAGAATAGTTTTGGTTTTTTTCAAAAACGGTACATAATATTGTATTTAACTGGCGCAGTCGACGGTAGGATCTAGCCCCGAAGGATTGGATTGAACGTTAAATCCTTTCTAAAAAGGACTTAAAAAAATTAGATTGAACGGGAAATCCTTTCTAAAAAGGACCTTAAAATTTCAATTGAACGTGAAACCGCTTTAAAAAAAGGGACTTTTTCAAGTTAAACAAAAAATAAAACTAGCAAACGTTTTTTATATAAAAATTAAAAACAACTTAATATCTTACAAAAAGAAAGCTCTGAAAATCAGCACATCTACAATTAAAAAAAAAGGTGAAGAAACAACAATGAACTCCAAACAAGATTCAGCAGCAACAACCGGCTCAACTACAGAGTCCCCTATACCATTGACGGAAATTCTCAAAGAGGCATCCAAAATCAAAGTTACAGAGGTAACAAGGACTATGCCCTTTCATCGTTTTTGAGGGAGGTCGAACTATTCATCCCAGTTTTTCGAAACACAAGTTTAGAAGACTATGTTTTCCAAAGATGTATCCTTAATAAAATTCAAGGTGCAACACTGGACCAGACGCAAGATGGGAAGAAATAAAAAAGGAGCTTATCTGGAACGTTGGAGTCAGGGAGACTTATCATCAACTATACCATCAAGCTCTGTCCCTTAAAAATTGTAACGTAAGTCAATACCATTATAATTTAAGCTCTATTTTAAATAAATTAAATGAAAAGTACGAACAAGATAAGGACAAGCCTGTTGAATTTAGTCCAAAAAATAATGAAACCATGATTTTAAAAACAATTCCTAAATAATTTGCAGCCTTACATGGCAAGCATAATATATAGTAGAAACATAACTAGTATAAGATCAGCTTTTTATACACTAGAAGAAACATGGATCATTAAACAAACCACTAATCACTCACACAACAAACAAGTACCAAATAGGGAATAATACAGACAATCCAATCACATCGGACACCATACACAACCCACCTGAATAACTATTCAGGACAGTCTTACAACCAAAAACAGTTTACGCAGACAAACAATTCTGGACAGTTCAGACAACTTTGGACAAATTAGGTGTCCAGCAATACAGGACGTGTAAGCTTGCCTAGAAACGAACAACGTAGACAGACACCAGGACAAGTACGATATCATTTTAGACAAAATCATTTAGAACCAATGGAAGTCGATCATATCGACGAATTGGACAAACCTTTATTTTTCAAAACATTAAACGGACAAATGGAGGTAAATTATGAAATTATTACAGAAACACCGAAAGAATTCAAAGACAACAATCTCATGTGTTAGAAATTGACGGATTTTAAAAATAAACAATTTGACGGCTTAATAGGTCAAAACATTCTGAAAATTTCAAAAGCTAATATAAATATAGGGGAGGAATACATTGAAATTAATAATAATAAAATAAAATTTTGCAACGCTTGTCCATACGAATATGACAACATTCATACCCTAGAGGGATCAGAAATCAATGATGTAATAAATAAACTCTTAAGAGATGACATGAACGAAGATGAATTTAGAAAACTAAAAACCGTATTAGACAAAAACGAGGATCTATTTTTTCACGAGGGAATGGCACTAAGTCATACCCACGAAATACAGCATGAAATCATCACCAAGACAAATAATCCTGTATATTCTAAAGTATACAGATACCCTTAAATCCATGAGGAAGAAATAAACCGTCAGATGAAAGAAATGCTGCAACAAAATATTATTAAAGAGAGTAACTCTCCATATAATTCTCCCATTTGGATAGTCTCCAAAAAAACGGACTACTCTGGAAAAAAAGTGGCAGATAGTAATTGACTACCGCAAACTCAATGAAATCACGGTAGACGATAAGTTTCCTATGCCAAATATTGAAGGCATACTAGATAAACTTGGAAGGTCACAGTATTTCACTACCCTTGACTTAGCCAAGGGCTTCCACCAAATAAAAATAGAAAAGGAGGATAGGAAAAAGACAGCATTCTCAACCCCATTAGGCCACTACGAATTTGTTCGTATGCCATTCGGGCTAAAGAATGCCCCTTCAACCTTTCAACGTCTAA
This sequence comes from Gymnocheta viridis, assembly GCA_956483585.1. Taxonomy (NCBI): domain Eukaryota; kingdom Metazoa; phylum Arthropoda; class Insecta; order Diptera; family Tachinidae; genus Gymnocheta; species Gymnocheta viridis. Next base: position 61,596,899 of record OY101440.1, on the reverse strand, counting down.
TGAAGTCGGTATTAAGAAACCTCATTAATAAAATCTGCGTTGTATACTTGGATGATATTTTAATCTTCAGCACAAGTCTAGAAGAACACATCCAAAAGGTATTTGACAGACTAAGAGAACATAATTTGAAAATCCAAATTCTTTGCAAAAGAAACGGAATATTTAGGGCACATACTGACAATGGATGGTGTTAAACCAAATCCGGCAAAAAATTTAAAGCATACAGAAGCTTAAGCTTCCTGAAACATAAAAACAAATCAAATCCTTCCTGGGAGCCACAGGATATTATAGAAAATTTATCCGAGATTACGCAAAATTGCGCATAACATGACAAAATATCTTAGAAAAAACACTAAAAATGACCCACAATATATCGATCCCTTTCAAAAACTGAAAAGGGCAGTTAATTAACCCTCCTATACCTTAATATCCAGATTACAATAAGAAATTTAAATTAGTTACCGATGCAAGTGATTATGCTATAGGGGCTGTGCTCATGCAAGGAGATCATCCTATCAGTTATGCCAGCAGAACCCTCAATGACCAAGAAAAGAAATATGCAACTGTTGAAAAGGAATTATTGGCCATTATTTGGGCTGCCAAATATTACAGACCATACCTCTATGGAAGGCCCTTTGATCTGGCAACAGACCATCAGCCTTTAGTTTGGCTCTACACAAAACACAAAGGCAAGGACATCAACCCAAGGCTTCAGAGATAGCTTATGTAGTTAGGCGAATACAATATAGAAATGAATCATATAAAGGGCAAAGAAAACAAAATAGCAGATTTCTTAAGTAGGATTGATGCAAACACCAGTGAAATTTTGCAACGCTTGTCCATACGAATATGACAACATTCATACCCTAGAGGGATCAGAAATTAATGATGTAATAAATAAACTCTTAAGAGATGACATGAACGAAGATGAATTTAGAAAATTAAAAACCGTATTAGACAAAAACGAGGATCTATTTTTTCACGAGGGAATGGCACTAAGTCATACCCACGAAATACAGCATGAAATCATCAACAAGACAAATAATCCTGTATATTCTAAAGTATACAGATACCCTTAAATCCATGAGGAAGAAATAAACCGTCAGATGAAAGAAATGCTGCAACAAAATATTATCAAAGAGATATCCATAGTAGGTTGTTTGTGGGGTTTCGCGACCATGATCCTCATACAAAATTGGGATCATGCCTACGGTACAGCCGGCATTTAAGTTAGTTGATTGGTTTGCTACATTGTGTTGTATGGAATAGGGGTATGTTGTGCGAAAATCGACCATTACATATGTTCTTTAGGTAGGGTGTCAAACCGCAAAGATGGTGTGACGATTGTAGGGTTTTGATTTTGTTGTGGAGGGGGTGCGTGTGTGTATGTATGTATGTTTTTGAAAATATATGTATGTGTGTGTGTATGTTAGTTTATAAAAAGTTGATAATATTTATAGAAATGTGCAAAGGAAAAATGTGCATACCTTAACCCTTTAACGGTCGATGGTGTTAAATTCGACCCCATGATATTTTGTGTTATGAGGCGGCAGCGTGTTCGGTTTTGCTTAAAGTGAAGTCGTGGTGGGGGTTCGGTTTTGCTTAAAGTGAAGTCGTGGTGGGGGGGTTCGGTTTTGCTTAAAGTGATGTCGTGGTGGGGGGTTCGGTTTTGCTTAAAGTGAAGTCGTGGTGGGGGGTTCGGTTTTGCTTAAAGTGAAGTCGTGATGGATGTTATTTTTGTTGAAGTGAAGTCGTAACATTTAATGTGTTCGTTAGAGGGTTAATACAATATGAATTAAACTACATTAGGGCGGTTTACGAAAGTCTGTGATTTTTTTGCTAGTATTTAATAAATAAAATTCATTTACTGCGGTATATATTAATATCCCTAATACTACTACTCGTGTTTGGTCGGGGTTTGGTCGGGGTTTGGTCGGGGTTTGGGTGGGGTTGGTTAGGATTTGTATACCAATTTTGTATGAGAAAACTAACAACGATGATTTAAGTGGCACCCTATTGTATTGTTGTTCTGTTGTTAAAAGTTCTGTTGTGGTTTTTTCTTTTTCGTTGATATGTATGAATGTGTGTGTTTGAAACAGTTGATTTAATTAAGTTGTTTGAATACAAAAGCTTGATCCTAACCATACACAAGAAAGTTGATAAGAAATAAAAACCCAAAAATAAATATACTATTTATGTATGTATTTATATATATATATATATATATATTATTTATTAATGTGCTTGAAATTTTTATAATATAATAAACAATAGTAAAAAATAAATCTCATATTGAAGTATGTATGTATATATATAATATTATTGAAGTTCATCTTTATTGACCCAAGAATTATGTTGATTGGAAAATCCCAACCATTTTACGTACGCCTGGTGCCCCTTAGTTTTAATAACATTTTCAATCAAGTATGTATTTGGAAAATGTGTCTTTAATAGTTCATGTTCATAGAATCCACCAACAATCGGATTCCTTTGATAGTCTTCCAATAAATAAGTAATGGGATTTGTGTTCTGTAAAGTACGAATTTTAAAAATTTCAGTTGTCCAGTTTGGAGTATATCCTTTTGAAAAAATATGTTTATATTTGCTGATTCGAACGTGATCTCCAACTTTTAGTTTACCAAATTTATATATTTTGGGATGATTATAGGCTTGTTTTAATATAGAACTTTCATTTTCTATGTTAACAGCATTTGGCTTCATTCCAATTGTTCTATGTTTTTTATTATTATATTCATTAATTAAATCCTTACATATATGTATCCATTGATAATTTCCTTGTAGACTAAACTTTTTCCACATCATTCCTTTTAGAGTTCTATTAAATCGTTCTACAATAGACGCTTTCATGATACTATATGTAGAATAGTGATTGATATTATGTTTTTTCATCAGGTTTTGAAATATTTTATTATAGAACTCTTTACCATTATCTGTTTGCAAGTTTTTTGGAATTCTCTTTAGCGAAAAAATAGATTGCATAGCATTGGATATATCTTCACTACTTTTAGATTTTACGGGTACAGCCCAAGCAAACTTTGAAAATGTATCTATAACTGTTAAAATAAATCTATAGCCTTTGTTATATTTTGAGTAAACACCCATTTCAACAAGATCTGCTTGCCAAAGATCATCAATTCCCTTGTGTACCACTCGACGTCGAATGAAATTTCTGCGTGCTTGCTTATGAAGCTCCTGAACCACTTCTTGTCGCTCCATTTCTAACATCTATCTTAGATTACATCAATTTAAATGCTGCTGATATTGAATTTAAATCAAAAACGATTTATATATATCTATGTTTAAACGGTTTGTAATGAGCTTCGTTTTTCATTTAGACGTTCTTCAACTGAATCAATTTTGTAATTAAATAATGATCTCATTTCTTTTTGGTGATTGATTGAGATTATTTGGTATTATACTTTGATCATGTATTAATTTACTTAAACGTGTTTCTACATTATCAAATTTTTCTGTAGTCAACACGTTTTGTTGTCGTATTATTTCGTTAAAACGATCCTCCATTTCCTTAATTCTCTCCATATACATTGTATCCAGTTGTTTCTTTATTTCACTTAAATAACTTTTCATGTAAATTTTGTTTACAGCATCGTTTTCCAATACAGGACTAGCAATATTTTTTATTCTCCGCAAGTTAAAGTTGAAATTACGATCACTATCCAAATGAATCTTGAAATGTTGATTTTGGTATCTTGCAGATTTTTCAATATAATGTCCAAACTTATCGATAGGCATTTTATGAATATGAATTGTTAAACATTTTTAAGTCTATTTATATAATAATTTTTGCTTCTCTCAATTCCTCAATAATTGATACAATTTCATTATTATGATTTGAGTGACCAGCTGTTGTTGATGAAATCAAAAGACGCAATCTATCAACCAATTCATTAGGATCATCCCAATAAACATAATTATGCTTTTTTCTATTCAATTTCATTAAACCTTTTCCCTTATGAATTTTCTGTTGTTGTTTAAATAGGTTTTTAATAATCGTTGTATATTTAATTGAACGATTTCCTTTAATTTGACCATTAATATTGTTATTTCGTTTATGGACATTAGTCATCTCCAATATTTGTTTATAATTATTTAAATCTGTTTTATTATAACTGATTGGTTTCTTATAAACTAACAATTCATATAAGCCTGATGTGAAGGGCCATTTTAAATTACCTACAGTAATATTGGTTGAATTGAAAGTGATGGGTTCATTACCCAGTCTCCATATTTGATTTTTATCCTTATGAGGACCATAGGTTTTATCATATATATTTAAGTTAACTTTTGATAAATTATATTGAATACTTTGATTGGGATGTATTGTAATGGTGTTATCATCATCATTGTTATCATCCTCATTATCAACATTAACATTATTATTATCATCATCATCATCATCATCATAGTCATCATGATCATTTTCATCATCAAATGATTGAAACGTGTTTGAACTTTCCTCGATTTTCTTGTTATTAGAGCTTGAAGAAAACGTGTTATAATCAAGCTTACTCTTTTTATATGGTGTACTGAAGGCAACTTTATTATTCTCAAGATCATGTTTAAAAGAGTCATCCGGATATTTTTCATGTTTTATAATGGTGTTATTATTATTATTATTATTATTAGTTGATTGAACTAATTCTTTTAATGGTTTTGATATTGGTTTAAATGTCTTTTCCAACAATTCATCATTTGCAATTTCTCCAAGCAAAATATTCTTATATTTCTTTTTTAAAATATTTCGAGTTTTAATAAGATTATTAACCAGATTTGTATTCATATTTATAGATTGAATTAGAAACAGATTCAAAACAGATCAGTTTAGCAGTTAGCGGTTTAATAGTTGAGAAGCTATTAGTTTAATAATTAATCTTGTACTGATTTTAAAATATCTGTAATGTTTCTTTTAGAGATTTATAAATATATCGAAACCTTTTCTATATCGACCATTATTCATAGGATCATCTTTGTTAATAACTAGAAAACCATATTTTTCTTTCCAACACTCGGCACATAACTTATGAAATGTTTTTAAAGTCATATCAGAACCAACATGATCATTGTAAATATGCTTAATATTCATTACATCCTGTTTAAAAATTATAATCATATTTGCATTATCGCGAATCAAGTGTTTTGGTATACGTGTATAAGTTTGACATAAATAAAAACTATCAATGTCTTTATGGCGACCCATACAGAAGTAAGAACGTACATGATTTTGTTTTTCACAAGCTATATCATCGAATATAAATATTGAATTCGGTTTAACTTCGTCTGGGGATAGAACATCATCATTATTAGAAAATGATGAAAAATTTATCTCCTTAATGGGTTTAATTAGACTTTCTAAGTACTTATATTTCGGTTGTTGTGTTGACTTTGAATATAAGTAAATATTTTTAAATTTCAATCCATGAGGACTTTCAATAAGACTGATCATAACATTTGTTTTTCCGCAATTTGATGGACCCACAATAAGAGCTCGAATAGAATTCGGTAGTAATGAACTATGACGAATTTTATTTGATGAATCGAACTTTGATTCGATATTCTTTACATCAATCCTTTTATGTTGTTTAAAAAAACGCATTCTGAAATCTAATGATAACATAATATATAAACCAGTTTCTTTTATTTGTTTTCAATCAATTTAATTTCAATCTTTAATCGATAAAGTATCAATAGATATGACTATCATTTATAAAAAGTTATTCAGTCGCCATCCATCCTTCATTGGTAAAGGTTTTCTAAATAAAATAATTAATAAACTTCCCATTGAACTTCATCTACCCGGTTATCAATTTTGCGGACCTGGTACAAAATTAAAGAAACGTTTAGCTAGAGGTGATCAAGGAATCAATCCATTGGATACTGCTTGCAGAGAGCACGATATAGCATACTCAAACAATAAAGATTTAGAGAAAAGACATATTGCTGATAGAATTTTAACTGAAAAGGCTTGGCAAAGGGTCAAAGCAAGCGATAGTAGTTGGGGTGAAAAATCAAACGCTTGGTTTGTTGCTACTACAATGAAAGCAAAAACAAAATTCGGTATGGGTAACGTTATTAGTAAAACTAAAAAGTCGTCTCCAGTAAATACCCACAAACTATTTACACATGCATTGAAAAGTGCAAGAAAGAATATAAAGAAAAGTGAAAACTTGAAAGATGCTATAAAGATTTCACGAAAAGTTGTAAACAATATTTTCAAGGGGAAGAAAAAATCGTTAATAAAAACACCTCGAATAATACCGCTACCAAAATCTGGAGGTTTTCTTCCACTTGCCCCTATATTTGCTGCACTGGGTGCACTTGGTGGTTTAGCTGGTGGTGTATCTGGTATTACAAAAGCAATCAATGCAGTTAAAAATGGAAAGGAACAGCTGACTGAAGCAAAACGACACAATAATACAATGGAAGCCATTGCGATGGGAAAAGGCATGTTCTTAAAACCATATAAAAAAGGTTTTGGATTATATTTAAAGCCTTATCAACAAAATTTTTAATGAAGCTACCTAAAAGAGCCCTTTCTGATGTAGACTTGAGAAAATATGCAAAACATATTCCAAATTTTAGAGGTGTGTTTATGTGTAACACTCTTCCAAGCAAACCATTTGAAAAAGAATGTGGAATAATCAATCTGGATACTTCAAAGGGACCTGGCACACATTGGGTAGCATATTGGAAAAACAACAATCAAATCGAATATTTTGATAGCTTTGGCAATTTGCAACCACCAAAACAATTAATAAAATATTTAGGAAAAACATTAGTTATAATTATGATAGATATCAAAATTTTAATACAATAAATTGTGGTCATTTATGTTTAAAATTTTTGTTTTCGAAGCTAAACTAAAAAGAAACTATAAATGTTTTAATAAAATACATCGATTAAGAATTAAAAAGATCTTGTTTTATTTATATATATATAAACATTTTTTTTTTCATTTATTAAAAATTTTAAAAGAAATATTATAATTAAATAATTTTTCTAATTTCGCTTGTTAGAGGTGAGTATTCGATTAAGCGATCATGAATAACTAAACAGTATGCTGATGTTTTTTCTGGAATTGGTTTGTTTGCTTCAGTATCAAATTCAATTCGTACATCAATAGGTCCAATTTTAACAGTTTCATTTTGATGTGAAACATCAACAACAATAAGCGGTGCGTAAGACTTGTAATCGTTAACATCCAGCAATGGTTCAGGTTCTCGCATGTAAAAGCTTTGTTGAAATTTTGCATACATATTATATAGTACAGAATATTGACCATTTTCAAAACGATTATTTAAATCGTCATATGGATATGACTCTGAGTTTAGATATACTTTTAAATTAGAGATATTACAATGGTCAAATATATTTCCTTGTTCTTTACTTTTCTCTTTTTGTAAACCAATTATAAGAAATCGTGGTCTTTCGTTTTGTGGAGAAAGCTTCACATTCCATAAAACCTTTGTATTCGTTGGTAGTGCAGGATTTACATGACAATCCCAACTACGAAATGCAATTGGTATAGAATTTTTGCTGTTGATTATCTTAAACATTTCCAATTTTGCAAAGTCTGATAGTTGAATATGCGGCATTTTCCATATTATATCCAGAATTGTTAATTTCAACTGATCAGTTGTATTTGTAGAATAATATGATCTCTCATCGGATGTAGAACGTTGAAGAATGAGCTCATGTTTCGAATTTAATAGTATTTTGTTATAATCTTCAGCAAACCCCATCAACATTTTCAGAGGTATACAACAGCTAAAATGACTTTTTTCTAAAACAAAAGTTTCGTTAAGACACCAACCAGCGTTTTTTAGTGTAGCACTTTCAGCCTTATTCAATGATACAAAATTTTTCATGGTGGATGAAATTCCAAGTTTGCGTGTACGATCAACTTCAAAACCATTAATTTCATAACGAATTTCATCAAACAAATATGAAACAAAGTTGTTTTTAAATTTCACATCTATAGCTGGAACCTCTTTGTTTGCTTCCTTCTTTACTATAAAACCATGAATGTAAATCATACTCTCACTTGGTAAGACAAAGAGATCCTGATTTTGAATTGGTATACGAATTTCATCATTGTTGTTGAATGATTTTAGATATGGAGAGTAACTATGATATTCTCTTTTTACAATACTCTCATCATATATAGGTTTTTGAAGAACATTTAGTATTTCATTCATGGTTGAAGATTAAATCCTAATGATTTTAAGTATTCTGTATTAGATGAGGACAACAGTTTTTTATTTTTTATACTTTCTCGAATGTGAGTTGATGAGGGATTGAATGGAAATCCTCTTTGCACTATGTTTTTATTGTAAATGATCATTATTCTGGTTTGAAGTGGAGTCTAAGAGTGATTTTTTCTCCTCTAAAATTTATAAGTTCACCGTCTTGATTTAAGATTCTAATCGTTATGTTGTTTATTTGCTGACAGTTGACGGGTAAATAAATAACATTTCGAGGTTTTTCGTTTATTTTATATCCTGGAGGAACATCAAGAGGAAATTCATGAATAGTATGATTCGAAGTATTATTAATAAATGAACCGGTTGTTAAGTTGCTTTCAATGCGTATTGTATTAACATTCGTAATATGTGTAGGTAAATCAGATTCAAATAACCTTGTAGTATTCAATTGATTAATATCTACAATCACCACTTCCAAAGATTTATCATTTTGAAGATTTTGATCAGTGTTATAATATTCAGTTGAATTTACTTCTAATTTTCTTTTGCTAAATCCGAGCAACTTTCCTATACTGTTTGGTTGTGAAAAATCTATATCCATTGATGAGGTTATTTCAGTTTTAAGTGTGTTATTGTTAGCTTCAATTTTTAGATAAATTGGTTCATCAATATCGTTTAAGCTTGAGTTTAGGAAAAAATCAATATCTTCAAGTTCGTATGAACCAACTGGAATAGTAATAACATGATTTCCTATATGAAACAAATTGTTGTAAACATCTACATTGGGTATGGAATTGAATGCTACAAAATCAATAAGTCCACAAACATAATTTGTAGACAGTTCAATTGGAGGAAAATATTCTCCAACCAAAGTTGAAGTGTTTCCGGTTAAAGAGATCGTTATTGACATTACAAGTATTCAGAATGAACTGATGTTTGATGATTATTTTATCTGATTTAAGTGTTAAATAATAAATAAAAAAATGTCTTTTATAATTTTATGTTTTCTTTATTAATATTTGATTTAATAAACTTTCTTAAGAGTATTACATTTTTTTGAGCACATATACAATATTTTCTATGATAACAACAAACATTTACAGATTTATCATTTTGATATAATGTTTTTAAATTTGGACAATTTAGATCATCTAGGTTATAAAAATTAATTTTATCCTTAAAAATATTTTGAATCCACTTAATTTTTTCTAATCCTTTAGCATAATAAATAAAATTTTTATCTTTAACATGCGCAATATAATATTCCATAATATTTGTTAAGGTTGAATCGCCATCTTTCCATTTTAATCCATGATGATGATTATAAAGCCAATTAATTGAATCTTTTTCTTTTGTTGTCAACAATGAATATGGAAAAGGTGGTTTAATAATAAATGTTTGAACTTGTGAGTCATCAATTGAAATACTCAGTTCTTTTACAATGAATTTATTGTTGAGATAAAAACCTTGTACGTCTACAACTAAAATTCTCTCCTCCGACATTGTTTAGTACTAATCAAGTCACAACGACGACTGTAGAACTGTTTATAAAGTATATGTTTTTAAATTATTATAAAAATTCATTATACATAATGCTTGTTCCCAACTTTTATCGATAAGGGAACATTTACAGGTATCAGGTCCACAAGTTGTTTCATCGTTGGACCACACACAATTGGTGTAATGATATCCAAATTTTGATTTACTTTTCTTATAAAATGCATATTCATCGAATTGAGTTTTTAATTTCTTCAAAATAATCTCATGTTCATACCACAAAAACCTTTCTTCGTTCAAGAAGTCATGTAAAATTTTCGAATAAAACTTATTGTTCATTATTTTTCTTATTTTAATTTTTTTATTTATGTTAAATAAATGTTCTTAACACATCAACAACAAAGTTTATATTAAGTAGTAGTAAATGTATTTCATCATATTAGTTAATTTATAATATTTCCATATCCAAATCATGGGTATAATCTTGAATGTTGATTAATGTCATATCGGATCGGTATGTAGTATCATCCTCAGAAACCGTCTCAATTTCACCATTACTTAAAATTCTCTCGTATTCAACTTGACGGTATTCGAAACATGAAATATTTAATCGACGTTTCAAGTAATTGCTGTCATATGTACAACGGATTCTCAATTTTATATTATCTTTGTATTGAAGTTGAAAATGTCTATAAAATGGAGCCGAACTTTCAATTATTCCTGCAATATTTTTTTCTTTTTTTACTAAATCTTGCCTAAATGCTTCAATAGCTTGTTCGACAGTAAAAGATTAATTTATTGGTGGTGGTGAGGAGTCTTCTTGTTCTTCGTTTGATTTATATTCTGTTTTTGTTGTTGTTGTTGTTGACTCGATGTTTTTATTTAAATCATTAGTAAACTTTAAAAGTTTGAAATTTAGTTGTATGCTCACAGTATCATTATTTGGTAATTTAATTGCAAATTCTGTATTTTTAAGTTCATTTTCACTCAAATCAATAGGTAATGAAGCTGAAAACACTTGTATGATATAGATATATGAAAACAATATGATAAAAATATTTTTCATTTTAGTTTTTCTTTTTAATATATATGTTCTTAGGTTAGCGATATATTTTTGAATGAGATGATAAGAATTGTTTCTTAAATTTATATAGTAATTTAATAATCTTCATATTGAAATGAGTCATCACCACCGCTAGCACCACCAGCTGCTTTCTTAACTATACTATTATTAACCATTTTCTGGGGGGAGGGGAGGTTTTCGTTGATTTTTATTCAATGAATGGATACCAGTCTTACCATTATAAGATTTAGTTGCATATTCATCTATTTCACTATAAACACATGATGGTTTGTATGAGTGTACATTTATATCTTTAAAACCACCCTCATAGACTGTTCCAACTAGTGATATCATACCACCGATAACCTCAATTTTTATATGTTGATTGTGACTAAAATGAAATATTGGAATATTTGTTGGCATTTCTTGTCCTCTATTAAGAGAAAAAATTTGAGTTCTTGTCCCTCCTTCTGCGGTTAGGAACACCTGCATTATAATATCCAAAACTACTGCATTTATTATTTGAAAAGTTTTCCACTGTGCATGACAAGTACAATATTTATCACCAGTTTTTAAAAATTGACCCCAATACATATTTAACAAAGTTTTTTAATTCAACTGAATCTCTTTATATATATATATATATATATATATATATATATATATATATATATATATATATATATATATATATATATATATATATATATATATATATATATATATATATATATGCATACATGTATACTTAACCGCAATTGATAAGAAGTTATTGAAATAACTAAAAACACCTTATAGTATCAATTATTGAATATAAAGAATCAGTTTGAAAATTCGTTTTACGGTGAAAAGTTAAAAGCAAAATAATGAGAGCAAGTTTAAGAAAATTGTTTCAAAATCCTAATATTATATACTTACCTTTAAAGGATATGGAAGAAAATACTGCATATGAAATCAACAAGATAGAACGAGTAGATACAAAATATGGTGAAAGTATAAGATGTCTTGTAAATAAAGAATATCATATTTATTTACCTAAACGATTTCTGATTATTACTAAAAATCAGATGGATTATCTAAACGCAAATCCACACATTTTAAAGAAAGTTAAAGAAGTGAATGGATTATATACTCTAATCATTAAAAAGAAGAAGCAATATGTATTCTACAACAACTTGTATGACAGTACTGAAGAAGAAGAAGATGACGATGATGATGATGAAATAAAAAACACATTTTAAATAAACCTCGAAACAGAAACTTTTTTAAAATTATGAAAACATATGTAACAATAAAAGCCTCCAAAATCTAAAATTTCTCACGTATTTAATAAATTAGGAACTTTATAAAAATGAAAAACCATTTCCATTCCATTTCTGGTGTTATATCATGTACATCTGTGAAGTATGTGGAATGTCTTTCGCATCCAAATTTAATTTTAAGAGACATTTTAATAATAAACATATTGAGCCAAAATCAAACAAAACAAAACTAAATTTAAAAAATGAAAATATTGAAGAAACTCCATCATGTAGCTATATACGATGTGAAACTTGTAACTTGGTCTCATCATTTGCGAACTAATGATCATAAAAAAAATAATAATCGTTTGTTTATAAACAACGATATATATATAAGTAAAAATTTATTTTCTAAGCGTATTCAAACTTTTGTATACGAAAATAAAAAGGTAGATGAGCTTTCAATAAACATTTTATTTTCGAATGCAAAAGAAAGTATTATAAATATTTTAAAAAATATGTTATTAGAACATCAAAATATAAAATTTAATATAGAAGTTTTTGCAGAATATATAAAATTCTCAAAAACTAATGAAATTGAAATTGATGATAGCGCACTAATTAATATGAAATCTTTTCAATCGAAAATGGTAATAGTACAATTAGAACAAGATCTATCAAACATGTACGATAATCATAGTATAGAAATAGCAGCCAAAATGGATGAATTTCAAGAGAGAGACAGTGGTTGGTCTCTAGTTTGTATCAACAAAATTGAAATAAACGTTAACAAGTATTGTCCTATAAAAGCATCTAAATATTTAGAACTACCAATATTTATCAGAAATAAAAAAGCGTGCGTCAACATTAAAAATAATGATAATTATTGTTTCAAATGGTCTCTTATAGCTGCATTAGAAAACAATAATTTAAATTCAAAATATTTACATTATAGTAACGTTATCACACAAAGCTTAATAACACTAACAAATGGGATAACAATTGATTTCACCAACTTAACCTTTCCTCTATCTATTGCTGATATTAAGATATTTGAGAAATACAATTTAAATATAAGCGTGAATGTTTTTGGATGTGATGTGATAAAAAAAGAAATCGTTGGACCATATTATAAAACAGCTGATGAAAAAATTAATCATATCAATTTACTATACATTCAAGATGATGAAAACGATTATGTTTGGATAAGAAACATAAGTCGTTTATAGAGTACACAAGTTTCAAAACATCTAGGTGCTAAATATTTTTGTAATTTTTGCTTACACTATTCAAGCAGTGAACTCTTGTTATTAAAACATAAACAAGAATGCAATAAAATTGTCACCAAAATGCCTTCGGGTCTTAAGGATGATAATATATTGCAGTTCAAAAATTTTAAAAATCAATTAGATGTACCATTTGTTATCTATGCGGATTTTGAATGTATATTAAGTAAAATGAACAACAAAAATTCTAATAATATCACAAGCATTCAAAAACATATACCTATAGCTTACAGCTACTACATAAAATCATCTTTTGATTCTAAACTGAATAAGCTTAGAACGTATACGGGTGACGATGTTGTTAAAGATTTTGTTCAAAATTTGATTGAGGATGCACGTTTTTTGTGTACAAACTTTCTAATGAAAGTAGTGTCAATGAATTCTCTATTACCCCATGAAGTTGAAAAACATTATAATACTAATGAGTGTCATATATGTAAACAAATTCTAGATGATGATGATAGATGTGCTGATCATTGTCATTTAACTGGTCAATATCGCGGTCCAGCTCATTGGAAATGTAATATTAATTATCAATTACCTAACTTTATTCCAATAATTTTTCATAACTTTTCAGGCTATGATTGTCATTTGTTTATAAAGGCTCTAGCAGATTATCCGGGTGATATAGATGTTATACCACTTAATAAAGAATTGTATATATCTGTTAGAAAAAGAATTCAAATAACTGACAAATATAATTTAGAATTACGTTTTCTCGATTCTTTTAAATTTATGTCGTCTAGTTTAGATAAATTATCTAATTATTTGCATGACGATAACTTTAAAACACTGCAATCAATATATCCAAATCATTTAGAGTTTAATCTTTTGAAAAGAAAAGGTATATTTCCTTATGATTATATCGATTCAGTTGAAAAATTAAATGAAAATGTCTTACCTTCTCGTGAACAGTTTTTCTCTACATTAAATAATAAAGAATGTACTATTGCTGATTATGAGCACGCGTTAAAGAAACTAATTCCCGATTTAACTAACAAAAAATCATATATAATTCACTATCGAAATCTTCAACAGTGTATTAGAAATGGTTTAAAATTAGTTAAAATTCATAGAATATTAAGATTTAAACAATCAACTTGGTTGAAACAGTATATCGATTTAAATACCTTTCATCGAACCAATGCCAAAAATGAGTTTGAAAAAAAATTTTTTAAACTTTTAAATAATGCGGTATACGGTAAAACTATGGAAAATGTTGAAAAACGTAAAAATGTAAAAATCGTTAATGCTTGGGAGAGTGAACACAACCGTTTGGGCGCACGAGCTCTTATAGCAAAACCTAATTTTCATAGTTCAACACATTTTACGGATAATATGATTGCAATTCAAATGAGTATGGATAGCGTAACATT